>BSBK01005536.1:1527500-1840000 GCA_027943335.1 Chamaecyparis obtusa
TATTACACATCCTTATAAAAATCTAAAGAAATGGAATGACATGTCACATAGGAAGGAGGAGTGTGACTATAGACCTAATTTCTCATACCTGTACTAGCGACAATTTCTTCCATTTTCTCATCTGGTCTATCTTCTTCCTATTTTTATTCTCCTTGTTTCTCCTCCTTTTTTACTTGATGAGAATCATTTACTTTAGATGGAGAAACATGCTTATCTACATCCAGAACTGCCATTATTACAACTACAACAATAAATTTGTCCAACCCTTGCATTTCAACATCCTCTGTTGATTGGCCTCTTATCTCTTGAATGTGATCCTACTGCTACAAGATTGAAGATTCCTCTCTAAACTATTTCTTATACATCTCCCCAAGAGATTTTTCAAAGGGAGAGCTAGGAGAATCATATTTTCTTCATTTAGTTTCCTCTATTTCCTTTTGTTCTTCTATTTGATTCTCACTCTCCATGGGAGATGGAGATTGAGTTCCTTCCTCAATAGGAATTTATTATTGTGATGTGTTAGGGCCTAATACATAAGTCTCCATAGGAGAAGTTGTGGCTGTAGCCTCATCCTGTTTTGATTCCTTTTTGCTTAATCTAGAGCTTCTTCTCACAGGGGTCTCAACAGTTGCCACAAGATCCTTTTTCTTTGAATTCTCTAATGCAAGACCAGATGTTGTAGGAGGTTGAGTTTCTTTCTTCCTTTTCTTAGATCTTGGTGGACCAGACTCGGGAGTCTTTTCTTCAGTGGGTTCTTGAGATTTATCACTCACTTCACCCTTTCCCTTGTATCTCTTTCTTTTGGCTCTAGTTCTTATAGGTGCCTAGGTCGAAGAAGAGGGCTCTACAATAAGGGTTTCTTTCACAACAAGTTGTGAGGGTTATTTTTTAGGTGAATCTCTGGCTATGAAAGACTCTTCTACAAGAGATGTATTAGAGGGAAAGGTTGCGAGGGTTCTTTTCATATCTCCCCTATAAGTTTATACTCAATCCATAACCTCCCTTCCCATAGGCTCTAGATTACCAATCTACACTCTTTTTCCTACAACAAAATATTCCCAACTCATTAGAGACACATCCCTTAAAAGAATTTTCTACTAAAAATTTTATTAGACTATAATGTGTCACTGAATGGGGTTTCCCTTTCTTAATTTCTTTAACACTAATTGAGAGAATGTTATAAAGGTAATTGGAAACATTGACTAGCCGACCATGTCTTAAATGGCTCAAAAAATTGAAATAAACAAAATGTAAACAAGAAAACCTCCCTTCACAAGTTAAATATCTAATGACATACATAGATACCTCTTTCCAAATAGGAGGAAGTGACAATATTTTAGTACCTTTCTTATCCACCTCGAGACGAGTGTCTCCTAGCTGTGTGAAATGTGCCCTGGTTGACCTAGCATCGTGACCTTGACGGTGTGGCTCTCATGTAGTTGGAAAACTAGTAACTTCTACAATCCCCCATTCTGTTGCTTCCACTCACAATCCTTTCACTTTGGTGTTCCCATTTGAAAATATTTGCATGAATTCATAGGCAATGTCATTATCAAACTTGTTCAACTTCAAGAAATAATCCAACCAATCATTTTCTCTAAATGGATGAACACGTGTTTGGTCTTGAAGCAACATTTTATGGTCTATTGGCTCATGCCATGTTGGTGGCCCTCCCATGGATAATTTCACAATTTCTTCCTTTTAACGACCAAGAATTTCTTAAGAAACCTCTCTTTGCTACAAAATAATTCAAGAAACTATAAATTACAACTGACTTTACGCTCTGAAACTTTAGTGTCAACCCAAAAAAATTCCTCTTCTGCAATTTTTAGCTTCAACAAAACTCTTCAAATGCCCAATTTAAAAATTCTTGAAATTATTTACGACAGGCTTTAGAGGTTCATTAATGGTGAGTAAATTTATTAGCAAAAGCACTCATACGGTAGTATGCACAAAAGATTTCAAAATTTTTAAAAATGTGCCAACATTCCCATTAGTGGTACAAAGGTTGTGGGGTTTATATGATTTGACCATTAATCAAAACACTTTTATGAAATTCCCCTATGAACATGACGTGGTTGATGTAGGTTAACATGACATTACATGGGCTCAAATGGATCTCGCCCCCTACTTAAATATTTCCATGTGTTCGCACATGGGGCACGGAAAGGACATGCTAGAAAACTTCATAAATGCAATAAATAAAAATGACAAGATAATGATGCTTTTAATGAAAAAATCTAGTGATTAATAAATAATGTCCGTACCTTGAGGAATATTGCTAACTTATCTGGCAGTAATTAATATGTGTGATGGTGCTCCAAATGATTTTATGGAGAATGATTGTTGAAGTGGTAGGATAAGTGGAATGAGAGACACATGTCATGAGATGAAGTGGGTAGTATTATTACTAAGAAAGTGACTTCTCAAAGAAAAGGAAATCTTTATTATGAGTTGCATAGTTTTTTGTTTCTAAAGAGATGCTACATGGAGAAAGTTGGCACCTTCATCTCTAGGAACTACTACTTGAAGAACGATATCACCCTCAACTGCAGGAATTGCTCCAGTTTGTTAATCGTTGAACTGCTATAGGAAGTCATGTTTAGTGGATGGCTTATGGTAAAGGTGAAGCTTGTGACCATTGACCCGTAACTTGAATCTAATAGGATCTATTGTTGATAACTGAACAACGCTATTGTAAAAAAAAATTTATCTCATATGGACCAAGGCATCTAGTGTTGAGTTTCCCTAAGTTCTCCTAGTATTTGGAATCATATAACAATGTCCAATCACTAGATGTGAATTTCTTGTTCTTGATGTGCTTCTAATGTAATGTTTTTTGTTAATGGTAAATTAATTTTGTTTGCTACAAGGTTGACTTTCTCATTTCATCTAATGCATTGAGCTACAAGATTCAATCTTTTTGAGCTGTAGACAGGTCCATGTTTAGCTCTACAACTATCCTTAGAGTTTTTTGATCAAATTCAATGGGCATAATTTTTTCCTTCCCATTTAACATCTCAAATGGTGTGAACCCTATAGTTATTTTCCATGTTGTCCTATATGCCCACACTGCTTCAGGAAGCCTATTTTTCCAATCCCTCTTATGCACTTGAACTATTTTTGTGAGGATTGATTCTATGTCCCTATTGGTAATTTTAGCTTTGTCATTGTCTTGTGGGTGATAGGAACTAGATTTCCTATGCCTGTTGTTATATTCATTCATTAGTGTAGTGATCAATGTAGATTTAAATTGAGCTCCTTGTCTTGAGGAAATAAGGGCATCTCATAAGACTTAGTAGGTCTTCCCATCTATTGGCATCTTTCACATTTCCTTGTATAAGTGGCTGCATATTTATGTAAGGTTGGCCAATAGTACCCTGTAGTGAGAATCTTCATTGTTATCCTCTTTTCCGCAAAGTGGCCACCACATGGCTCATCATGGTAGGCATGTAAGATATCATAAGTCTCATCTTCCCTTACACATCTTCTCATAATCTGATCTAGTCTTGTATAAAATAGGCAATCTGTTATCCAAGAAAAGTTAAAACTTTTCTCAACTAGCAGTCTCTTTTCCTTTGGTGAAAAGTAAAAAGGAATCTTATTTGTAGCAAGGTAATTGGTAGTGTCTACATACCAAGGGGATTGAACAAATATAGAAAAAAATGCTCATCAGGAAAACTATCATCAATAACTTTGGAGTTATCATATGTTTGAAGCCTAGATAAGAGATCTTCTACTACATTTTCTTTTTCTGGCTTATCTATGATTGTTATGTCAAATTCTTACATTCGTAATAGCCATCTTGCTAACCTTATAGTGATTGCAGGCCTGTTTAATAGTTATTTTATTTTTGCATGATCTATATGGAAAAAGATATGATACCCTATGATATAGTGCCAAAACTTGTTGAGTGCATATATGACTACCAATAATTCTTTCTCAATAACAATGTAATTCAACTCGGGACCTTGGAGATTCTTGTTGATAAAGTAAATAGCATTTTTAATGGCTCCGTCCTTTTGTCCTACAACTACTCCTATAGCATAATTGGATAGGTAGATTAAGGATAACCTCAATCTTAGAAGAATCAACTTGAATCACAGCCTATGAATTATAGTGGCCCAACACTATACCTTCTTGCATCATCATGAAGCATTTTTCACTATTGATGGATAAGTTATGCTCTTCACTGTTAGATAACTAAGAGGGGGTTGAATCAGTTATGATCAATTATCCTATAGTCCAAAATTCATCTTTGTGTATAATACCAACTCAAACAAATAAACTAAACAGCTCGGTAAAAATGTAATTGTGCCTTTTTGATTAATTAACCGACTGTCAGATAATGTAAACATATACCCATCTAACCAATTATTATAATGTCTAAAGTAAAATAACAAAACATCACATGCATACACTTTTTAACACTTGATTTTTAACAAGGTAAAAGCACAAAGTTGTGTCATGTTTTAGGACAACTTATCAGCACAATTAAATTTGAGTATTTCTAACTAAAATTATTTGTTGTCAAACATATGGTCTAGCTAGACTCATTCTAGCTAAGTTAGATAAGTTCTTCAACTTTTCCAATTTGAAATATCTATTCAATGCATGTTTTATAGCAATTACTAAAGAAATAAAATTATTTCAGAAAAGCGATGTTTCAATAACTCCTACTCTTTTTAATGATATTTTTTTACAAATATAAAAATACCTTTTTTTAGAGCACGGAGTCAAGATTATCATCATATAATTTTTATAGTATTTTAATTAGATGTAATATATTATAATTTCAAAATACTGCAAGTAGGTATTTTAACATTCGAGAACAAGCTACTTCAAAAATAGAAAAAAAATAGTAAATCTTATAAAAAAATTTGAAATTTTATATTTAACACTAGAGGAGAAAGTTCTCTTCAAGAATGTGTAATTTTTTTTCTGAATTGTGTAGATTTGATAGGGGAAATTTGGTGGGAGATGAAAACTGTCGATTTCAGGTATGTTCGACTTTGAGTAGTTATAACGGAGAAAATATACATTGAAAACTAATTTTTCTTCTTTTTTGTACTAGCTATACATTTCATCTATAACATATTTTGAAATCAAAGGAAAACACGATTATTTGCATATACTTTTTTGGGTGGGAACAACACCCTTATTTTTTAGCATTTTTTAGCAAGCAAAAAAAAGACTTCAAAAATTTTAAAATTATGTGAATTCTTATTCAATTTTTTTAAAAAAAATTATAGCCATAAACTTCATCCACTTTTACACATTTCATTAGTTGACATCATCTCCAAATTCTAAACATAAATGTCATTTTTATGTAGTTAAAGTTAAAAAGTTTGTGTGTTGTTGACCTTTTCCTTTATAAAAGTGTGACACAGCTTTGTACTTTTACCCAACATGGAAACCCTATTAGGGGAAAAGCCACCTGGGACTGGTACGTGGAATATTTTCACTCTTCTAAAGTGATCTTGGTGAAGAGCCAACCCTATTAAAGGTTACAAAACACATTGTAAGGTGTGACCTTGTTAAAGGATTTATCACTACCAGTTCTCTGTGACCATACATTCACTTGGGTCAACAAGAAAACAAGTAACATTCATTGAATGTCATTAAGAAATAAAAAGACTATTAAGTCTCACTCGGTTAAGAGAATTTGTCTGTAGCAATGGTTAGAAAGCAACATTATATGACCTGATTCAAATGAAACTTCCTTTGCTCATTTTCAGATCTATGCTAAGCTCAATATATCGTGGGTCATCATAATCTCTTCAATCTCCTTCTTCCTCTAACTCAGTTCTGCTTGGTTAACTCTTTCTGATGCTCGGTGTTGTCTGTAGAATCAATCAGTTCTTACTTCAACCTGTCTAACCAGCTTTGCATGTATATGATCTTCTCTCTCTTGCATGATTCTCTCATTGAATTTCTTGTCTCCTTATATAGACATGATAAACCATTTTATTTTCAGCCATAGATTTTGCTTCTTAATCTCTGTCATTAATTTTTCCTCGTCAACCTCCCTCAGAACTTGTGCCTTAAAACATTTTCAATTTCATCATTTGATCATCCTTGAATTTTGTCAGCCATAGATCTTCATAACAAAATTTATCTTTATCCTTGGAATCTTCTAGATTCATCCAGCTCATCATATCATGTCAACAATCACATGTTCCTCCTTATTTCTCCCACTCAGTTAATATCATGATATGTCAGTTTCTTCCTGCTTGGTTAATACCACACTTGGTGTACACTGCATTTTCTCAGTGTATGTACTATGTTCTTCATATACCGACCAAATTAACTTGTACATTTTTTATCTTCAATACTTAACAGAATTATGTAAGCCAATCATATCACTATCATAATGTCATAGACTCATTAATAAGTTTCCCAATGAATACCTTAATCATAACTTACTCGTACATCTCATTTTCATGTTAATATCTCTTTCCTTCACCAACATTACCTTCTTCAGATGTTTTCAACTATCATGATAAGTATAGTCAAAACTAGTTGACATCAATGACAATATAACAACTGATCTAATGTCTCACATATACCTTAGTAGCTTAGTGATCATCTTCACATTGTCCCATTTTGTTCTTCAAATAGTCTATCAATTGTAGTCTAACAATCTCTCCCTTTGGCATTGATGGCAACATAATATGAAATATACCATAGAATACCAAACAAATCTTAAGTGTCTACAACTTGGTCTTTATGATATGACTCGGTAAGCTCACCCTTAGCTTATGAATTTAATATGTTTAATCACTACACAACATCAATCTCTCTTGTAGTATGTTTTATGTTCAATGCATAATCTCTCCCTTTCAGTAAGCTTCTTTCCTAATTGATATTTCATGCCATATTCTCTCCTTTTGACAACAATGACAAAAATAAGCTCTTCAGTAGCCAAATAAGTATCTTTGTTGTTCACTTCCAGATTCTTGTACCTTGCATGTACAAATATTCTTAGTTAATTTTAACTTGTGTTTTCATCTTCTTCACAACCTTAGGAATCCCAAAGTGTGAACATCATGCATCAACATAATTAGATCTTCTGCTAAAGTATAGGTTGATGCAGCCCCATATCACCTTAGTGACTTTGAGACAGGGGATGAACCCCTAGTCTACTTCTCAAGTATTCAAATGTATCCTTCGATAAGGGTTTTGTGAATATATCAGCAAGTTGTTCCGATGACTTCACATATTCCAATTTGACATGTTTCTCTTGAACTTACTCCCTTAAGTAGTGATATTTAATAGATATGTGCTTTGTCTTTGCATGCATCACTAGATTCTTTGAAATGTTTATAGCACTTGTGCTGTCACAATATATTATCATTGGATTTGTGACTTATTCATTCATACCCTCCATCAATTTCTTTATCCATGAAATATTAGAACAATTAGTAATAACAGCTACATATTCAACTTCAATAGTGGATTGAGAAATACATCCTTATTTCTTTCTTATCCATGTTACTAGTCTTTCTCCTACAAAGAATGCTCCACCAGTAGTATTTTTTCTATCATCAATATTTCCAGTCCAAACAATTTCTCTATATACTTTTGTATGGATCAAAAGTGACCACACTTCTATGAATCATTACATGAAAGGTTGCTCAACAATGAGGCCTCACAAAGTGACTCATAGCTCTCTATGCATGGAGTTGCAAGGGACTATGATAAATTTGCTCTCAACTAGAGCTACAAACTTGTGACCTTGCTAGTCAACCATAAAATGAGAGATTCACAATGAAGACAAGGGCAAGAGTGCCAATATCTTCAATGAAATCAAAGTATGCAATGCAATGCAAAATCTAAATGAGAATGCAAACTATTCTATGAAAATGAAAGTACAAATTAAGCTATTGAAAGGAAATACAAAGGATTACAACCTTCCTAATTAAGCTATGTGAAGTTATCTATTGCATAAAAGAAACTAAGCTATGAAATGAAGCTATGGATGCTATGATAATGCAAGAAATGAAGTCTAAACTATGAAGCAATGAGGAAATCCAAGAAAAGCTTGATGTAGCAATGATCTCCAAAAGCTCCAAATGCACCTAGAAAACCTGCAGCATAACAATAGTATGAAAGAGATAGATATGCAAATGAAGGAGAGAGCTCTCCTTTTATAAGAAATGAGGTGAAATGGACCATTGAGATTAAGAGGCAAAAGACTTAATCAACAGTGGAGCTTGAAAAAGGAGCAATCCATGTGCACAAGTATCCTCCAATAGGAAAATAGGAGTTGACTTTATGTCCATATGAAACAAAAAGTGTTTTTCTCCTTTTATAAAATAAGAATAATACTTTATTTGTGCAACATAGGATAAGAAGAAAAGGTGGGGCTTTTTATTTAATAAAAAGGAGAGGAAATATTCCTTTTAAGTAAATAAAAACTTAGGATAAATGGTTAGCCCATAGGATAGAAATCCAATATATGATCGAAATTAAGACTTGATCAAGAAATTGATAATGTTGAAAATATTGATTATTGATCAAAATGATTCAGGGTTGATAAATCAAATAAATGGGGCCCAAAGTCTAGGCGACCATTTTTGGGTGCATACAACTTTATGTTAAAAAATGCCTTCTTTCTTATACCATAATCCATATTTCTCAGTGTTCTTCATATATCTCAAGATTCTTTTCACAGCTATCATGTGTCTCCTTAGGATTAGCAGAAAATCTAGGTACAATGCCAATAGTGTGTGCAATATCTGGTCTACTATGCACAACATACATCACTTTACCAATCATAGATTTGTATAAGGTTTGATTTACCTTTTTTGACTTGTTATCCTTGGTCAGCTTGCATCCGGTTACGATAGGTGTACTGACTGGTTTTGAGTCTTCCATACCAAATGTCTTCAAGACTTCTTTAATGTATTTAGACTGTGTGATATAAATACCTTCTTTCTATTATTGAATTTGCAGACCAAGAAATAATTTAATTTCTCCAAACATTGACATTTCAAACTCTTTTCTCATTTCATTAGCAAAAGACTTACATAAAGTACCATGACCTCTAAATATGATATCATCAACAAAAAATTTAGCAATAAGGATCTTATCATCAGTTTCACATTTCAAATATATATTATTGTTGTCACTTGTTCTAACAAATCCATTTTTTATCAAATAAGAGTGCAATCTTTCATACCATGCTCTCGGTGCTTGCTTCAGTCCATAAAGTGTCGTGTGCATCTTACAAACCATGTTCTTCTGATTTAGATCTACAAAACCTTCAGGTTGTTCAATGTATACCTCTTTTGCAAGTATTCCATTTAGAAATGCAGACTTCACATCCATCTGATATACCTTGAAACCTTTGTAAGTAGCATATGCAAGTCAAATTCTCACTCCTTCAAGTATAGCAACATGTGAAAAAGTTTCTCCCTAGTCAATTCCTTCTTCTTGTGCATAACCTTTGCAGACTAATCTTGCCTTGTTCCTTGTAACATCTCCATTCTCATTCAATTTTTTTCTGAAAATCCATTTGGTGCCAATCACATTTTTGTCTTTAGGCCTCGGTACTAATGTCCATGTCTTATTTTTCTATATTTTCTCAATCTCTTCATTCATTTCTTTAATCAAATCATCATTTTCCAATGCATCCTTAATAGTTCTAGGTTCAAATTCAAAAACCAAACATGTATTGTTCCTCAACTTACTTCTTGTCATCATACCCACTCCTTTTTCTCCAATGATCTTGTGGATGGTGTCTTCTCACATGTTTTGCCAGTACAAGCTCAAATCTCTATTCATCAATATTTTCTCCACTCGGTGCATGATCATCATTTTCCTCAGTAACTATTTTCTATTGCTCGGTCTATAAGGGTTCTTTCTCGGTAGCAGTATTATGTTTCTCGATGACACTATCAGGATCTTCTATGTGAACAAATCTACCATAATCTTCTGGTTCCTTCTTTCTTTCTTCATCATTTTTCGCAGCATACTCACCAACTCTCACATTTTCACTTTCAATCATCTTGTTAGTAGTCTTGTTCAGACATTTATATGCCTTACTTCTAGTAGAGTAACCTAGAAATATGCTTTCATCACCTTTAGAATTAAATTTTCCATTTCTATCATCTTTCAAAATGTAACATCTACTTCCAAATATTCCAAAATAACTCACATTAGGTGTGTAACCATACCATAGCTCATAAGTTGTCTTATTTGATTCTTTCTTCAATTATACTTGGTTCAGTGTATAGACAACAATACTGATAGCTTCTCTCCAGTAAATTTGTCCAACATCTTTTTCAATTAGCAATGTTCTAGCACAATCAACAATTGGTCTATTCCTTCTTTCAACAATCCCATTCCGTTGAGGTGTCCTCGGTGTTGATACCTATCTCTTGATTCCATGCTCATTACAAAATTTAGTAAATTCATCAGCAATGAATTCACCACCTTGGTCAGATCTAAAGCATTTCAGTTGCTTACCGGTTTCTCTCTCTACTTTTTCTTTGTACCACTTAAACATTTGAAAAGCTTCTGATTTTTCTTTTACAAACATGACAAACATCATTCTAGACAAATCATCAAAAAAAAAAGATAAAATATATATCTTCATAATAGCTCTGAGTTTTCATTGGACCGCACAAGTCAATATGAACTAAATCCATAATTGCATTAGATGAATATTTTTCTCTCTTGAAACTAGACTTTGACATTTTACCCATTTGACATTGTTTACACATCACATGGTCAGTCCTATATATACTCAGTAAACCTCTAACTTTCATTTTCTTACTGATATTAACCATGTTGTCAAAGTTGACATGACATAACCTTTTGTGCCATAACCAACCTTCATCATTCTTAGCCAATAAACATGAAGTTTCAATATTATTCAAATAAAATAGGTTATCTTTTGATTGTTCACTAGTACCGATCAGTCTTCCAACATCATCATAGATCTTTACTCTTCTTTTCTCAAATGCAAATTGGTGACCTATATTATTCATTTGTGCTACACTCAATAGATTATAGTTAAGTGCTTTCACCCAATAAGCATTTTCACATCTGATCTTGTTATTCAGCAATATTGATCATTTACCTTTTACTTGATAGGGTGTATCATTTTCCATTTTCATAGATCCTCCATTATAATGCTCAATATATTCAAACTTATCTTCATCACTAGTCATATGATGTGGGCAACCACTATCAATAATCCAAGTATCATTTTTTCTTAGTTTAGAAATAAGTTCCCTTTCTACATACCTCTCTTATTCTTTAGAATCTTCCTTCAATGCAACAAACACCACTTCTACATCTTCATCAGTTTCAGTCTCGGTATCATCATCTTTTTCAACTAGGTAGCATGTCTTTTTTCCTTTATCTCCATAGTCTCAATTTTCTCTATTTCCTTGTTGTCAATTATCTCTGTGATCTCGGTAATTTCTTCTATCATTCTTCCTTTCATTTGATCTTTCACTTTTCCTCTCATTATCATTCCTATCAGGACATTTTGTAGCAATATGACCAACCTCTTTATATTTAAAACATATCAAGGGTAGTTTACCTCAGTATTTTCCTTTACCTTTCAGTAGCCTTCTAGCCATTAATGCTTCAAGTTCATCAAGCTCATCTTCTTCAGCTTCATAATCACTTTCATTTCTTATCTGTTATCTATTGCTTGATCTTTCATTATTTAAAGATGACACAAATGAAGATTCAACCTTAGGTATAATACTGTTATCATAGTTGTTAAGCTCAAATACAATCAATCTACCAATCAAACTATCAAGGGACACATTATTACCAGGAACAAATCTCATTTCATGCATTGTAAAGAGTCTAATAGCATAGGTAGGTAAAAGTGTTCTAAGAATTTTATTTATGATAGTTTCTTCTTCAATAATTCCACATGCTCCTCGGATAACATTCACCGCTTCCTTGACTCAGTTGTTGTACTGAGTTATGTTTTCACCTTCTTTCATTTTCATATCATCAAACTTTCCTCTTAAGCTTTTTTCCATTTCCCTAAGCACATTTTGATCTCCTCCATGAGCTAGTGTCAGTTTGTCCCACATTTATTTTGTAGTTGTACAGTTCTTAATGTCTTCAAATTTGGCATATGATAAAGAAAGAGCAATCTCAATAATCATTGCATTATGCTCTTGTCTTTCTTTCATCTAGTTGACATTCAAAGGACCAATAGGATTTATGAAACCATTTTCCAAATAGTATAGTATAGAATCTCCAATGCCTGATAGATACAACTCCATCCTGCTTTACCATGTTGATAAATTATCTTTGTTCAGATTCGGTACCTCTCTCTTATACATCTTTAGATCTTTAACTTAAGTCCTTAAAACTTCTTCTGTTAAGTATGTGTGCTCTGATACCAGTTGTTAGATAACTGAGAGGGGGGTGAATTAGTTATGATTAGTTATCACACAGTCTCAAATTCCTCTTTGATGTATAAAACCAACTCAAACAAATAAACTAAACAACTCATTAAAAACTTAATTGTGCCTTTCTAATTAATTAACTGACTCTTAGATAATATAAACATATACCAATCTAACCAATTATTATAATGTGTAAAGTAAAATAGCAAAAAATCACATGCATACACATTTTAACACTTGATTTTTAATGTGGAAACCCTGTTAGGGGAAAAACCACCTGGGATTGGTACCCAAAATATTTTCACTCTTTTGAAGTGAGCTCGGTTAAGAGCCAGCCCTGTTAAAGGTTACAAAACACATTGTAAGGTGTGATCTTGTTAGAGGATTTATCACTAACAGTTCTATGTGACCATACATTCACTTGGGTCAACAAGAAAGTAAGTAACATTTATTGAATGTCATTAAGAAATAAAAAGACTATTAACTCTCACTTGGTTAAGAGATTTTTTTTGTAGCAATGGTTAGAAAGAAACAATGTATGACCTGATTCAAATGAAAATTCCTTTTCTCATTTTTCATATCTATTCTACGCTCAATATATCTCTGGTCATCATAATATCTTCAATCTCCTTCTTCCTCTAACTCAATTATGCTTGGTTAACTCATTTTGGTGCTCGACATTTTTTGCAAAATCACTCGATTCTTACTTCAACCTGTCTAACCAGCTTCCCATTTATATTTTATTCTCTCTCCTGCACTATTCTATCTTTGAATTTATTGTCTCCTTATATAGCCATGATAAATCATTTTCTTTGAGCCATAGATTTTGCCTCTTAATCTTCATCGTTGATTTTGCATCTTCAACCTTCCTTAGAACTTGTGCTTTCAAACATTTTCAATCTTCATCATCCAATCATCATTGAATATTTTTCATTGTAGATCTTCATAAAAAACTTTATCGTTATCCTTGGAATCTTCTAGATTCTTCCAACTCATCATCTCATGTCAGCAATCACATGTTCCTCCTTATTTCTCCCGCTCAGTCAATACTATGATATGTCAGTTTCTTCCTGCTTGGTTAATATCGCACTTGGTATACACTGCATTTTCTTGGTGTATATTAAGTTCTTCATATACCGACCAAATTAACTTGTACATTTTTTGATCTTCAATACTTAACAAAATCATGTGATCCAATCAAATCACTATCATAATATCATAGACTCATCAATAAGTTTCCCAATGAATGCATTAATCATAACTTACTCATACATCTCATTTTAATTCTAATATCTCTTTCCTTCACCAACATTACCTTCTTCATATGTTTGCAACTATCATGATAAGTATAGTCAAAACTAGTTGACATCAATGACAATATAACAATTGATTGAATGTCTCACATATACCTTAGTAGCTCGGTGATCATCTTCACATTCTCTCATTCTATTCTTCAAGTATTCTATCAGTTGTAGTCTAACACTTCACATCTCTTCAAAAAATTTCCTAAATTGGTGAAGGCCTCTTCAAATGTTGTGCCATAGGTAGTAAAGTCATCCAAGTAAATATCCATACAGTCATGAGAAATCTCAGAGAATATACTAATGACTGCTCTTTGAAAATTTGTTGGTGCATTGCAAAGGCCAAATGGTAGAACATAGTAGGCATATGTTCCTCATGGATAGGTGAATTTAGTCTTCTCTTGATATTCAAGAGAAATCCTTATTTGATTATAACCACTAAACCCATCTAGAAATGAAAAGTACTTCTTCCCAGCTAATGAATCTAAGACTTAATCTATAAATGGCAATGGGAAGTGATCTTTCTTGGTAGTAGTGTTTTACTCATAATCTATACAAACTCTCTATTTTCCTCCTTTCTTTGGAATAATGACTAGAGGTGAAACCCATTGGCTATCAAATATAGGGTGAACGAAACTAGCATTTAACAACTTTTGCAACTCAACCTTCACTATTTTCCTTAAGGCATGATTAAATCTCCTTTGATATTTTATAATAGGCATATTATCTTCCTTAATGTAAATCCTATGAGTGCATAATTTAGGGTCTAATCCTTTCACATCCCCATAGTCCCAAGAAAAGGCCTACTTGTGTTCATGCAACATTTGGTTAAGGATGATTGGTGTTGTAGACTGAGTTTTTTATTGATATTTAAACAATGACCTATGGATACTTCTATATGCTTGGTCAACTCTATTATAGAGGCTTTTGTGAAAGAAGGCATTTGGATTTCATGGGGGAGCAATCTATGATAAATTTATTTGGCTGTAGGAAAGTTTGATGAACCAGGCTCAAGAATAATTGGTTGTAAGGAACATTGTTGGTTAAAGGAACATTCAAAGGATTCTCCTCATTTCCATAGTTGTTTTTAATGATATTGCTAAGTATGTTATCCTCATATTGAAGCTGTGGGAAAGGATTTATTCCTAACATCATTAACTAAGCCATTGAATTAACCTCCTTATCTTCTTCTCCCAAATCATGCCAGATAGGGGTTACTAATTTATGTTGAGGTTATCCAGGAGGATACAAACATAAATTTTTTGTAGTTACAACATCTGAAATAGTCATATCTCTAGATTGACATTCTATATAGGTATATGCAGTTGCTAACCAGGGTCATCCTAGAATGATGGGGTATCCTCCTAGGGTGGCTTTAGGGTATAAAATTATGAAATCTATAGGCTATTACCAAGAATCTAGTGTTACCACTAAATCTTCTACCATTCCATCAGGTTTGTCTGTTGAGTTTTTTGTGAGCTCCAAGATAGTAGGTGTAGACCTTAGGTTGTCAATATTGAGATGATGCATTGTAGCCTTAGTCATCATCTTAATGGCTACACCTAAATCTATTAAGGCATTTTTAACTTGGGTACTATTAATGACAAATTCTACCATAGGGCTGCCAAGATCAGAATACTTAGGCACACCAACTTTACCCAAAATGATATTTGGTAGTTTTCCTAAGACATGCACTATCTGAGGGTCCTTATTTTTCCTCCCTAGCCTCTTGAGGCAAGCCTCCTTAATATCTTTTCCATAAATTGGGAGATATTTGATTGCTTGGAAAAGGGGAATCTTAACACATATATGCTTGAGTTGATAAAGTATGTCAAAGTTTGCTTCCTCTTTAGGCTTAGTTATCTCAGCTTCTATCCTTTGTGGAAATGGAGGAATTGGGTTTGTTTGTTTTAGAGCTTCAACTTCCCTAGTCGATTATTCTTGAGTAGGGATAGTAGGAATACTTTATGATTCTGGCTCTTCAAGAAGAATCTCAGTTATAATAGGAGTTGGGGTTGGTAATGTTACTCCAGATCTTAAATGAATATCATTGATGTTTAAAGTGTAGGAAAGGTATTTGTTGGGACCTAATGAGTATACAAGTTGTTGTTGCTACTGAGGTTTGGTGTTAGGATTTGGCACATGAAAATAAGGTAGTTGGGTAGGTCTAGGAGGGTTAGCATTGGTTGCAGGAGGTAGCATTAATGCTTTATGTTGTGGCTATTGGAACCTGGCTAAAGATATCCAACATGTTGATTCTACCATTGTTGGCCTCCTCTCCACTATGGATTCTACTGCCAATTACCCTATGGTGGTTTCCATGCCCCTTAGTGTAGCTACTACCTTCCTTGAGGTTTCTTCTAGTTTTCTTGGGGATTTTTCCATTCAAGGTTTTGATAATTCTATCATTGAAGCTAAGGATTATTCCAAGGTTGAGATAGATAATTAAAATAAGGTTGTCATTGATTATTATATGCATTTGAATAGGCACCAAAAAAATTTAAGGGGTCTTGTGGCATACCTTGTCTTGGAGCCCATGGCCTTCTTTGAGAAATGAATAACACTTGATCATCCTCCCCTTCTACTAGATTGAATTTAGTAGGTAGTTTCTCTGTCTCCAAATTGGCCACCATCTTGAATCTATAGTCCCTCTTGTTTTGTCTATAATGAGAACAATATTTAGTTAGCATAGACTCAACTTCCTCATGTTTCTTCTTTTCTTTCATATTGGTATCCAACTATGTTTCTATGTTGTTGATGATGTCTTTCTTGAAGTCTGATAGAAGATGAGTTATTTCTATCCTCGAGACTCCAGTGCCATTTGATTTTCCCATAGAAAGCTTATATCCTCTTCCTTTCTTAAAAATAACTCTAGAATAGTTGAGACATATCCCCTTTATTCCATCCCATGTTGATTGAGTTATATCTCCTCCTTCCATAAGGTCCAGAGCTTCATTACAACCTTCATTTACTCCTCTAAAAAAGAGCAATTTATGAGACTCTTCATTGAGTGCATGTCGAGTGTTCTTTTGTAGGCTAAATAGGAATTGTGATATGTAGTCCCCCAAACTCTCATCCTCTTTTTGGTTCATCTTGAAGATGTAATCTCCTCTCATATCATTTCCTCTGCAATAATCCTTGTACTTACTCAAGAATGTAGCCTTCATCTCATACTAGCTATGCACAATATCTCTTTCCAAGCTCATAAACCATCTCAATGCTAACTCCTTAAGAGTAGAAAGAAATAATTTAAGCCTATGAGAATCAGTAGTGTAGTCATAGCTTCTTATATAGGATGTCAAACTCAAAAAGGAAGGTATCGAGATCCTCTATCACTAAGCCATAAAACTTAGGAAGGACTCCAGAAGGAATATTTTTTAGGTTGTTATTGTCTTGTTGATCGGTGATGGGGAAAGGAAAAGTAGGAGGAGGTCTATCCATTCTTTCTAGATTTACTTGTTCATTCCTTTTTTGGTTTCTTGGTTGGTATATTTTCAGGTGGAGGAGGATTTAGGAAATGGGCTAATATGTCAGCAAAGGGGTTTGGGTCAAGTTGTATATTTTGGTCAAATGGTTCTTCCTTTGATTTTGGCCTAGAATATTGAGACCACCTCCATATGAAATCTTCACTCCCCATAAGAACCACTCCCCCACCTTGCCCACCCTTCTTTCCCTCACCCCTGATTATCACTCTAATATGGGAAAACTAGATTTTCAGGTGGAGGAGGATTTAAGAAATGGGCTAATATGTCAGCAAAGGGATTTGGTTCAAGTTGTAGATTTTGGTCAAATGGTTCTTTCTCTGATTTTGGCCTAGAATATTGAGACCACCTCCATATGAAATTTTCACTCCTCATAAGAACAACTCCTTCGCCTTGTCCACCCTTCTTTCCCTCACCCCCAAATTTTTATGATTTGTACAAATGAAAATATATTGCATAGATTTTTTTGTTATTTCCTATTGTGATCGCCATATCAAATTAAAGGAAAAAGGAGTCTTTATTGAAGAGTGAAAATGCATGGCTCTCCATTCACCCCAGATCATGTAAAAGAGCTTTCAATTCAAAATTTATCCCTAGATTTATGAATTAGTGACAGATGTTTTCCATTATTGCTCTTCAAAGTATAACTTAGCTTTGCTTCCCCCCTCCCCCCCCACAAAAAAAAAACAAAAAAAACTATCACTCTATCTTTTGTGAATGAAATAGTAAAAGAAATTGTAAATATTCACATTTAATTTTTGTCTAAGTTTAACTGCAACTTTTTTATTTCATAACTTTTGAGTAATTTATATTTATATTAAATATTAATATAATATTTTTTTTCACTTCTGTTAACTTAGCTCTTTCTTTATTTAAAAAACCTTAAATATCTATTTTACTTTATTTAAAAGAACATGCAATTAAATCTTTTTTGTTAATTATGTCCTTTAAAAGCTAGGAGCTGATTATCACCATGATTTGGTAAAACTAGATTTTCAGGTGAAGGGAAATTTAGGAAATGGGCTAATATGTCAGTAGAGGGGTTTGGTTCAAGTTGTAGATTTTGGTCAAATGGTTCGTCCTCTGATTTTGGCCTAGAATATTGAAACCACCTCCATATGAAATTTTCACTCCCCATAAGAACAAGTCCCCTACCTCGCACACCCTTCTTTCCCTCACCCCCAAATGCTTATGATTTGTGCAAATAAAAATATATTTCATAGATTTTTCCGTTGTTTCCTATTATGATTTTCGTATCAAATTAAAGGAAAATAGAGTCTTTATTGAAGAGTGCAAATGCATGACTCTCCATTCACCCTAAATCATGTAAAAGCACTTTCAATTCAAAACTTATCCTCCAATTTATGAATTAGTGAAAGATGCTTTCCATTATTCCTCTTAAAAGTATAACTTAGATTTGCTTCCCCCCAAAAAAAGAAGACAAAAAAAGAAAAAAAAAACTATCACTCTATCTTTTGAGAATGGAATAGTATTTAAGAAATTGTAAATATTTATATTTAATTTTTGTCTAAGTTTAACTGCAACTTTCTTATTTCATAACTTTTGAGTAATTGCTATTTATATTGAATATTAATATAATAATTTTTTTCACTTATGTTAACTTAGCTCTTTCTTTATTTAAAAAACCTTAAATATCTATTTTACTTTATTTAAAAGAACATGCAATTAAATCTTTTTTTGTTAATTATGTCCTTTAAAAACTCTTAAAAATTCTTTTATTTTCCTAAAACTCTAGTCACGTACAATTTTATTTTAATTTAAAAATGTAACATATTATATTTAGCTAGTAGGATTTTAATTGTGGGCTTTCCCTTGTATTTTTATGTCAAAAAAATTGTCTCGTGGTATAAAACTACCCAAAAAAACCACAAAAAAAGTTTTCCCAAACCGCCAAACTTCTTCACGGTAGTTGGAAAACCTCTTTATGGAAAATCTATCCATTGGTCTACTTTATTTGTGCTCTTTTATTCCCATTTTTTTTTCTCTGAGAAAAAAACCACTAGTGCATTCTGTATTTTTTTTAATAGTTTTATTAACCCATGAAATCTGAGGATTGCCATAATTTTTTTCATTTTATTATTACTTTGATCTACTCTTTTGACAAAGAAATACATTGCTATGTTGTTTTTTGTGATGTACTTGTCAGGCTAGATCTATTTTCTTTTTATTTTATTCTTATTCATCAGACAAAAACACCCTTTCATGCTTGCTCTTTTTTTTTAATATGATGTGGTAGATTGGTATGTTTTATTTGATCTTCCCTGCCAAAAAAACTAGGTGATTTATGTCCTTTTTATTTTTCACATTTAAATTCTAACTATAATTTCTTATCAGCTTATCCCTTGAACCTCCTCAGGTGCAAGTAAATTAAATTTTTACATGCTTTTACATGTCTAGAGAAGGAAAGAGAAATAATCTTTTCTCTCAAAATAATATATATTGCATTTGTAATTAGCTGATAGGCTATTTGTGGGAGCTTTGCTTCCTGAAAAATTATTTTTCTGCTACAAAATTGTCAGCCTTGCCAACTGGCTTTTTTTTCTTTTTCTTTCAATCATGCTTTTGTTGGAATTTGATGAAGGTGATATGTGTTTTGATCGCATGAGTGTATTGTTGTGTTGTCATTACTAGCAACATGTTCTGTTGACGTGAAGATATCAGATTTACCGATGGTATTGAATGATCAAATGGAGAAGCAACTAAGTGTTTAAGCAATCAGTAAGAAGATAGTATGCAGGATTAAGACGACCAGATATGGAGTTAGTGATTGATTTAAGGTGTGTGATTGTACACACATTATCTACAGAGGTATATTTGACTACTTCTGTGATTGCATCGGTTAGTCTGAATATTTGACTGAGTTATTAAGGATTGAAGTGATACTGATAGTAAGTACAGAGTACTGGTTAATACAGTTGGTTATATTAGTGTTGTGGTCAAATGTAAGTGGTTGGCCAACATGTTTTCAAGTTTTGATGTTTTGGGCTAACATCAAGGATGTTGAATTTTGATTTTGGCATGCTCACTCATATGTTAAGTTGGATTTCAGGGCTAACTTGTAAAATATTTTAAGGTTCTAGCACCGACCTAGAACAAGTATATAAATGGTTAAGAAAATTGTTAAGTATGTTGTTGCAATGGTATGTGGTGACTAATAGAGATTGTTGAAGATACTATAGAGGAAGTAAAGTGTTCAGAGCAACACAATTGATCAAGAATACATTGGATCTTTTATGCATTGAGTGCAAACATCAGATCACTCTCTACTTGTTGATTCTAATAGATTGGAAAGCCAAATCCTTTAACAAGGTCACTTCTAATAGGGTGAGAAGGATCTTTAATAGGATTTTAAGTATAAATCCTCTAATAAGGTGAACTCTTAAAAGGAGTTTTAAATTCCTTAACATGGTGGTCTTTAACAGGATTGTTGTAGTTCTTAATCGGGCTATAAGTACTCTTAATCGGGTATAACCTCATAAGGTCTTATTGTATTTTCTCCAAACAGAGAAGATTTCATCAGTGCACTAGTGAAATTTATGGGCATCATTCCCACATGTGTTTTTCTCCCTCTAACAAGCATTTCTACATGAAAAAATATTGTCTTGTGTTCATTGTGTGTGAATTCTTTATATGATATGCTTCATTGTTATAGTATCATTTTCATGTTGGTTAATGTGAAAGATAATTGTTAAAAGTTTCAAATTTGTAGATGCACTGACTCACCCCCCCCCCCCTCTCAATGCCTTATAATACTAACAATTGGTATCAGAGACTTGTTCTCTTGAATAAGCCTAACAACTTGGGGAAGATCCTAAAGGCAAATATGGAGGGTTTGAGATACAAAAGACAACTTGATAAAGTTGTAATGGTTATCAAAGAACTGAAAGATCAATTGAAGCAATCTTTGGCCAAACAAAAAGAGCTTGTTGAACAATTGAATGAGAGTCAAGACAACATTGATAAATTGTCTAAACATAGTGGATCTGAGGAATCTGAAGTAGCCCTAGAAGCCATGGCTAAGGAGAATGACCAATTACATAAAGATAAGAAAAATCTTAGGAGAGAGATTGAAGCCCAATCAATCAAAATGTGTGAAGAGATGGAAGCAAGTAGTTCTGAAGAGACTACAAGGAAAAATGCAGAAGATGCCCTAAAGGCCAATTATGAAGAACTAAAAGTTGTAGAGGATGAACTTTTCAAGACAAGACAAGTGGTTGGCACATTTCATGAACATCTGCATGATACAAATGAAGAAAATGGAAAATTCCTAAGGGAGAATGAGAATCTAAGAAATGAGAATGATTAATTAAAGGGTGAATTGAAGAATTCAAATGATTTGTTGAATAAATTCAATGAAAGTACTACAAAACTTGATGAGAAAATTAGAAATCAAATAAGAAGAAAAGAGACCATAGGCCTAGGGTTTACCATTTTTACTACTTTTGAAGTTGGTAAATCTTTTGGAAAAAAAGAGAGATCAATTAAGAAGAGGAGTCTTCACCAAAGGTAAGACAAAGAAATTATGGTAAGAAAGCCTACAATCTTGTATCTTTCAATTGTCACAAGGTAGGTCATACTGCAAATGTGCGTAGAAGTAGATATGCAAATAGGTCTAACACATTTGATGGTCATTGTTATAATTACAATAAATATGGTCACAAAGATGATGAGTGCAGGTCAAGAGTGAACAATCAAAGGTTACCTGTCAATTGGAATACACCTTACCAAAGGGAGAGGCAATTTGATGTCACATTCTCAATCTATGGTAACTATGGACACATGGCTATGAATTATAGAATGAGGACTGCAATAGGTAATGATGGACCATTGAGATCAACTGTTATGGCATATTTTAATTGTCACAAGATTGGACATCTAGTAAGGGATTGCAAGATAAGGAACTAATCAGTAAACTAGTCAAGTAACTAGAAAGGAAAGAAAATTGTGAATGTAGAAGAGACCATGAAAGAAATGATTAAGACCTAGAAGAAGAAGGAAGAGAGTAAGTCATTAGAGTAATTTGCATCTCCATCAGGTGTGGTGAATTCTTTATCAAACTAAGCCTTCATGTGGCTTAGGGAGAGAAAGTATTGTTGAATCCATCTTTGGACCCCCTATAGGTGTGTGGTAAGATCTATCAGTATTTTAAGATGCAATAAAGTATTTTTGAGCATAATGTGAAATTTTTTTAGATTACATGGTGATTTGGTCATTGGTAATGAGATTTTGAGTCAATCGGTGAAAAGGTATGTTCTATCGATAAAATAATTTAATATGTATGCTAAGGTAGATAAAAAGGCATTTTTGGATTTCATTTTTCACCTTGCGCATTTTGAAAGTTGTTTTGGAGTGATAAAAGCCTTGTTTGAGTTGTTTGTAGAGATCCAAGTGATAAAAGGGAATTGTTTGTGGTGATTAGAAAGAGAAAATTGATTGATTATCATTGTGGTTGTTATCATGTTCTTCAGTAAGAACCCTAGTTGCAAATAGTTTCAAGTATTTATCTATTATTTGGATTTGTAATTGAAACATAGGATGGTTACTCCTAATTTGATTGGTATAACTTAGAGACCTAGACCAGATTTCAAAAGACATCCATTCAAATCTATTGAAAATGACCCACCGGGTGTTCTAACCAACATTCCCTATGGTGTTTTGCACATTGAGGATATTAGATCATATATTCATTACAAGTTGGAAGATCTAGGATTAGAGATAATCTAGGAACAATATAAGAATTTGTGAAATGATAGGTTAGTGTTGAAAGATGAACACAAACACATTGCAAAAAAAGGTTTTCATAATGTGTTCAATTATCTTGATGATTTTGAAGAGGTTCAAATTAGATATGTTTTAAGCAGGATCCATGATCAGCTCATGTGGCTTGACCGACCACATAAGATTAGTAAAGAGGCAATCCATGTTGTAATCAATCTATGCTTAACCAGTGAAGTACTTGTTCTTTGCACTATACCCAAAGAAAAAGTAATCAGTTTGACTAAATCTAAGAGGTTTTAGGACCCATTACAACTACTTAGGACACATTAGGACCCATTAGAACTGATTAGTGTTTCCTATGCCCCTTAATGTGTTCTAAGGGGTATTAATGGATTATAATGTGTCCTAAGGGGTTGTAATGGGTCCTAGAACCACTTAAGACCCATTATTACCCCTTATGATACATCATAACCACTTAGAATCCAATAGTGTGTCCTACGATGGTTAATATGTTATAAGGGGTCCTAATGGGTCCTAAGGCATCCTAATGTGTCCTAAGGGGTCCTAGGACCACTTAGGACCCATTATAACCCCTTATGATACATTAGGACCACTTAGAACCCAATGGGACACATTAGGAACCATTATAACCACTTAGGACCCATTACAACCCCTTAGGACACATTAGTGTATCCTACAATGATTAATGTGTTCTAAGGGGTGCTAAAGGGTGCTAATGTGTTCTAATGTGTCCTAATGTGTCCTAATTGGTTCTAGGGGGTTGTAGGACCACCTAGGACACATTAGAACCCCTTAGCACACATTAGGATCCATAAGGACACATTAGAACCCATTAGTGTGTCCTCCACCCCTTAATGTGTTCTAAGGAATGTTAATGGGTTCTAATGTTTCCTAATGGGTCCTAATACGTCCTACAGGGTTGTAATGGGTCCTAAGGGGTCCTAGGACCACTTAGGACCCATTATGACCCCTTATGATACATTAGGACCCCTTAGGACACATTATTGTGTCCTGCAATGATTAATATGTTCAAAGGGGTCGTAATGGGTTCTAATGTGTCCTAATGGGTCCTAATGTGTCCTAAGGGGTCCTAATGGGTCTTAATGTGTCCTAAGGGGTCCTAATGGGTCCTAATTGGTCATAGGACCACTTAGGACCCATTAAAACCCCTTATGACACATTAGGACCTATTAAGACACATTAGAACCCTAAAGTATGTCCTACAATGATTAATGTATTATAAGGGGTCCTAATGTTCCCTAATGGTTTTTAATGGGTCCTAAGGGGCCTTAATGGGTCCTACGGGTTCCTAGGACCACTTAGGAACCATTAAAACCCCATAGGAAATATTAGGACACATTAGAACCCATTAGTGTGTCCTATGATGATTAATATGTTCTAAGGGGTCCTAAGAGGTCCTAATGTACCTTGATGGGTCCTAATGTATCCTAATGGGTCATAATGGGTCCTAAGGGATCGTAATGGGTCCAAAGGGGTCCTCAAACCACATAGGACCCATTATGACCCCTTATGATATATTAGAACCACTTAGAACCCTAAAGTGTGTCCTTTGATGTTTAATTCTCTCTCTCTCTCTCTCTCTCTCTCTCTCTCCTAACATGTTTAAACATACATGTTATTTACCAAACTAACCACAACATAAATAATCCAATGAGAAAAAAATTTCAAATGATCATGCACAGGTCAAGGGCTTAAGATTATAATCAATAGTCCAAGGGGAATTATGTTGAAGATAATGTGTTGATTCCTAAAATTTGGCTAAGTTTGAAATTTCCAAAAAAACCTCAAAATCCAGAATCTTTATCTTAATTCCTATGAAGCTAAAACCACTCTCAAATATCTTGAAAGTATATACATAAAATTTAACTTAAGTATAAGGAAGGAAGAGTATTTAACTTAAATGTTACATTTTATGTATGGTCCTGGTGCTGAAATTGGCCTCCCAGGGCTTGTTGGATTTTTAGTGTGCACCCTATTTAGAAGGTTTTTTGGCATGTTTCAATTCATTTAGGAAGTTTACATAGGGTGCATGCCCTATTTATTTTGGGGGACCAAAGAAAAATTTGGCACCTTTTTGGTCCCCCATCTTCATGCATATACCCTATATGTATTTGTCATTTCCATAAGCATAAATTATTCCTCATAATGATTGTAATTATAGGTAAAATAATGATTCTTAGCAAGGAGATTATATAATATTTTTATGAATCTAGGCAAGAACAATTTTTCATGCTTCTTTCAAGAAAAAAAACCATAATACTAATATATGATAATTGATCCATAATAATCTATGCAACAAGTGAGATATCATGTTTATGTTTTCTCCTTCGACAATTTATAAGGGCAATAACCACCCACTTAAGAACATGTGACACTGAGAAAGTTTAGAGGATTTTTAATACATTAAGTTCATAAAAAGTTGAATACATAATATCAACATTTCTACAAGGAACTATGATGAAATTTATCCCCATCAAAGTTATTCTTACTATTATGAAGGCTTAAGTCATTTGATGTAATTCTTATAATGATAGTAAAATGTTCTTGATGATCCCCTAAAAAATGACACATGTGACCATTATGTTGCTTGAATTTTTCATCTTGTGATGATGAAGGTCATAATAGAGTAAATAGAAAAAACTCGATTAAGATATTTTTTTACCATTCAAGAAAGAAATGTTCTTTTAGTAAAATAAGAATAATTCAAGGTGACTTCTAGCATTCAAGTCCAAATTTAAAAGCATCGGTAATCTCAACAAGACACAAAGATTGCAACAAGAAGAGTTTTCAATATAGAAAATATGTCCTCACGATTGTAAAGCTACAAAATCAAGATTCAAGTCACTTTTAGCTAGTCAAGTGGTTTTCTAACCAAAGTTTGACAATGAAAAAAAGATAGCAAGACAATGTTATAATCAATGAAACCTAGTCACCTAATATGACCATCCACAAATATGAATTAGTATTTTAATATTCTAATAATTGTAATCACCCTTCATCTACTACCAGCCAACATCCATGTCATCAAAACAAGAAAGAAATCCAAAAATTCAAGCAAAGAAGCATAGGAAATTAGAAAAATACAAATTTCTATTGATTTAGTTCATGAAATGTATATTTTCAATTGTAATTTGTAGGTTGAATCATGAAGTCCATTTATAATGAGGATCTATTTTTAGTAGTAAATGGTTGTGATTGATCAAGTATTATACATATGAATTGGTTGTTAGAATAGTTTCCAATTTTTTAAATAAGTTGGCTCAAACAACATTTGAATTAGTATTTTAAATCGATCCCTTTTATTAAATCTAATCATTCATAATCGTAGGATATGTTCCAGTAATATTTCTTGATCTATGTCAAGAACTATAAGTGAATACATTCTTTGTACTTATAGTATTAAAGATATATCAATATATTGAAGTACTCAAGGAACAACTCTATCAATACCAAATAAGAACTTAGATAGAAACATATGAAACCATAAACAAGCACAAATTTGTAAACATAATGTTATCTATATTTTTTTAATGACTACAAGATTATTTAGTCAATACTATACAAAATGACCCACCAAGATGATTAATAACCATCACTTGATATCTAACAATGGATATTTCTAATCCTCCTATGGTAAGTGTGAGAAAGGATAGTTCCTTAAATGCTTATTATGCTTGAGATTACATTCATGTGATTTTGAGTTTAAAATTTGCTAAGAGAGTGGATTTTAAATTTTAGGAAGAAAATCTTGGTTATTCCTTAATCTATTGTGTCATTATGATTTCTATGACCGATATGTGTGAAAGATATAGGAAAATTTACAATGGTAGGGATATACAGGTATTCTATAACATTCAATAAAAAGGTATGTTGAATCTACTAAACATTAATGCAACTCTACAAAAAAATTGAAACATTCAAATCATGATTCAAGTGGCTCTTTATTGATTGTTTATGAAATTCTATAAGTGTCTTTACCATGGTTAGTTAGTCATATTGTTCTTTTCGTAATTATTGTCCTCCTTTAGGTTTTTTTTTCTTTAATTTATTTATATCTTTTATATTTTTCTTTGTATCTTTATATCTTGGTATTCTCTTCTCTTTAGTGTTTTGAACTATTTTCATCTACTTATTTTTTATTTTTTATTATTTATTTCTCTTAATTCTTAATTGTTATTGTAATATTGACCTTCTTGGCCCCTTGAAGTACATGTTTGCTTTTCTCTCTTCCCTCCTCTTTTTTACTCAAAGTCTACATCTTCAAATCTATAATTATTCTCTTGACTCTACTTATCATGTGATGGATGATGTGAAACATTGCTACAAAAATCTTATACACAATTTATTCCAAAAACAACTATATTTTGGTAGTCGTATTTTATTGATTGATGTAGAGTTTGTTTCAATCAAGTCATATTGATATAAGCATGTTGAACAATTTTCAAACATAGGCGACCACTAACACACAACCCTTGGCTAATGAAATGTGTAAAACATGGAGAATAACACATATGCATCAAATCATGCATGATTACCGGTCACAGCACAATAAATGACATAATTCTTGTTATGAATAATTTTATTTATGGATCTATTAATGTAATTATTTCACCTCATATTATCATTCCGATATAAATAATTATTTTGAGAGGATCATATAGATTTTAAATTTAATGTGGATGTTTTAAAATTTCTTAAATATTTGAAGATAAATTTAAGTTGATTGTATATTGTAATTCATGTATTTTTCACGTATTTCTATAAAAGTAATCTTCATGTCTCTAAATAAACTATGATCAAATTATAAATTAAATAGTATTTAATTAAATTTCCACATCCAAAAATTGTGAACTCTATTTTCCTTTGATTAATTAAAAATAAATACTTTTATATAAAGACATGAAATTTAGTATAGACTTCATGACTTTGAAATTAAAGGAAAAACAAATGAAACCATGAAATTGTAATCTTAATATCAAGCCAAAGAAATCATATTTGATGAATGCAAAATAATCCTTAGATCCATTTGAGTGATGAACAATTTGATACTCACTTGTAATATATCTATGACTATGTATCATATCAATTTGATATATGAGATCACATCATCAAAAAACTGCTATCAATGAGGTAGCTTGAGATAAAGGCACCTCTTTACCCTAGACTATAGAAACAAAATAATCCATATGTCTATCTAAGTGACAAACAATCTGATACTCGCTCACTCATAATATCTCTATTTCTATGTGTCGTATCAATATATATGATCATACACACGACAAAATATTGTACAAAATTTATAAATAAAAAAATTTCAATTAAAAAGAAATATAAAAAACAAACTTGACATTATCATCTTTTAATTAAATCATATTATAATCCATAAATAAATCCATAAAATTATAATCAATCAAATCATACACCTAAACAAATCCATATAACTATATACTAACTGTCATATTGTAATCAATCAAATACAACTATATCCTAACTTTCTAAATAAATCATATTATAATCAATGAAATCATATACCTAATCAAATCCATGCAACTATATACTAACTTTCTAAATACATCATATTATAATGAATCAAATCATATATGATAATCAAATCAGCACTAGCATATACTAACTTTCTAATAATTAGATTCAATTTACTCTTTTCTTTTACTTTCCTTTATGATCCAATTAGACTCTATTTACTCATTACTTTCAAAATATGATCCACTCACTTAAAAACAATATTAAAAAAATTTGTGATGTTGTGTTCCCGCCATATTCAACTTATAATTAGTTCCCGCCATATTCAACTTAGACTAAGTTCCCCCAAAGGATGAAATGAAGTGGGAAGCGAAAAACACCACAACACTAACTTTGTCTTAACGATCCCCAATTCGATGACGTGGCCAGTCGCAATCATCAATAACATTAACTTCACCCGGTGACCCGGTGATTTGAAGACTTTTCATTTGACGGGGATTTCCCGGGTTTTGGAATCCAAATTTGATTCATTTCGCACGCTCTTTGGCGGCAGCAACAGAGAATATTTTTCTTCACGTTGCTTTTTACCTTAAATTAAGATTTGACCGTTGACCTTCGGGAGACAAGATTCCGTCCTTGGAGGGGATAAAGATTCAATTAAGATCTCCCATATTTACCTATTTCATTTGTTTTTGATTCGAAATGACGGCCAATCTATTTCCACATGCTGCTTTCACGGTGGCGGTGAATTTCGGCGAAATTTGACGGGACTTTCAAGCAGAGGACAAAGATGATGTCCTACGAGAAAAACCTAAAAAGACAAATGAGTTATAACCCAAATCTTGATTGGACATTCCATGTGGTAGCCTTAAACACGCCATTAAGTAAACATGTGCACAAACAAATAGAAGCTGATGTTGGATCACTAACACATGCTAGTTGGAAAAAAAAATAAAAAAATCAATTATAACCATAGAGATTTTTAATACATGTATTATGCAAGGCTATGTGATAAGATATGACACGGTAATAATTCCCATTGATTTTTTTAATGCAATAAGAATATTGGATAGGAAGCAAACCAAGCTAATGCCCATCCAATGGGGGAACTTAGTCACACCATGTAAAATAATATTACAAAGTTTCTATAATAACATTTGATGTTACAATATTGAAACCCTCAAATAACTTGATGTGATTAAGGGGAATCCCTTATTCCTAAGAGTTTCCTATTATCTTTGGACACATTTACTCATGTATGGATCTCTACTTCATTACACCTTCTTGTAGCTTATACAAGACATTCCTACGCTTCCAATACCATGAGTTACAATAGTTGCTCTGCTAGACTATTAATGGATGGATCTCTACTTCATTACACCTTCTTGTAGCCTATACGAGACATTCCTACGCTTACAATACCTTGAGTTACAATAGTTGCTCCCTTGAACTACTAATGGATGGATCTCTACTTCATTACACCTTCTTGTAGCTTATACAAGACATTCCTACGCTTCCAATACCATGAGTTACAATAATTGTTCCCCTCAACTACTATTATAGTATTCATATAAAAGAAGTGGCTCAAAGACCAACTTGGTATGTAAGATCACATCATTGAGAAATGTAGCTTGAGATAAGACCTCTTTATATAGCAACCAAAAAAAATCCATAGATTTATGTAAGTGATGAACAACTTGATGCTCGCTCCTATTTATTATATCAATATCTATTGTGATCATAGACATGATAAGAATTGAATATTGCTATCTTGTCAATATCTATTGTGATCATAGACATGATAAGAATTGAATATTGCTATCTTGTCAATATCTATTGTGATCATAGACATGATAAGAATTGAATATTGCTATCTTGACTATACAATGCAATTACTCTCTTTTAACTTTTTCTTTCATTTATGATCCACTCACTAGAAGAGACAAATGTTGCAATGTCGAATTCCACCTAGAATAAGTCCCCCACAAAGCATGAAAGGATGCGTCAAGCGGAAAACACCACAAGTTTGTTTTCAAGAATAACAAACTGATAGGGTATAGCAATTGCAAATCGGATTCCAATTTCCACCCCATTCAACACTCCTCACGATAAGATGACGTGGCATTAAATTCACCCGGTCATTTGATGAAAGGCTTTTCATTTCACGGGAATTTCGGCTATCTTAGAATTCGCATTTGATTCGTTCCGAGACGGAGAATCTTTTTTCCTGACGTCGCGTTTTAACCTGAATTTGGTTTTGACCCTTGACGCACTGGTTCGGGGGAGAGGATTCTGCCGATGGCTGCGGGACACAAATTTGACGCACTTCCTCGTTTTTGTTTTCAATTTCTCTTTCTATATCAGGACAAATAGTTTGCTCGATAGCTACCGTTTCATTTTAAAATTAATATAAATATATAATAAATAATATAAAAATATTACATAAATTATTAATATATTTAAAAATTTCTAATTTATTAAACAATTTAAAAAATTTATATAATAGATATATTATATCTAAAAAAGATTCTAAATTATATGAATATATAATGGACAAAACAGAAACATATCTATTACATAATAGTAATATTAAATGATGATCACTAATAATTATTAATAATAGTAAGTTTATAAATTCATATTAAAATAATTTAAAATTTAAAAATATTCATAGCTATCATTTTAAAATATCTTAATAAATTTATATTTTATCATAAATATTTTAAAATAGCATATATTTATATTATAGAGTAAATTACTATATTGCTTATAATAAATTTCTACTATTTATTAAAAATTTAAAATGTCATATTTACAGTTTTATAAAAATATAGTATGTCAATCCATATCGTGTAAAATAATTTCAAGCTGTCATATACGATTTAAAAGTGGAAAAATGACCATTACGACCATCAAATTCCAGGCTAGGCCACAAAAGTATAAACGTGAGCAAATCTAGCTTCGTATATTGACGATAATTTTCTCTTTCAATTATAAATATTATAAGTTTCACATTATTTTGACGATTAAGAAAGATCGGTAGATGGATGTTGTTTTTAAAGATTTTATGATGGTTCTTGTTTTGGTGGCTGCAATTCTAGAGTTTCAGTTTGGTCTTTACTGGCTGTTCCATCTCGTATAGAGGTAGAAAGGGTATAATTGCTCTTGTTTGAAAATTTCTTGAAGGTGAAGATTGTTTATGGCTGTGTATTATTAATTTTTAGTTGGTTTGTGTGATGTTAATGATGTGTTTAGCTTGTGTGTTGTAAGTGTCCTATTGTGACATGTTAAACAAGTGCCACGTAGTGGCGAAGTACTTGCCTTAATAATAATAATAATAATAATAATAATAATAAAGTTCTTCCAAATTGTATTATGGCTATTTCATACAAATATAATAATGATAAGTTAAAGATAAACAAATATCCATTATTGTAGTTACTAAGTACAAGTATAATTGGTACTAATCACAATGTGATTAATATTATAGCTATTTGATATAATAGGTGAAGTCTTATATTAATTTATAATTATAAATATATAATAATTATAAATATTTTACTCTTTTGTTTTACAATTTTAAGATATTATAGTTTAAATCAAATTAATAAAAACAAAAGAAAATTAATCCTTATAAATGTAAGTGAATATATCTGTGTTAATGAAGTTTAATTTTTAAAAACATTTCAAGTAATATCTTTTATATTTTTTTTTAATTTTAAAATTGTATATATTATCAATATTTAAAAAATATAAATAAAAAATATCAATAAAATTATTTTTATTAAATATAATTATTAATTTTTGAAATAAATTAATTTATACATAAATAATCAATTTAATATATTATAATATATTTTAAAAATATAACTATAAATCAAAATTTAAATACTTCATATAGATTATTAATCTAATATAATATAATTTCCTATTTTAAAAAAATAATTGTTAAAATCAAAATAAATTACATCATTTAATTAACAAAGAACAATTTTAATAATATTTTATGTAGTTCATATAACTTATGTCAAATCATATTATTTAGTATTTTAAAATATAACTTATAATTATTTATTATAAATAATAGATATTATTATACTAATTTATAAGTTAATTAATATAAAATATATAATGAAAAAGTTAAATTTATTAATATTTAGATTATAATTATAATTTATGTTATATAATCTAAATATATAACATCTAATTATAATACATATAACAAATTTTATTATTCAATTTAATAGACATTAGTTAATAAATAATCTATATCCAAAACCATGCATTTATATTATAACATATTTTTAAAAAATAAATATGAATTATTTTAAGGGCATGGTAAAGTATTTGCCCCTATAATATTGCTTCGAAAATTGTAATAGAGGTAGTGTTTCATAAAATCCGTGTATAAGAGGCTCAATTTTTAAGCCAATAAAAAAGCTCTAAATTAATTTTGTTGAAATATAAACATAAAAAATGTGCATGTATACTATACAAATTATTAATTTTGTAACAAATTTGATAAAAATAATAATTTTAATTGGTAGAAATGTGATTTTTTAATCACTAATTAATGGAAGAAATCCAAAAAGGGATGCAATAGTACTTGCCTAGCCTATCGGCAAGTACTAATAACAAAGATTGGTCACCATCTTTAACTCTTAAGCTCTTGTTATCCCACATTTTCCTTTCATAAAAAAAGATTGGCCACAACTATCTTTTGAGAATTAGAGTCTAGCTAAACATATATGTAAGATAATTAATTTTAATTGTACACTTTAATCTTATCTATTTATTGTTACTTTTTACTTTACTATTGATGATGGATTAACTTGTATCTAAAGAGATGAAAACATAAATGCTAAGTTTAAATTCTCATAATAAAGTCGCCCACACATGAAATAAAGACCGCTTGAAAATTTGAGGAGAGCAGTTGAAGATTCCGAATCATGTATTCTTTGTCCACCCTTTTCCGGCGTGCAGAATAACTCTCTTTAATCTGATGACGTGGGCAATCTGCATCTTATCATTTTCCGGGAATTTAGGCGGTGGAATTCCGCTGTCTTCCAATGCGTAGGTATTTGAGTTGCATTCCATTCCATTCTCATTTCGGCCGAAGCGAAGGAGAATCTTTATCTGTCTCTTCACGTCGCTTTCTACCGACAGTTGACGATTAGATTCCCGTCGATGGCGGTGAACTCGGGCAAAGTTTGACGCGACTGTCAAGAAGTGGAGAAATCTGATTCCATCTTCTTCGAATTCTGTTTAGAGTTGGACAATGCTTTTTATACGCAAATTGAATTGTGCTTTGCTTGTTATTCTTAGTTGTTGAAGTTGGTGGTCTCATGAAAGGACTAGAATTTGATAGTCAAATTGATCCTTTTTTAAAGTTGTTGGTCTCATGAATTTTGTAATTTACTTCAACTAAACATTGAAGGAAGTTGGTGGTCTCATAAAAGGACTATAATTTGATGGTCAAATTGGCTAATTTTTAAAAGTTGTTGGTCTAATGAATTTTGTAATTTAGTTCAACTAAAAATTTAAGGAAGTTGGTGATCTCATGAAAGGACTAGAACTTGATGGCCAAAGTGATCGTTTTTTAAAGTTGTTGGTCTCATGAATTTTGTAACTTAGTTCAACTAAAAATTTAAGGAAGTTGGCGGTCTCATAAAAGGAGAAGAATTTGATGGTCAAATTAGTCACTTTTTATATAGGTGAAAAATTTAATAGACCATATAAATTGACATGTTATATTTTAATAAAACAACATATAAGTAACATATAGTATTTTAATTTATAACACATGTTTTTATTTTATAATATGTTATTTTATGATATTTATAATAAAATACAAAATTATTTATAGCATTTTAAAATGATAGGATATGAATTTTTACATAGTTTTTATTTTCTTGTAAAAATTTAGAAACTTAATAAATATGTGTTTCTTTATTGTGTATTATATATTTATATTAATTTAGAATCTTTTTAAATTGAATATATGAGATTTTTTTTTGTATATTTTACTAATTTATAATTATTTTATGATTTTATATATATTTTTATATTCCTTTTTATCTTTTTGACAATCAATATTTTTCTTAAAGAGTAAAATGAAAGACATTAAAATGACCAAATTGACAAAAAAAAAAAAATGAATATACTACCTTTGTCTCCTATATTGTGTTCATGATATAAAAAAAAAGTAAAAAAAAATCATTTTCCTCCAAATTTATTTTTAACTAAAGGGGTAAATAACATTGACAAGTGGTAAATAACATGCCTAAGTTGGTGGGGCAATTTCTAACCCCACCCTATTTTCGCCTGCTTCTTAAAAAGTAGAAGCTTCTATTTATTCCCATAGCAAGTTTATTTTTCTTCACTAGACCTCCTCTTCCTCTAAAATGGAAGCTTAAGCCTGCCATAGGACCTCACCCCAAACCATTAAGACCCATGAACATGCTCTAACTAGACACAAACAAATGACCAAACTAGCATAATGTTACCTCTTGAACAACATAGATTGGAACTACTATGAATTTGCTCCCAATTTTCCATGGAAGCAGAGCTACATACTAAGAACTGCCTCACTTTTCTTCCTTTTCCTTTGCATGATTGGCACTTGGTGTCTCTCTTCTCTTAATCTACATCTACTAAAATTGTGGTCTTTTCTTCTCCTCCATTAGGTAAAGGGTACTCCCCTTCTTCTCCTCAATTTGATGAAGGGTAGTCCCCTTCTTCAACCAAACACACACAACACAACATGGAAATAAATAGAAAATTGCAAGAACAAATTAATGACAAGAACATAAACACTTGCTTTCTATTATCTTCACTAAAATAACATTACAATATTTAGAAAAGTAACATGCTACAACCACAAGAGCATTTTCATTACAATAATCTAGAAGATAAAGCCACAATCTACACTTCTGAAACCCCCACATAACCCCTATTTGTCTTCTTTATATTCGGAGAAAGAAAAAGAGTGCCTTCCACGGACTACATTATCGAAGCTTGAGAACGTGGCGTTCTCAAGTACCCTTATCCTATCATCAGACCTGGCTGTAATTCGGCCCGCTTCATCCTTCTCTTAGCCCTACCACTCAGGTCGCCCCACCATTGATCGCTTAAGATGTTGGCGGCCACATGTTGGGAAAAGCGGGACCACAGACCTCTACCATGATCTAATCGATCGGCGCGTTGGGGGGCCGAGCGGGACCGATTAGTCTTTTTCCTAACCATCCCATCCTTAATACATAAAGCTCACCCAACCATCCCATCCTTAATCCAGAAAGACCGCGCCGAACTGAAGGTAATATCTCATTCATACGTAATACAGCCCACCCCACCCCACAAAAATCAATATTCTACCCCCGTTTTAACCACCCTAGAAGGTTCTGGAAATTGGTAACCCCCTTTATTTGAGGCCGACCAACTTTCTATTATTTTCCACTACATTGGAATTTGCCGAGAATATGCCCCAAGTGAGTTTTGATAGTCATTAGAGTATTTGAAGAGATTTTACTTTTTCTCCTAAAGTAGCGCAACTTCCAGAGGCCATATCTTGTGAACCATGTAACCAATTTTGGCTATTATAACCAGTTTTTAGAAACCTCTCAAAGCCCTCTACAACCTTGGATTGTGAAGCGCCATCCAAACAAAGTTTGACCACCCTTTCAAAGCCACTAGGGCCTTCTAAATTGAATATAAATTTTTTGTACCACCTCGTCAAAATAAAAAAAATAATATATTCAAAACTAGACTTGATCTTGCCATGAAACTTTACTAGCAAGCTTATACATACAAAGTGAACCGCCAATGAAGCAATTAGAACAATCTGTGCTCAAATGAACAACTTACTTAAAATAGTAAACTTTCCAAAATAGTAACCTTGCCTAAAGATAACCCTTATTGAAAAGCCAGACAATATATTCATTATTTTATTTATTTTATTAACTACCAAACATTCATTATTTTCTTCATTTTGTGTGCACCTTTGGTTTCTCAATATGGTTCACCTTTGCTTCCTCAAAATGGAACACATCCATGCTAGTGGAATTGGCTTAGTACTCTACAAAGTTCTCAAAAATAGAATTCCTTAGTGAAGGTCTTTGTTTGGCTTTTTAAAAGTATTTTGTCATGGACTCAAATTCACAAGTAATTGGTTACGAGTTCAAAATTTTACCTAAAGTTATTCGATGTGACGAGATTAGCTAGAAGTTATTATTATATCAAAAAAATTAGTAGCCTTCTCAAGACCCCCTTGCCTAAAGCTATGATTGGTTGGATTCTAGAATTAGTTGATTTGTTAACAAATTTTAATCGGAAGTTCAGACTTTTCAATGAGAAATAATACACTATATGGAAATAGATGGTACAAATTTTATTTACAAAATACAAAATTAAAAAATGTCATGCATGCTACCATGTAGACATAAAAGCTAGTAAGATTGTTCCAATGGAGGGGGAAGCTATGTAAATTTCTTAGTAGGTGCCAAAGCCCCTTCCATGACATTTGAGCAAAGCATTACTTTGTAAAACTTATTTTCTAATTTTTAATTGGTCTATGCCTTTTCATGTGGGATTTTTTTCAGTTAAAAATAGAAAGAAAAAGAATTATAATCCAAGGTTTTTAATGTTTTTTTTTAAAAGAGACTTGTAGTGCATGCCATATTATCAAAACATCTCGTTTTCCCTACATTGTCTTTTCATGTTTTTAGGAACCCATTTATAGGGTGAATTAGTTTTTGTAAATGTATTTGTGACAACCACCAAATTGTTTGGTACAAAGGTCGACTTAAGTAAAAACCTTCTTCAGTTCAAGAAAAAAATAAATTCTTAGCACTCAAATGACTGACATCGTGAAATACAATCAAATTTGGACAGAGGATGTAGATACACTAGCAACCACATCCTCTCATTGCCCCTCTTGTATAACCCCAAATGTTTTTGAGCAAATATTACTATTTTGGAACAAAAATCACTTGCTCTTCTATTTGAGAGTAATTGGTTTAATTCAGATTATGGCTCTTATATCTGAGTAGGCTGATTTTTGCCACGTTTGTGATATCCACATCTATGGGTAGGTTGATTTTTACCATGTCAACATCATTTTCTACAGAAGACCATATATGCTCATGACTGGCTAAGGGCTTTAAGGATGACATCCTATAGTTTTCTATTGTATAGCCCAATTATTCAAACATTGTATGAGTTTCTTGACAGTATTTGTAGGCCAGTTTCTCAAAAACCTTTCTATAAAGATAATGGTAAGTGGATTTACTCTTTGTTGGTCCAATTTTAAATTTCAGATGTTTATTTTTAAATTGAAAGGGAAATAATATTAAACTTACGAAAATACAAAGAAGATTTATTGCAATTTATATTGAGCAGTTCTTATTTAAATTTGTTAATATTAGCCACTCCATATTTTCTTTAGATTTTTGTCTTTTTATACAATATCTATATTGTTACTAGAAGCAATTCATAAACACTAAGTTTAAAATTAAGGAGAGTTTTTAGATTTTACTAAGCTTTTTGAATTTCATGTATAGAGATGAATGTTTGTAATTATATGTAATTGTTTTAACTCAACATATGAAGTTACACTTTTTTAAAGTGACTTTGAATCAAATTGTTGTTGCTCCCTGTGTAGTAGGACTTATTTTTGCAATGGCTAAGAAAGCTTAAAGAGCTTCCCACACCAAACCAGAAGGATGAGATCCCCACTTTTATTGTAAGTGAGAATACAATCGCTCCTAAAACTATTACATTTTTATTAAAAAATATTGTTTCATTTGTTTTTGCTATATGTTATTGGATTGGCTAATTACTATTTCTCTGCTAGGTTTATAGGTTGGAAATTCTAAATTACAGTTTTAAATTTTTAGTAATTTTTGAGATAGCTAGCCTTCTTTCCCTATTTTCCTATATTAGCTTTGAATTACTTTTATAAATTATGGAGCATATTGATGAAAATTGATGGTGGTCATAATTGATAGCAATTTGATTCATAGTGCATTCAAATTATAAATTGACATGTCCTAAAACGAGAAATAAACTAATGTTTCATTTAACCATTTGTAGGGTTGGACCTCTACACACTAGTGTAGCATTCATGTGTACTTGGCTCAATTTTTTAAGAAATTTTACCTATGAACTACCATAGGTAAAGCTTGAGATGTGGCTTATTGGCTATGAAGCCCAAGATATCAAGGCAAGCTCTTGTGCTCTTTAAACAAAATTTGGCTCTACAATCATTAATTTTAACTCTTGTAATTTGGGTTTGTAATTAGTCTATTATTCAATACCTTTTCCCCCCTCTTCAATATATTACCAAGTATATCTTCCTATCGGTATAACATTGCACCTCGTTGGAGTGCAATTGCTAATTTATACTAATTTTTACCGAGTCATTGTACTATATCATGCCTGGCATTTGATGGTCACCTCTACCTGTCATATTAATTTTTTTTATGATGGTTTGATCATTTTAAGGAAAATATTGATTGCAAAAAAATTTAATATATAAATAATTTAATAAATTATTTTAAATTTAAATATTTTATCAATATAATTATAATACATATATTAAACATAATACAAATAATATATAAAATGTAAAATTAGAAAATAAATTCATATGTTTTATTTGAGAAAGATTTTAATTCAATAATATTATACAAATATAAATTTCTATCTGTTATAAAAAGAAAGGCCAATGCCCTATACATTATATATAATTAAGATGAATACACATAGAGGTCTCCGTTCAAACAGGCACTGGTATGAAAGAATGGAGAAGAAAACCTTCAATTTAGCCCGGGACATAAGTCCTATTCGTTTTAAAAATTTACAAATTAAAAGGGGCATACCCTAGTTTCTAGGTTTTAATTAAGGATGAACCCTTTCCATAAGTTTTCTATTTTTTGAAATTTAAATACAAATGCCCCAAAAATTTTAGGGTCTTTAGAAAGGCATACCTTCCTTATGAATAATTTTAATTACAAATTCCATTTTGAGTTTTACATAAAAGAAGGTCTTGCTTTGTATGACCTTTCTACACACAATTCTTCTTAGGCAAGATCATTGTTAGTGGTCCTTTGAATATTCCATTCATATAATGAAAAAAAAAAAATTAAAAAATTAAAAAATTTACATTTACCTTTTCACAAATTTGTTAGAATATTGATTAGTCCAAATATCTAACAATTAATTCTATTATATGTCTTAGTCTATATTGTTCATCTATTAACACATATTGATTTATATGATTATGTATTCTATTTTGAAAATTTTAATTGCTTTGCAAGGGGTCTTTCTATTTATATTTTGGCTTTCTTTTATAGTATCCATCTTATTTTGCTCTAAACCTAAATTAGATATTAAATTAAAAGTGTTTTTAAATTCATATATTTTATTTAAAAAAAATTAAATTAATATAAATATATAATAAATAATATAAAAAACATGTATATTAAATTAGTAGAACAAGTTTTTAAATCATATGTTCTATTTTAAAAACATTCTAAATTAATGTGAAACAATATAATAATCAAATTAAAAACATATATAATAATAATAAAAAACTTATATATTATAAATAACATAATTTATCACACATATATGATATATATCATACATATTATAAAATCATATGTATTTATATTATTAAATCATATAGAAAATTACCTATAACAAATTTTGATAGTTTATTAATAAATTTAAATGTAATATTTATGATTTTATAAATATTTAGCTGTCAATTCATACAGTTAATAACATCAAATTCCAGGCCTGTACTATATGACAATTTCTAAAAAGAAACCAAAAAAAAACAAAGAAAGGAAAAGACATGCAAGCTTTATTTAATTCCCACCACATATTTGTAAGTTTTTTTATAATATTTCCGACCACATATTTAGTATATACTAAAATATTGATGTGGACTGAAACCCTAAGCATATGGGATTCGGAATATACAGTCCTGTCATGGATTCCACGCGTCCTTAAAGAATCCTCAGCGCGGTAGAAAAGCCAGAACAACCGGTAAAAATCCCAGTCCGTCGGCCAGTTGTGATTCGTGCATGCTTCTTGTGAGCTTCAGTTGACAGCAAATCATTTTTCCTGGACTTGCAGTCTATAAATTGAGGCGTGGGCAGTAGAATCATAGTGCAAAGAGAATTTTTAAACAATAAAATTTAGAATCTAGTTCGAGGGATTCGAAAGCGTGACCTCCCAGGTGTAATGGCATGGCAACCTTTGCTGAATGAATCAAAGAGAAACATTAGGAATTCCGTTGTTAAGGGCTTTTTGAATAGATTCGAGAGGTCCGCTGTTCGAGTCTCTGGCAGTTTCGTTGGGAATCGGGAGGTCCGGGGTTCGAAACTCGGTGAGAGCGGCCAGGTATTATACAATTCACGGTCTCTGACATCTGATTCGGTCAGTGGATCTGCTCCTCTTCTGCAACAATGCATAGGCACAGCAGCCCCTGTGCTTCCTGATGTAATATCGACCGATACCTTGCAGATTGAAAATGGCGAGGTTTTGTACTCTGGAATGAGCTCCAGGGAGCTTTTATCGACGCTATTCAATCTTTATTTGGTTGGCTGCGAACCCCTGGTTGATCTGAGCATTAAGGTGCTTAAGTCGCCGTTGATCAAACACGCGGCGGTCAAAATTCCTGTGCTTCAGGCCGTTAAACATACGGCGTATTCGCATTTCTGCGCGGGAGAAAACGTGAAGGAGGCCTCGGCTACTCTGCAGCGCATGTGGGAGTTGGGGCTCAAAGGGATTCTTGATTATAGTCTTGAAGACGCAACTGATAATGCTTCTTGTGACCAAAACCTTCAAGGGTTCTTGAATACAGTTCAGACCACGGTTCGACTCCCTGCTGATTCGGTAAGGAATATTTAGATTTTACTCTAATAAAAGAATTTAGATTTTTGGCTGAATTTCGTAGGTTGCTTTCTTGAACATGCTTTTTAACTGAACTTTGTATTTGGAATTTGGTATTTGCTTTCTCGAGCCGACTGAATGGTACAGAATACAGTTGAATGATTGAGACTTCGTATCTATTTGCTTTATTTGCCTTCATCTGCTTCCATCTCCATTGAATACGCATAAATATAGTACTGCGAGTTTGTTCAGCTGGCGGCTTTCTGTCCGAAAAACTAGTTTTCTGTCAAATGGATTTTCTTTGTTTGCTTTAGTTCTGTAGACTATGGCAGCCTTAAAATTTTCAGAAAATTATCTTTACTAGGTACAAACATATGACTTACCCAAAATCAGGCATGGACGGATTCTGAATTAAATATTTTATGCCTGTTAGGCTTTTATTTCTGTACGCTTATGTTAGCCTAATACCTTCGTTATCATTTTAAAGCTAATCCTATTTAAAATGTTTTTTTCTAATTTTTAAATTTTTCCCTAACTCTGTATTCTAGCTGGTGAGAAAGCTGCATTCCAAGGAACATGCCTCGGTTTGACCGGTCTGTATGTGGTTAGATGGGTAGGAATTCAATTGGTGAGAATTGTGGATTTCAGAGAGTCCAGTAGAGTTCAATTGGTGAGAAAGCAGGGTTTAAACGAACCCACCAGACTTTTGTTGCTCAACGCTGGGTAGGGTTGGCACTGGGTTCTGAACTAGTAAACAAACCGTCTCTTCTAAATGGTTTTAAATTCCCTTGCCAGGTAGCATTTGGATTTGAATATTTAGGCCAATTGACATATGCTATGCTAAATCTTGTGAATCCTAAATCTTGAGTGGATGTGTATATTTAGGCCAATTGACATATGTTATGCTTAATCTTGTGGATGCTGAATCTTGAGTGAATTTGTATATTTATGCCAAATTGACATATGTTATGCTAAATCGTGTGGATGATTATTTTTATTCAGGTGAGTTTTGCATGTGTGAAGATCACGGCTCTTTGCCCTCTACCCCTTCTAGAACGTGTTAGCGATCTATTAAGATGGCAGCACCAGCATCCCGACCATGGAAACCTTCCATGGATGCAGGACACATTGTCAATTCTAGCATCCTGCAGCCCCACCTATCACACCACTTCAGCCCCAGAGCCATTGACAGCCACTGAGGAAAAAGACCTCAAGCTCGCAGAAGATAGACTGCGTACATTATGCAAGGCCTGTGAAGCAAACACTCTTCCCTTGTTAATAGATGCTGAATATACGTCTGTGCAGCCTGCCATAGACTATTTTACTTACTCTGCCTCTCTAGAATTCAATAAGACAGCAAAACCACTTGTGTACGGCACAATCCAGGCTTACTTGAAGGATGCACTGCCACGTCTTCAGTTGGCATCTGATGAGGCAACACGTAGGGGGATACAAATTGGATTGAAGCTTGTACGTGGTGCCTACATCACCAGGGAGACTGCACTGGCAGCTTCCTTGTGTGCGCCTTCACCAATTCATTCTTCTATTCAGGACACCCACAGGTGTTATGATGCGTGTGCAGGGCTAATGATGCAGAAGGCTGCTATGGCCGAGGCTTCTGTGGTGTTGGCTACCCATAACTTTGAATCAGGTGAAATTACAAAACAAAAACCTAACCCTTTGCTAGTTTAATTTTTTCATTGGTTTGGCTAATTCACTCTTTACAGGCAAGACGGCAGCAGCAAAGGCTGAAGAATTGAATATCAGGAAGGGGAATGACAGAGTACAGTTTGCTCAGCTGAAAGGCATGGCAGATAGCCTTTCGTTGGGGTTAGTTCAATCTGGATTCCAAGTTAGCAAATATCTTCCTTTTGGCCCTGTGGATCACGTTATTCCTTATCTTATCAGACGGGCAGAGGAAAACCGGGGGCTTCTGTCAACAACTGGGGCAGATCGCCAACGCATCAGGTCTGGAGTCAGATGAATTCAGTAATCTCATAATTTGTTTATATTTCTCTCAATTTGCTAATTAAGTGTCACACGTTCTATGTGCTGCAGTAAGGAATTGAGCAGGAGACTGCGAACATTTATGAGTGGGTGATTTTTGAAGAAATGCAAGAGTGGCTCTGGCTTGTCAAAGTTTTCGCAACATAGCTTTAAGTGAAGGAATTCCAAAATTTCGAAAGTTAATGGCGATACAATTACGATAGAGGCCCAGGATTTTTGAGAGTTCAAACAAAGGCGTGCCTTGGTTCTTTTCCTCGGAAATTGGGATTCTAATGTATATAACGATGTTAATAGTTTAATACAGATGCCACTATGGCCCTTTTTAAAGCTCAATTGGTTAAACTGTGTGTTGGTTTCATCTTATGAATATTGGTAAAATGCACTTGAAAAATAGAAGCCTAGGTAAGCTGTAGTTACTGCATCAAATGCAATTCTTTAATAAGAATAGTTTAAAATAAAACAATTTAAGACAGTTTGAAGATCCGTGGGTTTAATTTTTGCATCGATGTTTTGGATTATACTTCAGGTTCATTATTCTGGTGATGGATATTGGATTGTGATCCAAATGGTTGATGCGAAAATTGAAAACACAGCTTTTTCTCAGAAATTTATGAAGTATGTTTTAAATGTTAGGTGTAATTTTTTTGAAAGTATATTTAAATGGTAGATATAATTTTTATTTTTAAAAACAAGAAAGAATTACAAAGCTTTTTAGAAAGCGCAAGATCCATTCTGCCATGAACTAATTATGCGTTAGGGAATAAAGGTAACCATTTTCTGATCAGACACTGGGCACTCCAAATCTGCATTCAAAAGATCATTCAGACCTTCCCACGATTCAGCCAAATTGCCCTCATGACTGGGAAGATCTGGTCTACTCCCCTGTGTGCCAAAAAGTCTTTAACTTCCCTGTAAACATGGTTCAATGCAAAATTGCCCTCATGAGTGGGGAGATTTGGTCTACTCCGCTGTTTTCCAAAAAGTCAGCCACACGATTGACTTCCATGTAAACATGGTTTAATGAGTAATCTTCCAAACTCTGTAAGATTTCCCTTTTCTTCTTTCTCACTTGTGCTCAAGCAGCCAATTATTTGTTTTTCCTTGTCTAATGGAGTAAATGCATATCAGCGAATCACTTTCAATATCCACCCGCAAAGTGTTTTTATCCACGCACAGTCTCAGTCCTTCCAAAAAGGCCTTGAGCTTCGCCAAGTTATTGGTTCCGTCAGGAAGAACAATGGACTTGGCTAACACCAGGTTGCCTACAGAGTCCGGAATGATGCATCCAGCACTGGACCTTCCCGGATTGCCATGGGATGCACCATCCACATTGAGCTTAAGCTGTCCACTTGACGGGTTAATGGTAGATGTTAAAACTGAAAACATGTTTTCTTTAATAGTAGATGTTAAAACTGAAAACATGTTTTCTTTAATAGTAGATGTAAAAACTGAAAACATGTTTTCTTTAATGGTAGATGTAAAAACTGCAAACATGTAGATGTTAAAACTGAAAACATGTTTTCTTAGAAATTCGTAGACTGTGATCTAAAATGTTTATTGAAAATTAAATGATTTTTTCATACTCTTCCAACTTTATCTGCAAGATTGTGAAGATGTGATGTTTATTAATTTCAAATATAGGAATTGTTTTGTAAGATTGTGAAAATGTGATGTTTATTAATTTCAAACATAGGAAAACTGTAATTAATGCTTGTATCAACATTTCAGATCATAGAGTCTGATCTAATTTTTTCTATATCTCAAACTGTGAAAACTTGATGTTTATTAGTTTTGGATTTTTTTTTTTCTATTTCTACCTAGTTTTGTTGCTTCTTGTTGTGTCCAATATCTCAACATTTCAGATCATAGAGTCTGATCTAATTTTTTTTTCTTCTTCTTCTTGTGTCCATTTTTTTGCTTCAAACTTATTTAAAAAGAGAGGTTCTCAGCACGGTATGTGTCATACATGAATTGAAATTGTATCCTCTTGACTAAACAGAACAGATCTGTTTTTTTGAAAACTAGACAAGGACATTCCTTGGACGCGATATTCGTTCCTTTGGGCAGAAACTATAGCCATTACATTGGCAAGGACCAATAACCAAGCTATTGGGTTGGCTCACAAGATTGTTAACAATTATACTTTGTTTTTGTATTTTGTATCATGTGTAGAAATGGTGTTGCACAGTTGAGCACGTAGGCTTATACTATTGCTTTAACTTGTCACCGAAGCTCATCTAGATATATCGAATAGCAAAATGCCAAGTGTATCTGCTCAAAATTTCTAGATCACAGGTAACAGATCCATATGAAACAATTACACTTTTTTTTCCAGTAAAACGCTAATGCTGATATAGTTTGTATTAATAATTAACGTCAAAATATACAAATCTGAGTAAGTATAATGCACCATCATCTGCAATTCTAAGAGTCTAAAAATCACAAAAAATCTATTATGCTATCAGAAATAAATACCTACTAACTAAAGCATCTGCTAATACTATCCATTACTCCCAAAACCAAACTCTGAGTGATATCATATGTGCTCCTAAGTATAAAATGCTTCAAAGTATTAAGATTTTAACATGTCTTTTTACTTCAATAAAATCTAACTTAAGAAAATAGCTAGATCTCAATCTTCAATATCTGGTGGAGATGGTCTTGAGTGATATCATATGTACTCCTAAGTATAACATGCTTCAAAGTATTAAGATTTTAACATGTCTTTTTACTTCAATAAAATCTAACTTAAGAAAATAGCTAGATCTCAATCTTCAATATCTGGTGGAGATGGTCCCTGCATTTCAAAAAATTTCAATAATCTAGCTTCCATGTTAGTAGTCTAACTTCCCCTTCTGTCTCAGAGACTAAGTTTTCTTGTCCACGAAGGGCATTCATTATGTCTCAGCTAAGTTTTCTTGTCCATGAAGGACATTCATTATGTCTCAGCTCATATAATTTTATGAGTAAATCAATCTTATTTCTGTCCATACCTTTTGGCCTTAAAAATTCGTTGATCTTCAATATCCAAGATAGGGTACCCTTATCTCTTAGGAGGCTGATAGTTAGTGATGGCTGTATCATAGTCTTTCTAACTTGGAACAATTATATTGTCATCAATGTTCCTCATTATCTTATCATATCCTCCTCAAGAAGCTCCTTACCAAAAACTTTTCTGTAAAGTTTTTTTGTCACTACTTTGCTCAACCCAACATGCAGTAATATAGCTACAATATGAAGCAACTACACTTGTTTTACCCATCTCTACATAATAATAACACGGTTTAATAATCTTTGAAATAGAAGAGGGGTTAAAATTTATTCAAACCAGAAGAAATATAGAGTAAGGGCATCAAACAACCCTATCAAGATCTACCAAGTGGTCAGATTATTGAGACAAATTCGAAGGTAATTGACTCTTAACTAGAATATCCCAATTTTGCATGTGATCATAAGCTCATTTAGTCAGACGATCAGCTACACCATTCCACTCCCTGGAGATATGAGTGAAAGTAATAGAATCCAAAGAAGCACACAATTCAAGAATCTGGTTAACAACCAAAGCTAACTACCAGCTAACTTCCGCATAATGTTGTCGAGTCAACATACGCACCAGCACTTGCAAATTAGATTCACAAATGACCCGGTTCCATTCAAGAGCACGAGCATGCTCCACATCATATAAAATAGCAGTAGCCTCCATCAAATTGTTAGTATGATGACCTATATAAATAAAAAACATAAACTTAACAATCCCCAAATTATTTCTACCAACTCCACCAATGCTCACAAGGCCAGGGTTTCTTTGAGAAGACCCATCTGTGTTGACTTTTAGAATACCCTATAGAGGCGGACTCTATCTCCCCACCCTATTAATTTTCCGAAGAGGGTGTCTGCATCTATTCCTCATGAGTGGGCCCTATAGAGGAGGAATATGGAGATGGTTATAGAAAATAATATCACTAAGATCCACAACATTTGACAAATCACATTTAGCCAAAAACGTTTCTTCAAAGAATGGAGAAATTTCTACCATAGATGTTGAGCCTCCAACAACACATCTTGAAAGATCTGATAATTTCTCTCCAACCAAATATGCTAGATAATAAAAGTAGGGCCAGAGTCCAAGCAACATAAAGAAAATAAGTCTTGATAGGAGCCTTACCCCATCAAACAAAGAACTCAGTCAAAGAAGAGACATGCCAACAAGCTTGATTCCAAACACCCCACCAAAAGTGCCAAATATGTCTAGAGAAGGAGCATTAGAAAAGGAGACAGGATACAATTTCTTCACTGTTACAACACAACTCACACATTGAGGGGCCCTGAAAGCCACGCTTACTTAGAATATCCTAAGTAAGACACCAATTTTGGACCACCAACCACATGAAAAAATTGCACTTGGGCCATGAAAACTTGTACCAAACATGTTTCCACCAAGGAACTTGAAAGTCCCCAAAAGTTTTCCACACTTGTTGGTTTGTGTTGACTAATCAGACAAGTACTGTACACTTTACATTTATCGTGGGGTAAATTTTTGTTGGGGTTAACTCGTCAAGTAGTTTTTAGTAGACATGTCAAACATTTCCCTAGGTTGACTCATCAATTATTTTTAGGGTTAACATGTTAAATGACATAAGTCTTGTTATAATGGCTTAGGGTTAGGGTTTTCTCAACATATGAGAATTTCATAGCTTCTTGCAGCGATATTGAGTTGCAAGTGATTATAAATTGTAATAGTTTGGAATTATTGGATAATAAGATTGGACTCTTAGTTTGGTGGACGTAGCTCAGGATTGGGTGAACCACGTTAAATCTTTGTGTCTTCTTGTTCTACTTACGTGTGATTTATCCCTTTTCATTATAGAATATATTTGCATGTAACTGTTAAATTTTTGTATGCTAATCCTAACAAGTGGTATCAGAGCGAGGTTGTTTTTCCTTTGCAAGAAGGTCTCATGGTTGAGTGGAAGTCTCATGGTTGAGTGGGAGTAATGGCAGACGAGGGTAAGTTGAAGGTTGAGAAGTTTAAAGGAAAAAACTTTCAATTATGAAAAATGCAAATGGAGGACTATCTCTATTAGAAGGATTTATGGCAGCCATTGGGAGGAAAATCCAAGAAACCGACAACAATGACTAATGAGGATTGAGATATTTTGGATAGGAAGGTAGTTGGCAGTATTCGTTTATGCATGGCACAATCAGTGGCATTCAATATTACACAAGCAAAGACAACTGAAGAGTTGATGGAAACCCTAGTGAAGTTATATGAAAAGCCTTCTGCTTCCAATAAGGTATTTCTTATGAAGTGTTTATTTAATATGAAAATGGTAGAAGGTGGGTTAGTTGCTGATTATTTAAATGAGTTTAATATAGTTACCAACCAATTATCTTTTGTTAATGTCAATTTTGATGAAGAAATTAGAGCTCTCTTAATTCTGTGCTCTTTGCCTGAAAGATGGAATGACTTGGTATAGCTATTAATAATTTTATTTCTAGTTCAAATACCCTAAACTTTGATGATATTGTTGGTGTTATTATGAGTGAGGAAATTCGTAGGAAAAACTCAGGTGGATATACAACAAGTAGCGTTTTGAATGCAGAAAGCAGAGGTAGATCAAGGGATAGAGGAAATAATTATGTTCAGGTCATGGGAAATCCCGAGGAAAATCAAAGGGCAAGAGGTCTTAATCTAGAGGACCAAATGATTGTTGGTACTATGGGAAATCAGGTCATAAGAAGAAAGATTGTTGGTCCCAGAAGAATAAAGGAGACAAACAAGAAGGTAATAAGGAGGTAAATGTGGTAATTAACAAATCTGAAGAGGATGTTTTGCTTCTTTTCCTTGAAAATGCTAATGATTCATGAGTTCTAAATTCAGGGGCTTCATTTCATGCTACACCCCATATAAGTTATTTTCTTGATTATGTCCAAGGAGATTTTGGGCTAGTTTATTTGGTAGATAATGAACCCTGTCAAATTTTTGGAAAGGGAAGAATTAAGATTAAGTTGTAGAATGGGAATCATTGGCTACTACAAAAGGTAATGCATGTTCCAAGGCTGAGTAGTAATTTAATTTTAGCAAGGCAACTAGGTGATGAAGGCTGCACAATTACTTTTAATGACAAAAATTAGAAGGTGTCAAAAGGTTCCTTAATTGTAGAAAAAGGTGTGAAAGTAGGCACCTCATATCTTTGTACAGGTCATACCGTTCCTTCTACTTTAATTATTACAAAGAAAAATCAATGTTTAGGGACAGTTGCTACAATTGAGTAGGTAGAATCTGAAATAGTCACTCTGAATTTTGAATAGCACTATGGCACAACAGACTTGGGCACATGAGTGAAAAATGCATAAAATTATTTCATTGAAATAAAGTTTTACCAGGTCTAAAATGTGTCAATATGGATTTTTGTGAAAGTTGTGTGTATGGAAAACAAAAGAGAGTTACCCCATGTCCCCATGCGGTTGCTTAAGTGCAATTTCTGCTTAATTTTAAGTAGCCATTGTGTTCCCATGCATTATTTTAATTACAGGGAAAGGATAAATTGGAATCTTTCCCTATCCTTTCCCTATTTTCATGGAGCAGCTACTGCTTAAAAATAAAAATTAAGCTTTGAAAAAAAGGGGGGGCTGGAAATAAGCATCAGCTGCTTATTTGATAGGAATGATGCAGCTCTACAATTTTTTTTCCCTCCTTTTTATTTGTCTCCGATTTTTCCTCTAAATCTTGTGTCAAAAATTATTTTTAAAGAATTCTATTTAAAACTAAACTTTCAGATTACGCATATTTATAAGCAGCAAAATTTAACTTTCATGGGGCCAGCAGCTCCTCAAATTACTCCTTAAAAATTTGAGTGGTGGCTGCTAGCCAAAATAAGCCAAGCAGCCGCATGGGCACCTGCCCTTAGTTTTCTAAAGAGTGGGAAGGAAAAGAAAGATGAGAAGATAGAGCTTGTGCATACAGATGAATGGGGACAAGCTCAAGTATCTTCCCTTTGTGGCTCTCTGTATTATGTTACATTCATTGATGATGCAACTAGGAAAATATAGATTTATTTCCTTAGGCAGAAATCTAATGTATTTGGAACTTTTAAAAAATAGAAAAACTTGGTTGTTAATGAGACTGGTAAAAGATTAAAATGTCTTAGATCCGATAATGGTGGTGAGTATTGCAGAAAAGAGTTTGAAGATTATTGTTCCTCAAATTGTGTTCGTAGGCAGAAAAAGGTTCCAAGGACTTTACAAGAAAATAGAGTCACCGAACCCATGAATATGACAATAATGGAGAGTGCAAGGAGTATGAGGTTGCATGTTGGGCTTCACTTAAACATGTGGGTAGAAGTTGTAAACAATGTTGTTTATTTAATCAATAGAGGTCCCTCTACTCCTTTGGGTTGTGGTATTCCAGAGGAAGCATGGACAAGTAAGAAGGTGAGTTATTCTTTTTGTAGAACCTTCGGTTGTGAAACATTTGCACATATAGATTCTAAAAATAGAACCAAGCAGGAAGCTAAGTCAAAGAAATGTATATTTGTTGGATATGTCATTGATGAATTTGGCTATAGACTTTGGGATGTTGAAACTCATAAAATTGTAAGAAGCATGGTTGTCATTTTCAATGAGAAAGTGTTGTACAAAGATCAGTTGTAACAACATGAGAAGAAAGAAAATGATTATGTACTGTTGGATGATACTCCAAAAGATGATGTTCCAGTGGTTCCTCATACTCCACAACAATAGCAACAACAAATACAACAAACTCCAGTGAATGTTAGGTAGTCAACAAGGCTTATTAGACCTCCTGAAAGGTTCTCTCCATCCTTGTATTCTATTTTATTAACAGATGTTGGTGAACCAGAAGATATGATGAAGTTGGGTAGGTGGATACAAAGGTTCAGTGGGAGCTTGCCATGGAAGAAGAAATGGACTCCTTGCTAAAAAATCAAACTTGGGAATTATGTAAGTTACCTATAGGTAAAAAGACATTACCAAATAAATGAGTTTATAGACAGAAAGAGGAGGATGGAGGTAAGAAAAGATTTAAAGTCAAGTTAGTTGTAAAGGGATTTGCACAGAAAAAATGCATTGATTTTGATGAGATCTTTTCTCTAGTTGTAAAAATGACTTCTATACGCACTATTTTAAGTATTGTGGCTACTGAAGATTTGCATTTGGAACAACTTGATGTTAGAAAATCTTTTCTCCATGATGATTTGGAAGAAGAAATATATATGCTACAACCTCAAGGTCTTGTGGTCAAAGGTAAGGAGGACTTAGTGTGCAAATTGTAGAAAAGTTTATATGGCTTGAAGCAAGCACCTCGACAATGGTATATTAAATTTGATAGCTTTATGGCTGAGCATGGTTACAGTCGGTGTAATTTAAACCATTGTGTTTATTTTAAGAGGATGGATGATGACAACTACATTATTTTATGTTTATATGTTGATGATATGTTTGTAGCAGGGTCTAACATGGATCACATTAAGGAGTTGAACCAACAGTTAGCACATTCTTTTTCTATGAAGGATTTGGGAGAAGCAAAATAAATCTTTGGTATGAAAATTTGTAGAGATAGTAAAAATAATAAATTGACTCTATCTCAAGTTGATTATGTTGAAAAGGTGTTGCAAATATTCCATATGGAGAATGCAAAATCTGTCAGCACACATTTGCCTAGTCATTTGAAATTGACTAAGGAGATGTGTCCCAAGACACAAGAGGAGGAAAACAAAATGTCCAAGGTAGCATATGCCTCAGCTGTAGGAAGTTTGATGTATGCAATGGTATGCACTAGACCAAACATTGCACATGTTGTAGGAGTTGTTAGTAGGTATTTGAGTCATCCTGGAGTTGAGCATTGGAATGCAACAAAATAGATTCTTAGATATTTGAGAGGTACATCCAATAAATGTTTATATTTTAGGGGCTCTAATACTAATTTAAAAGGTCACGTTGACTCAGATTTGGTAGGAGATTTAGATACTAGATAAAGTACCACATGTTATGTATTTACTGTTGGTGGGACAACAGTGAGTTGGATTTATCGACTACAAAAGGTGGTTACTTTATCCACTACAAAGGCAAAGTATGTTGCTGCTACAAAGAAAGCTAAGGAGATGATATGGCTGCAATTCTTCATGGAAGAGTTGGGAAAATCACATCCTAACAATTATTTGTTTATAGATAGCCAGAGTGCCATCCATCTTGCAAATAATTATTCCCTGCCTTCAAGGACCAAGCATATACAATTGAGCTATCACTTCATTTGGTCAGTATTGGATAATAGACAATTAAAGATGGACAAGCTACATATAGATGAAAATCCAATGGATATGTTTACAAAGGTAGTGACAAGGGAGACGCTGAACTCCTCTTCAACTTTGGTTGGTCTTCATGACTGAAAACAATAAAAAGAACACTAGAGTCGATGGTGCATCAATCTAGTGGGAGCTTTAGGGGTAGTGGTGTTGCTACAAGATCAGTCTCCAAGTGGGAGAATTCTTAGTGTGGAGCTGGATCAGTCCCCAAGTGGGAGATCTTTAGTTTGTGGTAACTGATCAGGCAAGTACTTTCCACTTTTCATTACTGAATATATTTGCATGTAGGTGTTAAATTTTTGTTTGCTAATCCTAACAACACTAACTCAACATAACCTGCAGAAACAAAAAACTTTCCAGATAAATCATTGCTATCCCAAGTCATAACATCATTTCCAACAAAGGTAGTGCACTCCCTAGACTCTAGAGTCTAAGCCAACTCCTCCCTATCATCCTCAGAGCTAGCTAGAGGCCATTTAGAAGGCAGTTTCCAATGAAAACAAACTACCAACCCATAATTATAGGTAGTCTTATAATGGTCAACTGTATCCTAGCTAGCCACAATAAAAATATTATAAAGGGCCTAAAGGTGGGGATGAGTAGAAAGAATAGAATGATGACCATCCCAAGAATCCATTTAAAAAAGATCTTGAGATCTTGAATGACAGATCCAAAAGAGTCCATTCTTAACCAAATGAGCCCCAAATTTCAAAGTGTTCCAAATCATAGAACTTCTTCCCAACAAAGGAGAGCATGGAACATCAAATACATTAACACGTGGAAGATACTTAGAGGTGAGAATATGGGCCCAAAGTTAATGTTGGCTAATGCACTAGTGCCAATATAACTTAGTAGCAAGAACTTGCCCATTTAAAATAGAAGAGCATAAGCTAAGGCTACCATCATTCTTAGATCTGCACATAGTTTCCCACTTAACAAGGTTCATTTTTGAAGTCGATAAGTTCCCATTCCAAAGAAATTGACGAGAGAGGGCATCAAATTCTTGAAGAAAATACATGGGAGAAGCCTAAACAAAACATCTATATATAGGAAGAGCTTGAATAACTGACTTAAGAAGAGTTAAGCGAGCAACATAAGATAACCAATGCTGAGTCCAATGATTAACCTTTGACACAACTTGTCAAGAAAAATCTACCAAGAGGACCTGGGATGTCTACCAACAGTAAGAGTAATGCCCAAATAAACAAAGGGAAGAGAGCCAATCTAGAACTGCAAAATGTTGGCAATATGCCTCCGAATGGCTTGAGGGGTATTGAAGAAGAAAATAAAAGATTTATGCTCATTGATTTTCTGGCCAGAAGCTGCAAGGTAAACATCGAAGACTTTCTTGAAAGATTCAACTTTACAAAGATGAACCAAACCCATAAGAGACCTGTCATCAAAAAACTAGAGATGTGAGAGTGGTAGTAGCCCATTTCCCCATTGCCACCCATGAATCAAGCCCTGGGCAGCCTAAAATTTGAGAAAACAACCATGACCCTCAACCAAAATAATAAACAAGGGGAAAGAGGTTCCCCTTGGAAAAGGCCTCGGGAAGCACCAAAAGGCTTTGAAGGTTCTCCATTCACAATAACTGAAAAAGAAGAAGTAACACAACTCATAGTCCAACTCAACCATTCTACACTAAAACCGAAGTCTAAGAGATTTTTTTGAAGAAAACTCCATTTAACTCTCGCATAAGCCTTGGCCATATCTAATTTAATGAGCATAGATCTCTCCTTTGAAGTTTCCATAGAGTGAATACACTCAGAAGCCACCACTAGCCCATCCAAAACTTGTTTACCAACCACAAAACCCCCTTGTTCCTTATACATCACCATAAGAAGACAAGTTTTGAGTCTCTTTGCAATCAACTTAGTGATAATCTTATACACCACATTACAGAGAGCAATGGGCCAAAAAATTAAAGTATGTTCACACCTTCCTTTTTGGGAATGAGAGTCAAGAAGGTAAAACTTAAGGCTCGAAGCATTTTCTTATTACAAATAGATTTCCTAACCACCTCCAAAAGATCTAGATTAATAATATCCCAAAACTCCTCAAAAAATTCAACAGGGAAGCCATTAGGGCTCGAAGCTTTACCTTTGTTCATCCCAAAAATAATCTCTTCCAATTTTGGTACCTAAATCAGATGAATGAGAGTTTCATTCATTGCATCGGTGACAAGAGAGGGAATGCAATAAAGGATCAAATTCTCCTCAACATCAACTAGAGGGCAATCATCAACAAAAAGAGAAGAATAAAACTAACGAGCCTCGTAGGACATGCATCGTCAGAAAGTGGAAGCACTTCCATTTAGGATTGGTTTAGCCCTCCAAGTAGGTAGTTTGGGGTCATGTCAAACACCTCGGGTAGGTCCCTGGCTTGCTACTGGCTTTTCCCCCTTTTCTGCCTTGTTTTTTCACCTTCTTTCTACACTTTTCTGGCATTCTGGACTGAGATCTTGAGATTCTTGACCTCAGGGTCAAGGTCAACTTTTTAGGTTAAGGTCAACCTCGACCGCGACCTAGGTCAAAGATGACCTCGACCCTGACCTAGGTCAAGGTCACCCTCGACCTTGACCCAAGGTCCAAAGTTCAAGGTCCCAAGATTTCCGGATGTCAGGTTTCAGAAAGAATTGTTTTCTCTCTTCCGAGTCGGCTGTTTTGGTCTCCAAAATGGTAAAATATTAAATTGCATTTAATCTAGGTCCATTTCTAGGGGTTTGGGCCCAATGGGAATTTATTTCTCATATGTTGGCCTCTAGAATTTTCTTGCCCTAGATCACTATAAAAGGAAGCCTTCTCCTCTCATTTCAATCCATCTCTCAATCAATCAAGTGCATCCACAACCGATCAAGTTTTCTCTCAAGAAAATCAAGTAAGAAAGCATTCAAGCAATCATCCATTCAAGTATTCAAGTTCTCCATTGAAGATCAAGGATTCAAGCATTCAAGCCTTTGATGGGATTTGGTTCAAACATCCAAGATTCATCATTCAAACCCTAGATCTATCCATCATGGTGATGTGATCTTCCTTCAAAATTTTTTGTTCATCTTCAAGATCCAATCATTCTTCCTACAAGGTGGATTTCAAGCATACGATCATGGAGGTTTTGATTTACATTTATGCTTTTTAGTGTTGAGTCCAAGCTTTCATATCAACGTAATTGTTTACATTTCAAATACAATTGCATATCTATTGAATATCATAGCTTCGTTGTTAGATCTACTTCTACTATTTGCTAGCATTATCTATTTCAATTCCATTTTTAAGGTTGATTCCAAACCGGGGTTTGACTAAGGAAAAGCCCTCATTCAAACAACAAATTTTTTTTTCTTGCAGGTACAGGTGTGGGATAGCGAATATCAGTGCAGATCTGGATACCCTTTTCAACAAAATTTCAAGATCCGTGAACATAATTTCCATTGGAGTAGTGCAGGTCAAGGTCGACTTTTTCGGGTAAGATTGTGTCGAGGTAAGATCTTACCCCTATTTTGGGTCAAGGTCAACCTGGCTCAGAAAAGAAAAATATTTCTAGGTTTTGTAGATCTCACAGCTTCAATTTGCTAATGCAATAATCAACAGTTTCTAAGACTGTTTGACATGGTTTTTATCAAGTTCTTTTTCTGAGGTAAGTACTTTTATTTCTTCATTTCAATATTAACATTTTCAGATTTACATTCCATCCCCTTAGAATTCATATATATGTGTAAAATATGGGTTTAGGGTCTCTTTCATGTACATTATTCTAAACCCTATTCCACCATATTTTATATATTACTTTTTGGTGAACCCGCGATAGCCAACTCTTTCTTTTATGGTGTTAGATCTCCCTTTGTATTACCTTGTGTGTTCACCTTCATCTTACATTTTGGTGAACCCATTTACGACAACTCTTTCTTGTTGGTGTTAGATTTGCCTTTTGTGTTAGATCTTACATACTTATAAAAGTAGATTTCCTTTATGCTCTTGCATTTATATTTCAAAAATACAAACAAATTACAAAATTTCTTTAAAAATACAAAAGAATATTTACATTTTTAATACTTTTAGTGTTACTTTGTGTTCAAAATGTATGATTTTTGTTTTTAATACTTTGATGAGGCTTTTATTACAAAAGAGGATAGATCCCTTAATGAGGTACATGGAAGTGAGGATGAAAATTATTCAAATGAGATCTCCATTGATCCTATTCCTATTTCATCTTCCTCTACAACCTCTTCAATTGACCTTTACCATAGGGTGTGTGCATGGTTACCTTCATTTTCCACTATTTACAACATTGATGTACCTAGAATGTTATATCCTAAATATTCTATTCAAGCTATAGAGGCCTTTGAGAAAATCCTTTGTGACAGTGATCAAGGTGTTGATCTCCTATGTGGTATCACTCATCTTGTGCATTTAAATGTTAAACCTTTAGCTCAAGAAGCTCAAGATTCAAGATTCACTCCTCCTGTCACTAGTGTGGAACCTTCTTCTGTTCCTTTACCCAACATTCCTACTTACACTCCTCCTTTAGTGGCTACATCTCTGTCATCTCTTCCTGTGAGTGTTCCTTCACTTGTGTCTTACATTCCAGCCGCTTCCTACACTTTTCCTAGTGTTCATAATCTTCCTAATCCTTCCTAATCTAGTTCCTAATCTTCCTAATCCTAATCCTATCCTTCCTAATCTGATTCCTAATATTCCCACTCCTATTTCTCCATCTTCTATTCCTAGTTCTTCCCATACTAATGATGATACTCAAACTATGGTTCATTATGCAGATGTGCAAGAATTTATGGATTTACCTTCCCCTTCTTGTCTAATTCATGATGATATTAAAGGGAAGACAAAAGAAACATCTTCTAAACCTATCATTCCACCTTATACAACATTTTCTCAGGATCACCGTGAACAATCACCTCCTGCAGAAGCTTTACAAGATATGTACACTCCAAGATACAATATGATGGCTAAAAAAGGTTATAAAGGTTTAGGGCTTGGTGTTAATGAACATGGTATTAAATATCCAGTTCATCTATCTCCTAAACAAGATTTGCATGGTTTAGGTTTTCTGCTACCTCAATTTAAGGTGGTTGATTTTGATCATCGTCCCCCTCTTCATGTTCTTCTTCCAACATCTTCCTTAGATCACCATGATACTCCTCAAGACGTGGATAAGAAGGTGTATGTTCAGTTAATGAATTTCAAGAAAGAAATCTTTAAACCTATGCCAAAAGATGCTCTATCCAAGTACAAATATCCTCTTCACTATAGTAATACACATTTACTTGCTGATTATGTGCATTTTAAGATATATGTTAGAGAAAGAGCTGCTTTGGGAATTATACCCCACTCTTGTGTGATATTACAATTTCTTCATAATTTTACCCCTCATTCTTCTATAATATAGATCTTTTCTCCTCTTGTCTCTGGACTAGGGGGAAAGAGGTGTATTTCTTCCAGTCTTCTAGAATCCATTATGTTCTTCGCATTTTTTCTTTGAGCTTAATTAGTCATTCTTTCTCTTTGTTTATCTTGATGGTTTTGTATTATGATAGCTTTTTCTCCTAATAATCCATCGTTCTCTTCTAGTATTCATGATATCTTTTATAAGACATTTGTTTCTCAAAAGGTATCCCTTTTTTTCATCCTTGGGGGGAAAGGGTCTTTCTTCTTTCTCTTTGTCTCGGGATCTGCTTTCCCTAGCTTAGTGGCATTTGTTTATTTTGCAACATTATTTCATTATACTGACTGAGTTTTTGGCTATGGATATCCTTTCATGTGAGAGTTTGTTGTCCTAGGTCATCACCTCTTCTTTATTTTGCAAATTATGTTCTTTATAAACTCCTACCCTTGCTTTAGGGTTAGAGTTTTATTCCTTCATTCCAAGATTCCTCTTCCCCTTGATCATAGGGGGCTTGTTGATTGAGTCTTGGGTCCTTTTCTTTTCTTTGATCCAAAGCACTCCTCTATGGTGGGGATCTTGTTGATAAGATCTCTTTCTCTTTGAGGATCCTTTTTCCATAAGTGACATATCCTTTTCACAATTATCTATGTTCTTCGATACCCTTGGCTGAGAATATAGTGTACATTGTTGTTAACAGGATATCTCCTTATTTTGTGAAGTAGGTATCCTCTTTCTCTTCCTTATCTTGTCTAGTGAATAGCCATGATAAGGAGGGCGACATGTATAGGGTCTCCCTTGTACTATATTTTTTCAATTTTCAAGATGCTAAACCCTCGGAAGGTAACACACATAAGTTGCTAAATCCTGAAGAGACACACATTTTTCAATTTTCAATATGCTAAATCCTCAGAAGGTAACACACATAAGTTGCTAAATCCTAAAGAGACACACATTTTCAAGTTCAATATGCTAAATCCGTGGAAGGTAATGCACATAAGTTGCTAAATCCTGAAGGGACACACATTTTATATTCCATAGTGATACAAGAATGTGGATCTATGGGTATTTCAAAAGCCGTCAGAAGACGCATTACAATTGCAAAGACTATTTTATGGGTGAACTATCAGGTTGGCCACTTGTTGGGCTCCCCCTCCTTGGTGATTCACGGTAAGGTGGGCATCTTATTGGGCGAGGTAATCACTCTCTCTCTTCCCTCTCTTTTCCCTTTCATGCTAGTAGGACTGGATCATGAAGATATGTTATTTATAGTGTTGCTCTTGTCTTTCTTATGTAATAATTTATGCTTTTATGATAGCTTTCCAAATATGATATTAGTATAGGAAGCATTTCTTAGCAAGGTTTCCTTTACTAGTTGATTTGGATTTGTTTTAGTACTAACCCCTCTTTTTGTGTCTTTTAACCTTGTTTTTGTTTTTCTTTGTTTTCACACCCTCGTGCGTGTATTTTGAGTTAGAATCCTTGGCTTGGGGGCTCATGTCCTTAATTGAGTGATATTCTATCTCATTGCGATCCACTAGAATCTTTCTTCTCCTTTACCAAGAGTTTGCATCGAATCCATACTCTTTCTAAAGTGGGGGCTAAATGTATCATCAGAAAATGGAAGAACTTCCATTTAGGACTAGTTTAGCCCTCTGAGTAGGTAGTTTGGGGTCATGTCAAACACCTTGGGTAGGTCCTTGGCTTGTTGCTGGCTTTTTCCCCTTTTCTGCCCTATTTTTTCACCTTCTTTCTGCACTTTTTTGGCATTCTGGACTAATATCTTGTGATTTTTTGACCTCAGGGTCAAGGTCAACCTTGATCCTGACCTAGGTCAGGGATGACCTCGACCCTGAACTAGGTCAACCTTGACCCAAGGTCCAAAGTTCAAGGTCCCAAGATTTTCGGATGTCAAGTTTCAAAAATAATTATTTTCCCACTTTCGGGTCGGCTGTTTTGGTCTCCGAAATGGCAAACTCTTAAATTTCATTTAATCTAGGTCCATTTCTAGGGGTATGGGCCCAATGGGAATTTATTTCTCATATGTTAGCCTCTCTAGGAGTTTGTGCCCTAGATCACTATAAAAGGAATCCTTCTCCTCTCATTTCAATCCATCTCTCAGTCAATCAAGTGCATCCACAATCCATCAAGGTTTCTCTCAAGAAAATCAAGTAAGAAAGCATTCAAGAAATCATCCATTCAAGCTCTCCATTGAAGAACAATGATTCAAGCATTCAAGCCTTTGAAGGGATTTGGTTCAAACATCCAAGATTCATAATTCTAACGCTAGATCTATCCATCATGGTGATGTGATCTTCCTTCAAGATCCTTTGTTCATCTTCAAGATCCATTCATTCTTCTTACAAGGTGGATTTCAAGCATACAATCATGAAGGTTTTGATTTACATTTATGATTTTTAGTGTTGAGTCAAAGCTTTCATATCAACATACTTGTTTACATTTCAAATACAATTGCATATCTATTGAATATCATAGCTTCGTTGTTAGATCTACTTCTACTACTTGCTAGCATTCTCTATTTCAATTCCATTTTTAAGGTTGATTCCAAACCGGAGTTTGACTAAGGCAAATCCCTCATCCAAAAAAAAAAACCCCTTTTATTGCAGGTACAAGTGTGGGACAACGAATATTAGTGCAGATCTGGATACCCTTTTTGACAAACTTTTAGGATCTGCGAACAGAATTTCTGTCAGAGCAGTGCAAGTCAAGGTCAACTTTTTGGGGTGAGATTTTTCCCTAGGGTAAGATCTTACCCCTATTTTGGGTCAAGGTTGACCTGGCTCAGAAAAGAAAAATATTTTTGGGTTTTGTAGATCTCATAGTTTCGGTTGAAGTTAATGAAAACCAATAGTTTCTGAGATTGTTTGATAGGGTTTTCAACATGTTCTTTTTCAGAGGTAAGTACTTATATTTCTTCATTTCAATATTAGTATTTCTAGATTTACATTCGATCCCCTTAGAATTCATATGTATGTGTAAAGTATGGGTTTAGGGTCTCTTTCATGTACATTATTCTAAACCCTATTTCACCATATTTTATATATTACAAGACATATCTGACAGAGAAGAGATTTGAAGACCTTGCAAGGTAACAAGAGAGGAAACACACCCCTTATTACAATGAGCCTAAATAAAATGATGGAAGAAAGAAGTATTCCTATCCCCTTCTTGTAGCCAATCAATCCAAGAAATCTATTTCCAATAAATATCCTCTCAAAGTTCCCATTCCTCCACATCTCGCATGGATTGGGATTCAACTTTTCCAAGAGCTTCTGAAAAACCATGATCCCAAATTTAGTGAGTAATCCCTGCAAGAAGGTCAAGAGTAATCCTCTTCATGAAATGAAGGTTACCAAAACAAGACGTATTCCATCTCTTAAGGTGATATTTAACATATTGAAGTTTCTTCACAAAGAGAAACATAGCTATGGCATAAGTAGGGCCACCCTCTCTCCACCACTTAGCCACTAATTCATGCAAGGAAGAGTCCCAAAGCCACATAAGCTGAAATTTAAAAGGAGGATTCTTTGAACTAGAAAAAGAAGAGGTAGAAAAATTAATTGGCTAGTGATCAGAAACTCTTCAGTCTAGAATTTTAGAGCTAGTAACCATGCCATCATGAACTAAAGAAAAAGAAACAATAAACCTATCTAGTCATTCATAGATCACCTCTTATCCACTCTATCTATTATTCCAAGTAAAAGTCCCATTAGAGGGCTTAACATCCACTAAAGAAAGAGAATTCACCTAAGATTGAAATAGATCAGAAGTTGGACCCAACCTAGGTAGCCCCCCTCTTTTCTCTTCCAAGCTCAACACTAAATTAAAATCACCATATAGGATCCAAGGAAGGTATGGAGCACATGACCAAACATACCTTATGTGAGCCCAAAGCTGGGTTTTACCATAGATGTCAATAGGAGAATAAACATTAGAAATAAGAATAGTCTCACTAGAATCCAAGGAGGATGCAAATATGGAAATATAATATTGAATACAAATCCACCAAAGGGGAACAATCTTGTGATGATCCTAAAAAAGAGCCAAACCTCCAGAGTTACACTGAGAACCAATGCACAAACATTGACCAAAATACCACATACAATCTAAGTATAGTGAAACATGTCATCAACAAAAATCTTAGTCTCCTAGACACAAAAGATGTCTGGTGAATGAACCGCAACCAAATCTTGAATAGCCATTTGTTGAGGGATGCTATTCGACCCCCTAATATTCCAGGAAAGAGAAATCATTGAGAAGATTGAGAAAAGTGAACATCAATAGGCTTGATCACCCCAAATTCCACTAACAAGTCTCCAATAGAATTAATGTTCTCCTAATCCTTTTTATGACCACCTCTAGAGGAATTATCAACTAAATATTTCCTATGAGGGCATGGTTGTAGACCCAAACCCAATGATGAGCCTATCTATTTGCTAGCCATTTTCACCTCCTTATCCAAATCTGCTAGGATACTGTCATCCTATAAATCAATGGGAGTAAAGGGACCTCCCAACATAAGGATAGTAGAAGAACCATCCTGCAGTGGACTGACATGCTGACTCAAAGTAGGGAGCTTCTTCTCCCACACAATATCCATACCTTTTTTAGCTACCCCAGAAGAAACCTCAATTGGGATCCTTTCCTCTAGGGCCATAGTGTCCAAAACCTCAAATCGATTAAATTTTTCATAAGGATGTCTATCTTTAAAGGATCCTTTTTTGGCCTCTCCCCTTGGCATGAGGTTTAACATACATAAAACTATCCTTATCTAGGCCATTTGCATGCACAAGGGCCTTACCCTTATCACCTGTATCTAACTTTGGAACTAAAGGAAGAGGAGAGCCACCAACAAAAGTACTAATATTCTTAGTAACTTTAGAGAATTGACATTGGAGATGACCATACTCATGAAATTCCCGACAACATAAAGGGAGAGAATCATAATAAAGTTATTGAATGCATGAAGTAGAGCCCAAGAATATTTCTAAACAATATGGTAATGGATTATTTAAATCAATCTCAACACAGATGCAAGCAAAATAAATTACCTTTTTATCTTGGGTTTGTTGAGCAATCAAAATAGGCTTACCAATCAAAGTAATAATTTGTTTCATAATATCTTCTCCCCAAAACTCAAGTGGGAGCCTTGGAAAATGAACCCACATAGGAAATTTCAAAGGTGTGTCTTTTGTTGAATTAAACTCCACATGCTAGGTTTTGGCAAACAAACCTACATGGTTATAAAAATAAGGGCCTCCCTCAAAAACTTGATTCCTATCTACCATATTTGTAAATACAACCAGGAAATAGCTATTCACAACTAGCACGATCTCAAAATCCCCTTTGACCTACCATATGCGATGAATCCATGCCTTAAGAGCCGATAGTAAAATGTGGATTCCTAGGAATTTACAAATTAATGCATGCCAACTCCAACAATCTACATCCTCCATAACCAATTCAGGAGGAATAACTAGAACTGGACGATCATGCATACATGAAAGAGAACCACTCACCTTTTTTAATTTAGAAGTCTCTCCTATATAAAATGAATCAGGCTACTTTGCATGCATTCCAAAAGAAGAACCAAGAGGCAACTTAGAGCTAGCAACCACTAGGAAATTGGAGACTCAAAGCTCCCCCATTAAAAAAAAAGCCTCCACAACAAACCCAATACCTAAAGAAAAGCACCAAAAATCTAACACCATTGAACAAACCCTTCCACACAAACTGCTACAAATCCAACAAAAAATAGCTCCAAAAAATCATCTAGCACCAATACCCATGCTCACTCTCCAACCACCCATCACACACCAAGAAACCCCTGCCAAGAACCAAAAACACCCAATGCCAAACACTGTAGAAGCCCCCCAAAAAATACTCCCCCACCAAATAGTGAAAACTAACTAAAAATAAATCCCTACCATGCACACAAAATTCCCACTCAGCAATTGCATAGAAGAGGGGCTAGGTTACAAGAACCCTGGCTCAAAGCCACAACAACATAAACCTTTGAAAGCAACATTTGAAAAACAAGATATCCAATCCTTTAATTGGTCAGAATATTTAATCAATAGGCTCCCTAGAGACAAATGTTTTTGCTTCTTCCCATTTCAAGCCACCACAATATATTGAATGTTGTTTTAGATATTCTATTTTGTATACAAATAAAAATTCAGCTTAGAGAGAATTTTGTATCGCTTCTACTCAGTTGATAATCTAAATATGTTTACAAGTATATTAAGAGAAATGACATGAAATCTATTTTTGCTTTCATAATTGAAACACAATAACTTGGTGGACTCAAAATTTTCAACCACCTAACTGGAGAAAAAATCTAGTAAAGTTGCATAACATAAAAACACAAAACTTAAATTTATTTATTTTCTTTCAAACCAACATAGTTAATTTACTTCATATAGACTTAAAAAAACAAGTTAAAATAATATCAACCTAAGTTTCATGGAAACAAAAATTAAAACATTAAATAAAAATCTAATATCTAATAGCTGAGTAAATAAATTACCAAAAAAGTTTAAATTAATTGAAGGAAATTAATTGTATCCTTATTGAAACTAAAAGATGGGTAAAAATTTATTGAAACACAAAGAGAATACAAAGAGAAACAAGACAAAAGGGCTTAAGAGAAAGCTCTACATAACCCTATCATGGGGCAATTGCCTCTTATCAACAATACTACAATCCTGGATGTGAACTGAAGCCCATTTCGCCAAACAGTCAACAACACTATTCCACTCTCAAGGAATGTGTCTAAAAATGATAGAATCAAGAGACTCGCATAACTAGAGAATATGATTAATAACCAAAGACAAGTGCTAGCTAACATTCTAAGCTCCTTCCTAGTTAGTGTTATGCCTTGCATACCCATCCCTGGGTGATCCCACAATAGTGGGTTACACTTTTTTAGACATGCTGATTTTTGTTGAAATAACAAATTTTTAATAAAATATGATTATTTAAGCCTTGAGAGGTTCCATTTGAAGGAATTAATTACAAATGGTTAGCTCAAAGCATCTTAGATTAAAAAAAATTGATATAACATCTATACTCCTCATTCATACCTAAAATGGAGTCTCCTTTGCACCTATTAAAATGCTGACAAAAAATCACTTCGACTTTATCTTTTGGCAGATCAAATGAATCCATTTGAAAAACTTGTCTATGTAGTAAGGTACTACTGAGAAAACTCTTTCCAATGATTATAATGTTAATATATATTAAGTTTATTATGACTTTGTATTTTTAGTTTTACTAAACATAGATATTTCACCGTATGTTTACCTCTATGTTTGACACTTAATGCAAAAATAGTAAGTGAGAGAAAAAAAATTCTAAAAAATATCTATGCCCTAGGTATTGGAGTTCTCTTTCTATCCAAATAAAGAAAAATGAAATTGGAAAAATACACAACAAGTTATAAGCTATGTAGTCAATGTATGCAAAATTATGGTTTAGTCAACTTCAAACATTAATAAAACATGAAATAATCATGATAATTTCATCAAACCAATTGCATGCCCTCCATATGGATGTTAAAAATATAAATTAAAAAACATCACATTGATATCTATTTTAGAAAAAAAATTATGCTCTATGAAAACAATGTAACTCTCTGAAAATGATGTTTTCAGCAACATACCAGTTTTCATGGGAGAAAGAAAAAAATAATCAAATAAATTCAAAAATAAAAATAAAAAATATATTTAGAATCTGGACAAAAAATCTTAAAAGACTCTAATTTACTTCATCTTCTGATTCCAAACGGTTTAAAGAGAATATGCATTTGAATTTGAAAGGTTTTTTCAAAATGTAGAGTTCAGTGTCCGTTCAGGCAAAAAAGTGTAACCCATTATTGTGGGTTCACCCCCCTACATTTTGTGAAGGAAAAATATCGGGTCCCCCTTTGTCTTTTTGTTTTTCTTTTTTTTTCTTTGTCCCTGGTTGTCTTTCATCTTTTGTTTCTCTGTGATTTGAGATCCCAGAGTGTCTTCTTGTTTGTTGCCAAGAATTCTAGAATTTGGGGTTCCAATGTCATCATTCTTGTCTTCATTTGAAGAAGTGAGTGTCAGGTGCCCCAGGACTCAGACTTCAGAACTTACCTACCCTTGGAACTCCAATAAGAAATTAATGTTTTTCCATTGGGCATTATAAAAGGCTTTTACCCCCCTTCATTTTTACATTTACCCAAAGAAAAATTACTTTCTAAGCGATTAGCTGCAAAGTGCGAAGCATTTCCTAATGCATTGCAAAAGGAGAGAATCCAAGAATGAATAGTCTCAAACCTTACATTCACAACAAAAACACACTAGAAACACAACAAAGAAAATTCTCAAATAACATCATACTATTTTCATTCAACATGCCCGACTATAAGGCCTTATAGGTTATGACCAAATACAAATAATTACAACAATAATTTTGCAAGACCTTGCAAGATCCAACTCCAAGCTAGCCAGATTTGTAACAACATGCTACAAAAAATTGGTAGGAACCCCAAGAAGAATCTAAACTTGTTCTCGCAAGCAACCAAACAATCATCTTCTAAGCCCACACTTAGCTACTATCTCTTCTCAGTATCATTCCTCTTCACAACTCCATGCTCAATGATTCCTCCCCGACCTTTCTTAAATACTACTTCAGCCACAAGTCGGCTGGAAGAAAGAAATAAATCCTAAGCCCAAGTCGGCTCCTAAAACAAACAAATATTAAATTCAATACAAGTAATCTCTCAACAACCAAGTACAAATAATTAATTCTCCATTTCGGCCTCTTGATCTACCTAGGAGAATACAACACACACTACCCAAATTAAATACATCAAGTTGGCCCACCAAATCCACCAAAACTCTAGTCGGTAAGCCAAACTACTGAGCATCAGCAAAACTACTGAACAAGCTACGCATCGCTGAGAAAGAACATCGATCGAACACCGCAAGCATCACTGAGAACTAGAAGTTTTTTTGAGTTCCTTCAGTGATTGATCCCTTCAGTGATCAATCCCTTCAGTGACCGAGTCCTTCAACAGCCTAGCCCCTCGATCAACATTGTAATCGAGCAACATAGAAACAAACACTCCAACATGCAAGATTGCTAACTTCCCAAGGATTCTCTTGCATCATTTCCTGAGCCCAAGCTTTCAAAGAGAGTATTGTGTGAGTGTTGGTATTTGTGCATTTGGTATCTGAGCTATGTAATTTGCACATTTGGAAAGCATTGGGTGAGAATTATTCAACCCTAGTGTTTATCATTTTATGTAGGTTCCCCTTGGCTATTCTTTTTCTTGTTATTGTCCTTTCTGTTCTATTTTTGTTTTTTTTGTTTGTGTTTTCCTCTTTCCCTCTTTTCATTTGTATTGCCCAACAATTCTTCCCTATAAATAGGGGTAGTGCAGAGTTGTTGGGCCCATGTCATCTTTGTTGTGTTCACCTTCTAGGGCTAGTCCAACCCATGTATACTAGTGTAAAACTAGTGTATAATAATGTAGACTACTATAAATCCTATATAAGTTCCTCTGTAAATGTTTGTATATAGCATTGTGATGGAGGAGCACCTCGGGTCCTTGGCAATCCTGTGTCACCAAAAAGATTTTGAAGTTTGTTTGTGTTTCTCGGTTCCTGTTTTGATCAAGTTGGTCAGTAGTTGGTCGGTTATCTCCTGGGCGATCAGTTATTTCACTGGTGCTTGACAATGCTTGTTTATTGCTCGGTCATCCTTGCTTACCAAATAGTTTATTTTGAGTTTTTGTTGAGGCCGACTTGTGCATTGATTATTGATCATGGATTTAATGTTTGTATCCATCATTGGGAAGTGTGTGGTCCCAAATCTGACCGTTCCTTTTGTTGATTATGGATTTGAAGGATGACTCAATTCGGTAGCCTCTTGTATAAGTATAGTTGTTTGGTTAGAGTTTAGGGAGTGAGTTTTGGGGGATAGAAGATAGGAGATAGTAGAATCAAGATTGTTGACAGATCCTCGCATGTTTTAGGAATTCTATATTTTATTGTAATATCTAGCCATAACCAGGAAGGCCTTACAACCCGACATGTATGAATCAATTTGAATGAAAGAATATATGAATGATCCTACTTTCTCTCTCTCACTATGTTGTTGTTGCTTCCGTGAGTTGTTGAGAAGGCTAGATCTGTAGGGTGTGCCATCATTTGGCCCCTCTGATCCTTTCCCTTGCATTAGGTGGTATCAGAGCCAGGTTAGATTTGGATCTAGGTCTGTAGATCTAGGTTTGTAGGTTCCTTCTTGTGAAGCCCTAGTTGAATTTTTGTGGGGTGGCAGATTGCGATCTGACCTGCAATTGCAAAGGGTTCCAAGATGGTTTGTGGGAGGCAAGAAGCAGATCCAGGATTGGCAGGCATGTTGAGACAACTTGCTGCTAGATTAGAAGCTGTGGAAATAGCCCAGAGAAGAGGAAGACATCTTGAAGATGTTAGTGATGATGAAGTTGAAGTGGAACAAGGTGAAGAAGAACTTGCACCTGTGATGGATCAGGGCGAGGAAAGATTCTTGAAGGCATTGACAAGTTTGAAGTCAACACCACATTTTAATCCTCCTGAATATAGTGGGAAATTGGATTTTGATGAATTGATAGATTGGATCACCGAGATGGAAAAGTATTTTGAGTATGAAAATGGATCTGAAGAGAAGGTGAAATTGCAGGCACAAAGTTGAAAGGTCATGCATCCTTGTGGTGGGAACATCTGCAATTGGATCAGAAGAAGAATGACAAAGACAAAATCAAGGCAAGGAATAAAATGGTGAATAAATTGAAAGGAAAGTTCTTACCTTGTGATTATCAGATTAACCTAGTTAGGTGAATGCAAAGTCTAAAGTAGAAAGATAGCTCGGTAAAAGAGTATACTGAGGAATTCTATAGATTAGATATCAGATCTAGACATGATGAAGATGACGTGGAAAGAATTGCTAGATACTTGAATGGTTTGAGAGTTTCCATCCAAGAGGAAATTAGTTTGGTCAAGTTGGAGAACATTGAAGAGGCTTATCAATTTGCATTGAAGGCTGAGGAGAAATTGAACAAGAGACATGAACAGAGACAAAGAGGTCAAGGTGGTAGATTCCCTAGAGGAAGAGGTAGATCCTATGGTGAAAATAGTAGATCTGAACCTGAAAAGACAAATCTGGACAAAGGCAAGACTGAGTGGAAAGGTGAAAGTTCATCTAGAGGCAGAGGTAGTAACTACTAAGGTGGTTATAGCAGAGGTAATTTTTGAGGAACTTGTTACAATTATGGAGAAGGACATAGATCTTTTGAGTGTACACATGCTAGTAAGAAAGTTGGTAGCAGTAGAAATGCTTTGGTGTAAGAAGAGTCACCGAATGAACCTGAGAAGGAAAATAACTTGATGGTAAGGAGAACATTGTGGAATGAAAGAAAAAAGGAAGATCTGGTAAGGAAAAGTTTGTTGAAGACTAGATGTAGAGTTTCTGACAAAGTTTGGAAGGTAATCATTGACAGTGGTAGCTCGGAGAATCTGACATTTGAAGAGATGGTCACAAAGTTGCAGTTAGAAAGGTTGGAACATTCGAAGCCCTATCAGATTTCATGGATCAAAGATGAGCATACACTCCTGGTAAGTGAACAATGATGTGAATTTGAAGATTGGAAAATACTATGATAAAGTGTTGTGTGATATCATGCCTATGGATTGTTGTCATATTTTGTTGGGTAGACCTTGGTAGTATGATAGACATGCTATATATGATGGAAGATTGGATAAGTATACTATTGTGGCTGATGGAAGAAAACAAATCTTGTTACCTTTGATGGAAGAACCTGTTAGTAATGTTTTCACATTTGTGAAAGTTTGTTTGATGGAAGGAAGAAAGTTTGTTAAGGATTTGAAGAAGAATGATGTATGTTTTGTTGTGATCCCTAATAAACCAAGTAAGAAAATAGAGGATAGTGTCCCTGAGGAGATTGATAAGTTACTCATCAAGTATAATGATATCATTTCTGATAATGTACTTGATGGTTTTCCACCAAAGAGAAGTATTGATCATTGCATGGATCTAATCCCTAGAGCTAGTTTACTGAATAAGGCACCTCATCGGTTGACACCTACCGAGAATCAAGAATTGAACTGACAGATTCAAGAGTTGCTAGATAAAGGTTTGATCATATTAAGTTTGAGTCCTTATGCAGTACCTATGGTATTAGCACCTAAGAAGAATGGAGAATGGAGAATGTGTATTGATTCCAGAGCAATCAATAAGATAACAGTGAAGTATAGGTTTCCTATATCAAGAATGGATGACATAATGGATAGTTTGACTAGAGCAAAGTATTTCACAAAGATTGATTTGAAAAGTGGGTATCATCAGATCAGAATCAGAGAAGGTGATGAGTGGAAGACTGATTTCAAGACAAAAGAAGGTTTGTATGAGTGGTTGGTTATGCCTTTTGGTTTAACTAATGCATCAAGTGCTTTTATGAGGCCGATGAATGAAGTTTTGAAGAAATTCTTGGGTAAGTTTGTGATTCTATATCTTGATGATATTTTGATATTCAGTAAGATCAGAGAAGAACATTTGTTTCATGTTAGACAATTTTTGCAAAGATTGAAAGAGGAAAAGTTGCTGATAAATCTGAAAAAGTGTTCATTCATGAAAGAGGAGATTGTGTATTTGGGATTTGTAATTTCAGCTGATGGTTTGAAGATGGATCCTGAAAAGGTTGAAGCTATTCTGAATTGGCCTACACTTGTGAATGCTAGTGAGGTAAGATCATTTCATGGTTTGGCAAGTTTTTACCGAAAGTTCATAAGGAATTTTAGTTCTATTTGTAATGTTATGACTGAGACTATGAGAGGAGATAAAAGGGAGTTCAAGTGGACACATGGAGTTGATAGAAGTTTTGAGACTCTAAAGTAGAAGGTTGTTGAATTGCTTGTTTTGGCATTGCCTAATTTCAATAAGGTATTTCAAGTAGAATGTGATGGAAGTGGTAGTGCATTTGGAGCTGTGTTGAGTCAAGAAGGTAAACTAGTTGCTTTCTTTACGGAAAAGTAGAATGATGCTAGAAGGAAATATTCTATGTATGATCAAGAATTATATGCTATTTTCTCAAGCACTGAAGAAATTGAGACATTATTTGATACTGAGTGAATTTATGTTGTATACTGATCATAAGGCTTTACAATACTTGGGTAGTCAAAATAAGTTGAATCAGAGACATATGAAATGGGTTGAGTACTTGCAAAGTTATACATTTGTGATAAAGCATAAAAGTGGAGTCACTAACTGAGTTGTTAATGCATTGAGTAGAAGAAGATCTTTGATGACCAAGATGAAAATTGAAGTTCTTGGTTTTGATGAGAGGAGAGATTTGTATGAAATTGATCCTGATTTTTTTGAGCTGTGGATAAAGTGCAGAGCACCTATTCAAGATCAACCGAGTACAAAATGGGAAGAATATTTCATTCAAGAAGGTATGTTGTTCAAAGGTATTCAGTTGTGTATACTGAGAGGACAAATGAGAACTAATTTGATGAAGGAGAAACATAGTAGTGGTTTGGCTGGACATTTTGGAATTGATAAAACTTTGAGTTTTCTTAAGGAGAAATACTTTTGGCCACAGTTGTATAAATATGTTCAGAAATTTGTGAAAAGTTGTGGAATTTGTCAAGTTGAAAAAGGAGTAAGTCATAATATTGGATTGTATACACTGATTGTTGTACCTGAGAAACCTTGTACTAACATCAGTATGGATTTTGTTCTTGGCTTATCGAAGACAGTAAGAGGTAATGATTCTATATTTGTTGTGGTAGATAGATTTTCAAAGATGGCACATTTTATACCTTGTAGAAAGACATCAGATGCAATACATGTAGCAGATCTTTTTTTTAAGGAAATTGTTAGATTGCATGGATTACTGAGGAGTATTATCTCTGACTGAGATAGTAAATTTGTTGGATACTTTTGGAAGACTCTTTGGAGAAGTTTGGCACTGAGTTGAAATATAGTTCTACATTTCACTCACAAACTGATGGACAAACAAAAGTTGTAAACAGAAGTTTGGGAAATATTTTGAGATGTTTAGTTGGAGACACACCTAGTAATTGGGATTTTGTGTTGGCACAAGAAAAGTTTTCATACAATAATTCAATGAATAGGAGTACTGGAAAAACACCATTTGAGATTGTGAATGACATACAACTAAGAGGTATATCTAATTTGAGAGACATTGCTAATGAAAGTAAGAGAAGTGCTGAAGGAGTGAAATTTTCTGAGTACATGAAGACATTGCATGAAGATGTGAAAATCAAGTTGGAAGAGAGTAATCAGAAATACAAAGACAAAGCTGATAGATCAAGGAGACATAAAAATTTTGATGTTGGTGATGAAGTGATGGTTCATTTAAAGAAAGATCAATTTCTTGTTGTAACATATGGGAAGTTGAAGATGAAGAAGTTTTGACCTTGCAAGATTTTGAAGAAATTTGATAGTGGAAATGCATATGTGATTGAGTTACCTGATGACATGGGCATATCATCGATTTTCAACATCGCTGATTTGTATGAGTATCATGAACTTGATGAAGACATGACAATACCGATGGAATATCCTAAGAAGCAGAATGAAGAAGTTGAATAGATTTTGGAACAAAGAATTGGCAAGAGTACAAGAGGTAAATAGTATATGGAATATCTAGTAAAGTGGAAGAATATACCGATTGAAGATAGTTCATGGATTTCATAGTCTGAGTTGGATGTAGCTTAGACCAGACCTGCTGAATGATTCAAAGAATCATTTATAAATAACCCCAAGTGTCTAATGCAGGAGCATCTCGGGTTCTTGGCAATCCTGTATCACCAAAAAGATTTTAAAGTTTGTCTGTGTTGCTCAGTTCCTATTTTGACCGAGTTGGTCGATTATCTCCTGGACGGTTGGTTGTTTCATTGGTGCTCAATGATGCTTGTTTATTACTTGGTCATCCTTTCTTACCAAGCAGATTATTTTGAGTTTCTATTGAGGCTGACTTGTGCATTGATTATGGGTCACAGATTTAATGTTGGTATCCATCATTGGGAAACGTGTGGTCCTAGATCTAACCATTCCTTCCATTGATTATGGATCTGAAGGCTGACTCAGTTTGGTAGCCTCTTGTATAAGTATAGTTGTTTGGTTAGAGTTTAGGGAGTGAGCTTTAGGGGATAGAAGATAGGAGATAGTAGAATCAAGATTGTTGATAGATCCTCACATGTTTTAGGACTTCTATATTTCATTGTAATATCTAGCCATAATCAGGAAGGCCTTACAGCCTGACATGTATGAATCAATTTGAATGAAAGAATATATGAATGATCCTACTTTCTCTCTCTCACTGTGTTGTTTTTGCTTCTACAAGTTGCTGAGTAGGCTGGATCTATAGGGTGTGCCATCATTTGGCCCCTCTGATCCTTTCCCTTGCATCACATTGCATCCTCCGCGTGTAACCATGTATATAGGTTTTGTTCTTTTTGGGTCGCACTGTGTACATGTTGTAAAGCTTAGGTGTGAGTGTAAACAATTTCAAATTTAAATTCTTTGCAAGGTGTACTCTCCATGTACTATCAATAATTCATTCCAAGACTCTATGTTGAGTAGCCAAGTTGCAGGTTTATCGCTAAGAGGTGAGTCCTACCGAGTTGCAAGACTCACCTTAGTTCTGAGGTTGAGTCTACAAGGCCAAGGTGGCCAATTCCCAAAGTTTCCCTTCATCTCTTTCATGCTTTCCTTAATGGTGGCACTAGTTCCCACAAGTTAACATTCAAATTTATCCTAGTTGGCCATTAATGCAACTCTTTTGTGCCATCTGTAAAATTAAATGTCATGATTTTGTGTGTGTGTGCATACGTGCTTCCAACTTGAAAAATGAATTTTCATTAAAATAATGTCACATCAGCTATCCATTGTACTTTTTGTCATTTTGAGGTCTGAGTCTCCGAGCTTCTTGGTGGTCCTCAACATGTGTGTGGTTGTTAAAATATCAACATTTCAGCAATTTTTCATCTTCAGAACTCTAACTTTCTTTTGGTCATGTATTATGTGTCTTGCAGTTTTCTCATGGAAGAAAAAATTCCCTCGATATCTCTCATTACTAAAAATTTTTTTTATCTCTCTAAGCAACGGAACATGCGGTCTCTAAAGTCTCAGGACCTGAAATTTGTATTAAGATTTCTATGTTATTTATATCATTTTGACAGTCATCCAGTCTTGTAGGATATAATCAGAAAAGATGGCAGCAATAGAATCCCCTCTCAGAAACTCAGAACTCCCCAAATCCTCCACGACCCTAATCAAGAAGTCTAAGGCAAAAAGGGCCTTAGAGAAACTCCCACTAGTGATGAAGTACAAGAAAGATGAGATAATCCATGGATCTTGAATTGAGACAACCCTCTAGGAAATTTCAAACACTAATTTCAGTACCTGGGCCAAATTAAAGGGTCTCCAACAAACCATACATCAATTGAGGCAAGAAAGTGATCTAGTGTCCATCAATATAGCCGCTTCTAGGGTCATTCAAGCAGCAGGTTTCCCACACTTTGTGTAGGCTCTAGAGTTAATAGTACTCTTGGAAAATAATTACAACACATCTGTTCAAGCTTCTATCACATCTTCTAGAGAGCCCTTTGCCTCCTTGGACAAGGATACTATTTCCACTACCTGGAGAATTCCATTCTTCAAAGATGTAGTCATAATGAGTATGACCCGGGTAGCCTCTATGACACAATTTACAAGGATAGAAGAGGTGACCTGACGCCTCCTAAATACAAATTGATTGAAAATCCCCTGCTGAGATTTTAAGAAAATGAAGATGGATATATCCCGCTCTGATTTCAAAGAGCCGATCCAAGAAAGGATCATATTTTTGTGCAGTATTTTTGGTGAGCCCCATACTTGAGAATTCTCCCCATGGATGTACTACTTTTTCTATTGTATGACTAAAAAATAAAAATGTTTTGATTGAGTGGCCATTATTTCCAACCATGTGAATGCCCAGATGAGGAAGGTAGAGGGAGATGGCCATTTCTAAATGACCTCTTTTGTTTTATGGTCACTGGTTCAGAAGCACAATAGAATCTAGGGACTATACATAGTAGGTTTCCTCGGTAGAGAGATGAGGCATTCTCCCCCATGGGAATTTTTTTCCCTAGATCCAATGGGATGAATGTTTCTAAAATTTTTGTAGAGTTAATTATGCATTCATTTTTCATGGGGTAAAGGCATTAGCAAAGGATGTAGGGTTCAAGTTGACTCTGGATGCGATGGCAATGGTCAGCCCATGGGGATGATATTTCATCTAATTTTTATGAAACACATACATTTGGGTCACCAGGTTCACATGGAACCCATTTTTGTTGCCCAAGCATTGCAGAGACAATATGATTTTATTAGAATTTTGTAAGAAGATTCTGGAGGTGCATGCCCTATTGGCTGCAAAGAAGATTGCCTCTGTCACCTTCCCTTTCACTTGTGGAAAGTACATTTTCACTCTTGCAATGGCCCAAGAAGTAGAATACAAGTTAATAGGTTTTTAATTTTGCTAAGCTTTCACTTAGGCACCACAATTATGATCCATGTGGCCGCATCAAGAAATCAATGCCCCAGAGATTTCAACCCCATGAGCCACACCTAGAATATTTTTGGGAGGACTTCTAGGATGATTTTGATGTCTAATACAAACATCATGTAAGATTATCAAAGCAAATTATGGAACATCCCAGGCTCCGATCATTCCCATGGAAGTTTTCTGACAGTGGATCACTTGAAGATCCCGAGTACAAAGATACAAGAATTGACAACTCAAGTCTCCCTTTGGTGGATTGGGATACGTTGGAGATTTTGAGCATTGAGGCTATGTACATGATATTATTGAGTGAAGTCATGCTCATTTTGAAAGAGTTTATTTGAAGAGAATCTTCTTGGATGCATGTCCAAGGGAAGCCACCATTTTTAGACCCCAGGCAAAGGAGCAATCCAAAGCCCATAGAAAATAAAAGGTTGACGAACCCTCCCATTCATCAGACCTAGTGTTAAAGCCTCTCATGAGGTAGTTGAATGAACATGTGGATTAGTCTCAGAAGCTAGCAGAAGTAGCAAGAGTAGGCATCACATTTGGTCTCGTGGCTACTCATCTAGGATCTCAACCTCTGAGTGCTCCAACACCCTTCCTGGCTACCCCATTTGGTCTACTATTCAAGGAGGAATAAACTAAAAAAGTAGTGGTTTCTGAATCACTCCTCCAAAGGAGGAAGAAGAAAACGTCCAACTAACCTTCTCTAGATAGAGACTTGAGCCTAGAACCTAAAACAACGGTCATGGTCCACAAGATTTCATCTTCTCCCTTCCACAAATGGAAAATACCTTGGAGGATCCACCAAAAATCTCACGGACAAGCATCGATGAATTTTTCCATGTCGATGAATAGGGAAACCTCCACCGCGTAGCTAGACAAGAGAGAATGACCGAGAGGGCAGTCCAAGAACAAGATGAGGATATCCTCTGGGATGCAAAAAAAAGTGCAGAAGCATAAAAACACACCGAAGAGAAAGTAGAGGAGCTCCAGAGGAGGGAGGATGAAGAGAAGATAACTGAAGATGCTTTTCTCCAAGCCAAAGAAACTACTAAGAAGCAAATGTAGGAAGAGACTGAGAGGTTGAGGGAAGAGGAAATGAGAAAAATAGAGGAAGAAAAGAAAAATGAAGAAAATGTGAGGATGGAGCAATGATTGGATTTTGGGGAAACCAGACCTTTGGGAAAAATTGTACCCTCATGAGTAGCTCCCCTCCCCCTCGAATAGATAATCAAGGAACATTGTGTCCAGATACATGTATAGAAGAGACCCCTTCGGGATCCCAAGAAGATGTTCACATTAAACAAGCCCCCATCACCACATACAATATCCCATAAAATTACACATGGGCTGAAGAGGAAAAAATATATAATAATTTTGGCGATAACACCGAAGAAAGGGACATAGGGAACCAGAGAAAAGGCTCATAGAAAATTTGCCAGCTCCAAAAATAATAGTGGGTAGTGTATAGGGTCCCCCACAATGGCTAGTGGAGTCCTGGAGGAGAAAAAGAGTCACATAAGAGAAAATTCCTCTTTCATTGGTAGAGATGTTAGCCGAAGAACAGATAGCAAAAAATCCAAAGAAGGCTTGAACCCTCCACACAACTAGGAGGGGTCAAGATGGAGAAGTGGTGGCTCCACCAAAAAATAGGGAAGAATCTAAGATAGAAGCTGAGGAATTTGTAATAACAAATATTCTACTAGGTAAAAGAGACCAAAGAGGAGAACTGAACCTCCTCAATGATGCCAACTGAGATATTCATGAGAGATATGATAAAAAATACCAGAAGAAGAAAGATCTCCAAGCTTTAGATTTGAATCTCTAGGAGGCTCTTAACAGAACTCAAATCCCCCTCTCTTCTGCAATGTTTGAGCCCTCTACCTCTGGAACACCACTCCCAAAGGTCAACATAGACACGCTTTGAGTAATGAAGAAGAAAGCATTTGCCATGGATGAATGGATTGTTGAACAAATGGAGGAGATAAGAAATTTTTTATTTGAATCCCTCTTAGACATGTACAAATCTTATGAGATTGTTGGCAATATTGGTAGGGTTGCTTCAACACGGCAGGCCAAAATTGAAAAATATGAAGAGCTGAAGGACTGTCTTGGGGAAATTTTGGGAATGAGAGAAGATAATCTGGATGAGATGGAAATTTTGGGGAATGATCTTTACTAGTTCCCAAAGACCCAATACACCAAGCTTGCTTTCAAAATCAAGAAAAACAAGCAACTGGTTAAGGTCTTAGATACTCATAATGCTAAGGTTCAAAGTCCAATGGACTAATTCATTACATTTATTCAAGAGGTGACATCATCAAATCTAGTGGACCCAAAAATTTGCAGCCTTATTGATTCTTTGCATAGAAACATTGAAGATCTTGAAGTGGCATTCATAGATCCATGCATTTATGATAGACACCCTTAATTCTTTCCTACTTTCTAAGGATCAAAAACTACTATCAAGCAACATAAAAACATCTCCATGAATATGCGCAACCCCAAGATATATTCATGAAGGTATACACATACAAAAGGTAGATCTAATATTTATCTTTTTTTTACATGCTCTCTTTTTATGAAGCTACATTTTAATTTCAAGGTTGATTCCTAAATATGGGTTTGATAAAGGGAAACCCCTTTAAACCCAACAATTTCCTATTTTTTTGAGTGTAGGGATAGGTGATGAAGATGTTTTCATAGATCTGTAAAGTACATGACTTGCTAGAAAAATTTTGAAGGTTTTAGGAAAATTATAGAGTATAGAGTGACTAGGCAACCTATACCTTAAACATTAGGCTCATATTTTAACCACAAGTTAATACAGAAACATAGTTTTTTATTTATGAATAGAGACCTTTTCTATTAAAAATAATATAAAAATTACAGTACTCACAAAAAAGGGGCCGGGGGAAAAAAAATCACCCCACGAAGAGTGACACGACAACTATGCCGGAAGCATACAACTATTCATCAAAAAAGCATATAAAAGAAACCCTCAAGCTACGAGAGAAATAGAAGAAGATGGAGGAGGATCTTTTTCATCAGGATTCCCCCAAACATTGGGCATAGGGATATGGTTGGGAAGCGACCATCCATCATCTTTTTATTTTTCTTCAGTCTCCAATTCTCCATCGTCCCGCCTGGGAGAAATAGCAAGCGCCAAACAGGGGAATTTATCAAAAGTGGTAGGAGGCCATGCAGGAACACTGGCTGAAGGATGAGCTAAAGAAGCCATAGTGGAAACAAGCAAAGGAGGCTAGCCAGCATCTGCAACCCTCCGAGGAGGAGAGGTAGAGCGGCAGTGCCAAGAGCATGACATTCTAGGAAGCCTGGTAGAGGAACTCAGGCGGCCCGTGGTGGCGATCAGCTACTGTACATGGGGCATTGCCTATAAAGGTCCACCTTATCATATGAATTCCCTTTTTGTGGGCATTCTGTTGGCTCAGAACTATTAGAAACATAGTTTTTATTTTTGTTCATTATATGTTATTGCTTGATCTGTCTGTTTGGTTTTGCTAAAATATATCACCTACCTTACTTAGTCTTCAATTTTACATTATTCAATTCTATTTCCTCAAATCCATCTCATCATAATTGATGGGAAAGAATTTTTCTTTATTTTATACTATTTTTATGCTTTGTTCTAAGACATTTCCAAAACACTTGTTGTGACTTTAAGTACTTGAACTTGTGTACATACTATAAGTATAGTCAAATCCACAAACTTATGGGTAGATAATAGTTGACATACCTTGCTAATATATATATATATATATATATATATATATATATATGCTACATTATTTCATATAATTGTTTTAATGTATGTTAAAACATTTTGATTTGATTGAATAGTTGAACACTTGAATATACATGCATGCACTACTAACCTGCCAGGGTAAAAGGAGTGACTGGAGAGTGGACCAATATCATTAATGAAGAAGCGATGAAATTTTCAGCCATGATAAGGAGAACCATTATGACATCACAGAACATGCATGAGGAATTGAAGGATTGATCATTTTAGGGAATATAGCAGCACAACTATGCTATATTTCCTCTACAACCAATACTCTGTTGAAGTGGTTATTTAGTCTTTATGATCTTCTTTTGTGGATTATTGCATTCTCCTTTTTTTATGGATGAATCAGTCAGACCTTATCTTTATGTTCAAATAAATTTCAATCCTCCATATATAGGGATTTGATTGTTAGAAATCTAGTTTTTTAGATAGATGATTGTACTATTGATACAATTGGAAGCAAGTTACTCTTTAGTTTCGTGCACTAATTTATGATGATGTAATCAATTTTTATGAGAAATATAATGAAGGAGTGATTTTGAGTTATACTTTGTGTTCATAGCTAGTAGAAGCCGACCAAGGGGGACCACTTGGGAGGTGGATTAGAGTAGAATAGAGTAGGCAATTCAAGCATTTTCGGTATTTGAAGTAGAATTCACTACTTTCTCTTGCAACATTGTAACTTGTGTATGTTCCTACAACACCTATAGAGATAGTCATAATAAATGCTTTGGGTTGGTCGAATAGGTTAAATATTGAACTTATGGTTGTCGGTATCAATTTCATTTAAGTAGCTGTGTGTTTTACTTTCTTGTAGCAATAGTGTAGTTCCTTTCATATATTTTCCTTTGTACAACTTAAGTAAAATAATTTTATGAGAGACTTAGTGCACAAACCGTGCTGTCCCATTTCAAGTATATGTCCCTGGGTTGACAATTTAAATGCACTTCATAATAGGGAAAATGATACTTAGTTTGAATACACTATTCCTAGGAGAAGCTTTGGCATGATTATTATTACCTATTATGCGACTGTTCATTTTTGGCACCGTTATCAAGGATGGTGTCAAGATGAGAACCTTATTGAGTCATTTTAGAGAGTTCCCTATTTTTTAGATAGTAGTTTTTAGCCTTGAACTTGCTTCACAAGTTCATCCAATCACTTCCATGCATCGAAGGGGAAGAAGATGAGATATCTACGACAGATTCCTTCCAATAAAACCTATCAATCTGAATGAAGAATTTGGAGAAGTTGAATTACCTTTTTTTTTTATGCGAGTTTGGAATTTACTTCAGTAACTTCATCTTTAGAAGACCCATTTGATCCATCTAACCTTCGGCCTTTTGTTGAAATTTTGGCCAGTTTTCTTGATAATTCCACCCCAAGTGCACCCAATTCTAATAACCCTCTAGTTGTGATCATTTACCAACTGCAAATTCACTCCTAATTACCCACAGTAATGGCCCAACCTACCTTTCAATTTCCTCTTCCTAACCTTATCAATAATGCTAATCTCAAGAACATACCCACTATATGCACCCTAAAATGGTCGCCTAGACTTTGGGCCCCCCTTCTGCAATTTATCAAATCCCTGAATCAAGATTTTCAAAAATCAACATTTTATCAATTATATCGATTTCCTTGATCAAATCCTTTTCATCATTTTCAATTATTTTCCTTGGGCTAACCATTTTATCCTAAAGTCTTTATTTATTCAAAAGGAATATTTCCTCCCCTTTTAATAAATAAAAAGCCCCCATTTTTCCTCTTATCCTAAGTTGCACAAATAAAGCATTATTCTTATTTTATAAAAAGAAGAAAAGTACTTTTTGTCTCATATGGACACAAAAGTCAAATCTTATTTTCTCATTGGAGGATATTTGTGCACATGGATTGCTCCTCTTTGATGCTCCACCGTTGATTAAATCTTTTGCCTTTTAATCTCCATGGTCCATTTCTCCTCATTCCCTATAAAAGGAGAGCTCCCCTCCTCATTTGGCATCCATCATCTTTATGCTATTGTTATGTTGCAGGTTTTCTAGGTTATTTGGAGCTCTTTGAAGACATTCTTGCATTCAAGCTTTGAAGACAATGTTGTTGCATTTCATTTAGCTTGCTTTCTTGCTTTCATAGTTGCATAATCATGGCATTCTTAGTGTAGATTTTCTTTATGCAATAGATTAATCTCATCTAGCTTAATTAGGAGAGATTGTAACACTTGCAATTTCCTTTTCATAGTATAGTTTGCATTTTCCTTTCATAGATTAGATTTCCTTTCAAGCATTGCATTGTTATCATTTAGCTTAGCTTGCATCTTCATTCTTAGTTTACTTGCATTGCATTTCTATTTGATTCATTGGAGATATTGGCACTCTTGCCCTTGTCTTCAACCTTGAATCTCTCATTGTGTGGTTGACTAGCAAGGTCATTAGCTTCATAGCTCTAGCTGAGAGCAACTCTACATCTTGCAACTCCATACATAGAGAGCTATGGATCAATTTTTGAGGCCTCATTTTTGAGTGTTCTTGATTGTAAGGATCCATAGAAGTGCACTACTTTTGTGTGTACATTTCTAGCACCCACCGTGGGGCAAGACATTAGCTTTTTCCCTTTATTTTTTGCATTTTCTGCTAATTTTTCATCAATTTTTAGCACTATTTTTGGTCTCTGGTTTTTCTATCTCAGAGTGTCATGCGACACTTTTCACCAGTGTCATACGATAGTCTACTGTATGATAGCGTGACACTTCACCAGTTAATAGTGTCGCTCTTATTGGCAGAAATTGTCACCCTATTTGCTGTGTTCTATCGCCTGCAAGTTTTGAAGTCTGTTGCCCCGAGAAGAATTGTCACACCAGTATACAAAGAAGTGGCGCACGATAGTTCTGGTGACTGTACTATCACTTGTACCTGACAGTGAGTTTTTCAGCCACTTTTAGCCAAGTTTAGATTGATTTGTTTGTTAGTTTGATTTGCTGTAGCTAAATAGATTGCATTTCCAGATTTGAGTTGGTTTACTTGCTTTCATAGGCACATCTCTTTTGGGTTAATAAAAGAACATAGATTTTCTTTTGATAGTTTGTGAATGCTCTTTGGTTTCCAATATCAAACATCTCATTTGAGTGATTGAGGGCATGGAGTCATTCCTTGTTTGCATAGGGGGTTAAATGTTCCACTTTTTGGACTCACCCTACGTTTGCTTGGAAAGTTAAATATTCCATTGATTCAACCCCTTTTTCATTTGTGGGTAGTGTTGATAAGCAACTTTAGATTACTTTTGATTGAGCTTGTTAGCTAAATTGGGTGTTGGAATCGCTTATTTCTAATCGCCCCTCGTTATTTTCCCTTTGGGTGCAAGGTCAGCATTCATACATGGGGGAGGGGTCTACTTGAAAAGAGTGCTAAATGTTCCACAAAGTTCTCCCTTTTATGCTTTCTTGATCTCATTGGTTTTCTAAGTTGTGGACTCACTTTGAGTTTGTGTGAGGAGTTAAATGTTCCACTTTTGGACTCACTTCACATTCACTTGAAGAGTTAAATGTTCCACTTTTGGACTCACTTCACATTCACTTGAAGAGTTAAATGTTCCACTTTTGGACTCACTTCACATTCACTTGAAGGGTTAAGTGATCCACCTTTAGTGCTTTAAATACTTTTTGATAGTGGATTTCTTGGAGATAATTGGATTTTAGGATTGTTCTAACCATTGTGAAGCTAACAAGTTGCTTTGTAGGTACTCTTGCTTGAAAAAAATTGATACATTGCATGCTAAAAGGGCTACTAACAATTTTTGTAGGGCTGCCCAAAGCATAAGAAAACAAATCAAGTGCTTGTTTAATTTCTTTCTTTATTGATTGGGTGCGACATATACTAGTTGTTTCATTTCATAGGCACTTAATATCTTGTGGAAGGAATTTTGAGGTGGTAGGAGAAGTATTCTCTTCACCCTTGTGGTGAACTGGAAAATCTTGACCCATCTTAGGATTTTAGAAGCAAGAGGGTAATTGAACTTTGTTTGGTGTGTTTGGGAGAAAGCTGTGGGATAAGGGGAGTATGCTCTTCACCCTTGTGGGGAAACAAAATCCTTGAATCTCATAAGTTGATCCATTTTTGTTTAGATTGTTAGAATCTTTTAGCGGGCTACTCTTGAGCAATCAAGAGGAACAACCCAAGTGGGGACAAGCTAATACCAAGCTATTCCAACCCACTATAATTTCAAGGCTATCGAGGACACAAAACCTTGGTAGACATAGAACTTGTCTTTGCTTAATGTGAGTACTTGTGGGATTGTGACCATGAGGAAAGTGTTGAGCAAGAATGCTTAAGGTACTCTTGAGGCCGCGAGGTCCCAGTCCTTTATAAGGAGCAAGAGGGGTGCTATGAATGGAAGCCCTTACTACGAACCATAGTTAGAAGCCACCCTATTTTTTTGCTTAGCTTCTTGGTGCAAGGATTGATCCAAGTGGAATAACCTGAATCACCCCAAGGTTACCTACCATCTGTGTTCCTTTGGTTGTGTCTTTGGCACTTCCATGACAAAGCCAATATCTATTGTGGGCAACCACTTTGTGTGAGGCAAGGGAGCATCATGTGTGGGCCAAGTTGTGAAGTACTGAGCCTTGACCTTTTAGGATAGATTTTGCTTGAAGTGCTTTCAATTGTGCTATACTAGTGTAAACATTCTCAACATTCAAACAATCGGTAGCATTCATAGGATGTTTTTCCATTTTCGATATCATAATTGTTTGTCTTGGCAAGGTTGCTTTTGCCCTTGTTCTAAGTGCTTGGAGACACGTTTGATCCCATACTATTTTCAAACCTATTGAATTACTGCTGTCATTGTGATTGGAATAAAAAAATCAACCCTTAGACTGAAAATTTGGAATGAACAAGCCTTAAAACTAAGATTTTGACACTCACTGGTCAAAGAGTCATGTGACACTGAAAGACTGTCACCCCCTGTTCTGAGAACTATCATGCGCCAGTTCACCCCAGAAACACTGTCGCCTCTCTTACCTAGAAATTTTCACTCTGTCTACCTGGACTGTGTCACCTGACATGACGTGAAGTGGCACCTGACCTTAAAGTGGCATGCTATTTTCCTAGAGACTGTCACCTAAGATTTTGCTGTTGTATACCTGGTTTCACTTGCTTTTAATTGGTTGGGTCTTTAGGAAGGTTACTTATCTTGCCACTGCCAGCCTATTTTGACCTTGAGTTTCTGGTTTTAGCCCTCTAGGGTTAGTATCATTTGATTTACAACATCAACTTGGGAAAGATTGCCATGTTAGAAGACTATTCTTGTTGAGAAAGAACATCTCTAGAATTGTTAGCTACATTCTTGGAGAATTTTAGTGCTCCCTTTGTCCAACTCATTTTCACCAAATCTCAAATTCAATTATATTTTGGCCTAGTCCAACCTCCTGATTTAAAAGTGCAAGGATATTCATCCTTTGATTTGAGGCACCTCTTTGACAGTGTTGGTAAAGCCCCTTTTATTTCTTTTTGGACATTAAAGAACTTCAATTATCCTAGTTTGGTGTTGACACTTTGTGAGGTTGCCTTATCATTAAATTTTTTTTTCTTTCATGTTAGTTACAACTTGGTACTAAGTAAATCAAGGGAAGCGACCCCCGGTTGTCTTCAATCAGTTACCCTTAGTTAAGACTTGTCAACAGCGAAAGGGAAAGGAATCTATTTTTGACCAATCCCCAAAGAGTGAGTCTGAGGTCTGTTTCAATCCAAAGAGTAATCCTAACAAAGTGAGTACCTCTATGGCACCACTTTCATCGAATATGGATATGAGTTATACTTTCACAAGAGAACAAAGGGAATCAATGAATCAAACTCTTAATGACATTTTCCAACGACATAGGGGTGACACGATGTCTACTGGGTCTTCTTCTGATAGTCCACCTGGATCACCTCCTATCAATGATAGGTATTTGGATGCTCACCAACGAGCAGAAAAACACTATAGGAAAGGTCACCCAGATGCATGGTCACAACCCAATAACCAAAAAAATGAGTCAGGTGATGCTCACATCAATGCAACTAATATATTCAGACATTCAAGAAAGTCTTCTCCTCTTAGAGATACCTCACAATATACAAGTGATAGGTTAAAGAGGATTGAAAGAGAAAAACAAGCTTTCTTAGATGAACAAGCTGCTAAGAAAGAAAGGTTCAAACAATTGGAGGATGAGGAATGAGCTTTGCTAGACATAAGGAGAAGAGCCGCACAAGAAGAACAAGATAGGCTCCTAGCGCAACAACTTCATAATCAATTCAACAATAGGGGTGCCCACAATGGAACCAACTCTCCACCATCTACTCCCTCAGCAAGTCCAAGGACCAAGATAAGGTCAAGGACTCCTTCGAGATCACCTAGTCCTATAGGAAGAAGGACTTCTCGACATAACCATCATAGGAGACAATCACCTCCCAGATATTCAAGACAACCCTCCCAAAGAGCTCATCATGGCTCTCAACATGGAGGAAGTTATGCCAACTTTGATCATATGGATTTTATGACTATGCAGCAAGAACCATCTTTTCAAGCATATGTAGAAAGATATGTGGAGCAAAACAAGGATTAGTTCCTAGAAAGTCTCATCAACAAAGGTGCTAAGGTCCCATATGATTTTGATGTGCCCCAAAAGATTAAGAAACACAATCCTTCAACCAACAAAGTGATCATGCAAATGCAAAGGTACATAGAGAAAATGAGAGCTCCGAAGAGTACATTCAATTTAGACTCCATATGTCCCAACCCTATAGACAAAAGTGTGGTGATGATTGAATTTCCTAAGAAGGTTGAGTTCCCAACTTATGACAAATATGATGGTATTGGTGACCCTCATGACCATGTTAGACAATTTTACATAATGAGCTTTTCTTTTCATCATGAAGACTCCCATTTTTGATGAAGGAACCGTTGTGGTGCTTAGAGGCCCTCATTCTCAAGGATTGTCTCAACCTCTTAATGCTGTCACTAGGAGTTAGTCCCAAGGTCCTGTTGTCATTTGGGGTCCTAATTCTAGCAAGTCAAAACAACCAGTGTCAAAGAGTGTTCCTCCTAAGTCTCCCATTGGTCTGGATGTAAGTTATAACCTTGTCAATCAGTTACAAAGAACACTAGAATAGATTTCTATTTTTGAGCTTCTTGATTTGTCTCCTAAACACAAACGTGTTCTTGAGGATGCCTTGCGAGCAGCCAGTGTCCCTAATGACATAAATGTTGACCAATTCCAAAACATGGTCAGTCACCTTGCTAGCCCTCATTAGCTTACATTTTCTGAAGAAGATGACAAAGCACTAAGTCACCCACATAACTTGGCCCTCCATATTGAAGTCATGATCCATAAAACCCGTGTCAAGCATGTGTTGATAGATGGGGGTGCTGGGCTTAATATTTTCTCTTTGAGTCTATTGAAAGCCTTGGGATATTTTGAGAAAATTATTGACACTAGGAAGAAGATCACCATCAAGGCCTATGATGAAGCAGAGCGAAGCTCTAAAGGATTGGCCATTCTTCCTGTCAGAATTGGTCCTGTGGAAAAGGACATTTTGTTTCAGATTGTTGATGCTAGACCTTTGGCATACAATATTTTGTTAGGTAGACCATGGATTCATGACATGCAAGTGGTGCTATCTACCTACCATCAATGTGTTAAATTCCCTTACAATGGTGTTAAAGTTTTCATACCAAGGGATAGCACATTATCTGTCAATGCAGTTTTAGTTGGTTCACATGTTCCCTTAAATAGAGAAGCTAACAATTTTGATGCTGCTCTTGAGTAGTGTAAGAATAAATTAAAGTCCATTGACCTTGGCATGGGAGATTACAAAATGGATTCCTTCATAAAAATGCTAATCTCACCTAGGTCTTATGGAAAACCTTCACTCCAGAGGAAACCTTCATCCTTCGCCATGAATTTGTTTGGGAAATTTGTAGAGTCCTCAGTGCCTATTCAGGAAGAGAAAGAGGAAGTAGCCATCAGAGATTGGATTTACAGAGAAGAAAAATACCATAACAAGAATTTTGCACCTTCTCCTAAGACCTATGGGAGAGGATATATTCTGGTTAAAAACATGGGCTACCCAGGTCATGGACCTCTCAGTCATAGGTTAGATGCTAAAGTGGAATCTCTTGATCATTCTCTCTTTGGCTATATTATTAAAACAACAGTGGGCCTAGGTTTTGAAAGCAAAAATGAAAAAGTTGCTCCTATCCTAGCTATGATGGATAGTGACGATTAGTCTAATTATGTGCTGAATTTGCAAAACCAGCAAGATGAGTGTGAAGATTGGATCCCTTCCACTAATCTCCTTTGGGGAGACCTAGATGCTCCCGCAATTGATCCAACAAGTTTTGAACAGGAAGAATCCTTTGTTACAACTCATGGTGAAGAATCTACTCAATCTCAAAATGATATCCAAGAAGGTTTCACCCTCAGTGACCCCGGTGCCTCTACCTTGAGGCCTAAAAATTATGGTTGGTGCAAACATCCCAGCAGGGATTCTGACACGGACTCGCATGAGTATGAGTGGGAGACCCTCTCAGATTGTTCCACTGTTGATCTGGACATTACTGTTGTCCACACATTTGAGTCCCAACCTGAGGCAGCTAATGAGTCTAGTGTAGGGCTACAGGATTGGATTCCTTGAATTGCCTTAGTGGATGATACTTCATTTGGGGAGACAAACCCTAATTTAGGTACCTTAGAGGGAGACTTGATGAATCCTAACTATATGATCACCAGAGATAATACCTACCATATCAATAATATTGAACCAGTCGTTGACCTCCCCCTTGTACACTACCATCTGATTGACTGGTCACAGCTTTATCAAGAGCCTCAGCTCCTTACTTTCCATAATGACTATGAGATAGCCTGCTATTTAAATGCTCTTGAACCTGTAGTCTCTTCCACCAGCGAGCCTACAACAAGTATGACAGAGCCTGATATTAAGTACCTCAGTCATAAAATAAAAGAAAAGAAAAAGAAAAGAGATGGTTTTGATGGCAAAAACCACTTTGTGGTGGTGTCAGAACCCAAAATAGTAAAAACAAAGGACGTATCTGAAGGTGAAAACCTCTTTGAGGCACCTAAGGATGGGGTACTTAATAACTTGCCGAGTTATTTTCAGGATAGATCGTCAGTTCTCATTGAGCCTACACAACCAGTGAATTTGAATATGAAGGAGGCTCCACAAATGATTCATCTAGCTTAGTCTCTATCAGAACAAGAAAAAGAGGCATATACAAGATTCTTACAGAAAAAGAAAATCAATTTTGCTTGGACATATTCAGATATGCTAGGGCTTGACACTAATCTTATTATGCATCATCTATCTATAGCTCTAGGAATTAAACCAGTAAAACAAAAGTTGAGGAAAATGCATTCTCACATAGCTCTCCTTGTTAAGGCTAAATTAGAAAAGCTCTTAGGAGCAGGATTTATTAGAGCTATTGACTATGCCGAATGGATCTCCAATATTGTTCCAGTTTCAAAACATGATGGGTCCATTCGTGTATGCACAGACTTCAAAGACCTTAACAAAGCTTGCCCAAAGGATGACTTTCCACTCCCTAATATAGATATGATAGTGGATATGACTGTGGGCTATGAAATATACTCTTTAATGGATGGTTTCTCTATATATAACCAAATAAAAATAGCTCCTGAAGATCAAGAAAAGACAGCCTTCACATGTGCATGGGGAACCTATTGTTGGAACGTCATGCCATTTGGATTGAAAAATGCAGGAGCTACATATCAAAGAGCTATGACAACAATCTTTCATGACATGATGCATAAAAATATGGAAGATTATGTGGATGATACCTTGGCTAAATCTAAGAAAAGGGATACACACCTCAAAGATTTGGAAGTAATTCTAGATCGAATGGAACAATTTCAATTAAGATTGAATCCAAAAAAGTGTGCATTTGGGGTTACCTCAAGTAAACTTCTAGGATTCATAATTTCAGCCAAAGGAATAGAGGTGGATCCTAAAAAGGTTTGAGCAATATTAGTTATGCAACCTCCTAAGAACATTAGTCAAATGAGAAGTCTCCAAGGATGACTCCAATCTATATGGAGGTTCATTTCATAGCTTGTAGATAGAGCACATCCATTCAATAAGACATTGCATAAGGGAGTCTCATGTACCTAGAATGAGGATTGCCAAAAGAGCCTAGACCAAATCAAACATTACTTGGCTAATCCCCCAATTTTAATGCCTCCTATCCCAGGAAAACCATTGATTTTGTATATATCAGAGACAAAATCTTCCCTGGGGGCACTGTTGCTCAACTTGATGATACTAGGAAAGAAAGAGCCATTTACTACATCAGCCATACACTTGTCTCCTATGAGGTCAATTATACTAGTATTGAAAAATCTTGCCTTGTTGTGGTGTTTGCTTCCCAAAAGTTGCGTCACTACATGCTTGCACATACAATACACCTCATAGCTAAAATTGATCCTCTCAAATACTTGCTTGGTAAGGCTGCTCTCATGGGTAGACTTGCTAAATGGATGATGATTCTTTCAGAATTTGACATTGCGTATGTTGAACGTAAAGCCATAAAAGGACAAGCTATTGTAGATCAACTGGCTGATTTTCTAATAAAAGACAAAACACCAATGCAAGTTGAATTCCCAGATGAGCACATCATGTACATGATTGCAAGAACTTGGAAGATGTTCTTTGATGGTTCAAATATGCAAAATGGATCAGGAGCTAGACTGTTGTTTGTTTCCCCTCATGGGTATACTATTCTAAAATCCTATAAATTACAGTTCCCATGCACAAACAATATTGCTAAATATGAAGCCTTAACTAATGGATTGAAAATGGCCATCGAATGGGGAATTATAGAGCTGCATGTCTTTGGGGATTTGCAACTGATTATCAACCAAGTAAATGAAGAATACCAAGCTAAGGATGACAAGTTGATCCCTTATAAGAAGATGGTTGATTCATTGCGATGCTATTTCACATTTGTAACATTTCAACAGATCCCTAGAATAGAAAATAAGGCTACAGATGCTATGGCTACATTGGCTTCACTCCTTCAATTGGAACACACATGAGTTGAGATTTGAATTCCTGGTGGAAGAGCTACGCCATCCCATATTTGACTCCTTTGAAAGCCATGTCATCTGTACCTTGGTTAGTCATGACTCTTCCCATTATGGGGCTATCTATTCATACCTTCATGATGGAACCATTCCCGAAACCTTTAACCTCTCAGAAAGAAGAAACCTTGTCCGTAACGCCTCTCACCATACCCTTATCTCTAGTGATTTATATAGGAGGGGTTTAGATGGGACACTTCTTAGGTGCTTAGAAAAGGATGAGTTTGACTGAGAATTAGTTGACATCCATGAGGGCATTTGTGGAGGACATTCCAATGGTCTTGCCATGGCCCGAAGGTTGCTTAGGGTGGGGTACTATTGGCCCAGAATGCAAATGGATGCTATAGCTTTTTCCAAATCATGTGAAAAGTGTCAGAAACATGGAAACCTGATTCATGCTCTAGGTAGGGAGCTTATTCCTTCTATTTCTCATTGGCCATTTCAGCACTGGGCCTTTGACCTTGTTGGGTAGATTCATCCCAACTCATCAAGTGGACATAAATTCATTATCATGGCTACTGATTATTTCACAAAATGGGTAGAAGTTGTCCCACTGTCTGTTGCCTCAGGCAAGATGGTTTCATTGTTCATCCTGAATCATATCATTTGTCAGTTTGGAGTACCCTCTGAAATCATCATTGACAATGGAGGTCAGTTTTAAAACAAGGACCTTAAACATCTCTACAAAAAGTTTAAGATAAAACAACATTGGTCCTCCATTTACTTCCCACAAGGAAATGGACAAGTAGAGGCTTCAAATAAAACCATTCTCAAGATTCTTCATAGAACAATTCATAAGAATGGTAGAGATTGGCATTTACAGATAAATTCAGCTTTATGGGCCTATAGAATGAGTATTCGTACTCCAACAAGGGCTACTCCTTTTTCCCTTACTTATGGTGCTGAAGTAGTGTTACCTTTAGAGGTAGAGATCCCTTCACTCATAATCTCTCTCAAAGGTCTAGTAACAGATGAAGATTACCGTGCCATGAGATTACAGGAATTAGAACTTCTAGATGAGAAGTGCAAAGCATCATTTGATCATATGAGGGTCTATAAAAAATGCATGTCCAAAATATTCAACAAGAAGGTTTTCCCTAGGGAATTTCAAGTGGGAGATCTTGTCTTACGTGAGAATTCAAAGAATCAATAGAATCGAGAACAGAAGGGTAAATTTGAACCTAATTGGCTTGGTCCATATGTCATCACTACTACTTTTGGGATAGGTGCTTACTTGTTAACTAATGAAGAGGGAGAAAAACTCCCTGATCCTATCAATGTTTTGCACCTCAAGAAGTTCTATCCTTGATGCCTATTTCTGTCTGGGGGCATCCTTTGTATATATCTTATTGATCCTGAAAAAAAATACCAAAAAAATTGATATATGATGCTGAAAAAATCCTAAAAAATATAAAAAGTCCTGAAAAAATACAAAAAAATGCAAAAATGCAAAAAATTCAAAAACAATAGAAAAAGTGGCTTGGTGAAAACCTGGTAACAGGCGCCTTGGTAGAAAAAATACAAAAAAATGAAAAAAAGAGAAAAATTGCAATAAAAATCCAAGTGGTGAAAACCTAGAAATAGGCACTACTTGAGGCCTTTGCACCCTTGTCTTTTAGCATGCATCCTCAACACTGAACCTTTCTCCATCATATCTTGACCTTATTTGGCTTAGTTTGGAATTGGTCTTTATCTTTGTCTAGGGGGCATACCTGTTAGCATAGGTCCTTTAGGTGCGTTTGTCTCTTGGGGCATTTCACAAGCAGGTGTTTTTCAACACCACCCCAAAATAGTGTTTTTCAACACTACCCTTGCGTCGAGTGTTTCTTAACACTTATCAAATGTCTTACCCTACAGTCTAGTATGATGTGATATTGCTCATTTGCAGATGCAATACTCAGAGTTTGACTCTATGACCAACACGCATGCACTTAAACAATCAACTCAATTGAGATATGTTTGACTTTATTTATTTTGTGTGCTGCCTATGAGGATTTCTTTGATGAGTGGTCTCTCCCTGAGAAGTTTTTGATGATGCATAGCTAGAAGACTAAGGGAATGAGAACATGTTTTCTTTCTTTATCTGCTTGTGGGTATATCTTGTTAATCCTCATTGTCAGTAGCATTTATGCTTGATCCACTTGACATTGAAAACCTACTGGATATTATCCTTGACTGTTATGAGAGTGCATGCTTCTAGTTATCCTAACTTTCATGTGTCTTGATACAAGCATAATCTTTCCATATCAAACTTAGGTGATCTCACTACACTAGTCATCTTGACCTACATGTCTTTGATGCCTAGGTGGGATTTCCACATTTCTATTTGATAAAGATCATATTCATATTCACATAGTTATGCTAGTGTGCATTGTATGATCTTACGACACTACCAATAACGCTCGATGATGATTATTAGATGTCTATTGGCATTATGACCTTGCAAGTCAACCACTTTCATAGTAGCTTGCATCTTAGGTTCATGTTAGTTTAGTTTTGCATCTTGCATATGGAGAGAGCTCTCCTTTTCATCTTTCGTGGGCCTATTAGTCAACTGCGCTCATTTCCTTTCTTTCCTTTATCGATCATTTCTTTCGCTCCTTGTCTTTTTCATCACATCCTGTTCCTATCATCACAAGGGGTTAATCACATCATCATATATCTATCCTAAGAGATGTCATTTTTAGAAACATAAGACTACATCATACACATGAGGATTAAACATACATCTATGAGAGAGAATATACATGATCATTTAATGCATACATTTTTGAGAAAAATAATAAGACAATATATAAACTGATACATCCATCACAAGTGAGACTGATACACAAGATATATCAAAAATCTAGTAATCTCATATATATATGAATGATATAGTACAATGTCCAATATGAGATCCCAAAATCTGGATCAATGTCTCATGATATGAACAAAACATCTAAACCTAAACCTAGGACTCGCTGCCACCATCCCTGGGACCTAGTGGTGGAGGAGGTGGTGCGGCGACAGGTACTACATCTGATCTACCTAGTATTGCTGAGTAGGAAGGTGCTCTCTAACCTGCGGGGACTGCCTGTATATACAATCCATGGTAGTATGCCGCCCATGCTGCCTCTCTCTACCTCTCTGCTAAGGCAACCTCTATCTGCCTCTCCCGTTGCTCGATCTTAGCCTGTTGATCTATGAGCTTCTGCTCTCTAACTGATATGGAGATCTTTAGCTACTAGATCTCTGCCTCTAGAGCCTATATCCTGGCCCTAAGATCCTCTCCCCCCACAGGCTGATCCTGCTATGCCTCTGCTTGTCAGTGAGCTAGTCTCACCTGATCCTCTGGAATAGCTGACCTCCATCTCTGTGGCCATTTTTGGCCACTTGCTCCTAACCCCTCTCCCCTCTCTAGTGCTCTCTCTCCTCCACCTCCTCCATCTTTGTCATCCCCTCCATCTCCCCCTTGTACGGCAACCTGTACATTTGGTATAGTAAATCTCATAAATGGGGCCCTCCGCCTCTCAATATGATATGCTGCATCTATCCCTGCATCTGCCATGTCTGGCAGGTACTCCCATGGCTCCCTCTTGATGGCGGCCATATCCTATACTACCTATTGGTAGTCCAGCATCGGTAGCCATCCCTGTCCCTCATCCTGGAATCTAGCATGTGTGGTGGTCTCCACAGATACCCTTTGCTACAGACCAAACTACCTCCACACTCGAGTAATAGAAAATCTCTCGACAATATCTGAATGTCGACCTACCAATGGTTGACTATAGAGCATGTAGTCTAGCTCTCTCCTGTCAGACCATCCCTTGACTGTCCTATAAGGCCTCGATGTGAAGGAGGTCAGCTCGTCCAATACCCTGTAGTAGTATGCAACATCTCCACTATGTGCCTTGGAGATGAGACCGCTATAATTGTAAATGTAAGGATATCTGCGCTCCCTAGGCTGCACTAGTGGGTGCACTATAGCTATGTGCTCCCACACTCATATCTATGCGAGTATAGCCCCGCACACCCAAGTCCTCCCATCCTTGTATACAATCTCATGTAGCTTGTAATACATGTTCGCTAAGATAGCCAGACCCTAGATCATCTTGCATGGCTATGCCACCAAGTCTGCCAATAGTCTCCCCTAGCCCAATGGGAAGCCCTTCTGACTCCTATCCGGAATCAAAGCCTATCTGATCAAAGATGAAACAATGCATGGTATGGGGTAGTCTCTGCCATACTCATCCATCAGCTGATCCCAGCTGATGTGCCGATCCAGGATGGTAACATCCTGAAACATCCCCTGTATCACCTATCTACCCTCTGTGGGATCTTGATCATAGTAAACCTGTGCCAATAGACAAATCATGTCAGTTTCTATCATATGGAAACTTTACAACTATGAATATCTATAACCATGATTATACTTATAGGATCTCTGTAGCACAGAATCTGTAAGATCCGGTAGACGTCTTCCAAAGTGATGGATGCCTCTCTAATAGGAAAATGGAAGGTGTTGTGCTCACTATGCCATCTCTCAGCCGGAGCAGTCAACAACTCATGATCGGCTCATATGTGGGGCATCCATAATAGATATCGGAAGCCCATCACCCTCAAGTCAGCCTCACCCAGATCATCTAGATCTCGGACAAATCTCAACCTAGTCACCTATGGTGCTCTAATGTGCAGTGCTATGAAGTGCTCCTGCAAGCCATTTAAACCAAGCCAGATGTCAAAGCATATCATGAAGGATGTAAAATATCAGTACAAAGCATTTTAAAATCAAACATTGTCAGGACTCATGTTATTTTTTGCTCAAAAACTTAAACATGTAAAAATTTTCTATTGGGCGACACTATTTTTTTTTTTTTTGGCTAAGTGTCGTGCGACACTTTGTCATATACCAATGTGATAGTATTTGTCTGGGTGACACTTCACATAGTGGCATGCGCCATTTTATCCTATGTCATGCAACACTAGACTCAATGTGCGTGCGACACTATTTTGTCCCACGAAGTGTCGCACGACAATACTTTTCAAAGGTTGCGACACTTCTAAAGTGTCACGTGACTTTTCGCCCTAAGTAAAAATTGAAAATTTGAAAAATATTTAAAAACATGTTTAAATGCATTAAATCTTCATAAATGACCCAACAAGTGAGTTTTCTCAAAAACATATCGGGGCACCATAGTGTGGAGGCCGGTTATGCAACCGGGCGCGCTTGAATCGGTGTTTGTGGATGGGCACTATTGCTGGCTGGGCCATTTTCTCTCTCTAAGCTTTCAAAATTCTTAAATCAATAAAAGTCAAATGATTTTGAAAATGACATTTTTACCCCTTTTATAGCATTTTGACTTTTTGACCTAATTTTTCAAATACCTTAGAATTGCATGAAAATTGCACCCCTACCTAATTTTGACATCCTGGATCCATTTTCAGACTTGAAATCAAAATCTGAGTTAATCTTGATAGTCAAAATCACATTTCAAATTTTCACCCTCTTCTACATAGTTGGCTAAATCTTTTGAGGCCTGATCCTTTGATCTTTGTTGGGGCATCTTAATTTCTTCATCCCCCATGTCTCTCAAACTTCTAGTCTTTCATTCATCTTCATTCAATTCACTCCTTTCTCACATTTGACTGCATCTTTATCCTACATCTTTCTCAGTCAGACTGGGGCATATCTTCACTACTCGATGGTTATCCTATCATCTTTTATCTTCGATATGATTTCATTATGATTTGATCATCTTTTATCAATTTTCTATTCTCCTCTACCTGATTTTGATTTTGATTCTGAGGGGATAGTACCTATTGGATTTAATCCTTGATTCTTTTGATTCAGACATCTTTTCTATGAGCTTTTGCTTAAAAATTTGAGATTTTTATGTCTTACTTTAGATGTGATCCCAAATCGACCTCATGTTCAAAGGCCTTTGTCTATGTTTGTTCGGGTGTGATTTTGAATCGACCTCACATCCGAGTTGTTTTGTGATCCCAGATCAATCTCACACTGCAACTTCATTCTTTGACTACATGTGTTCCCAAATTGATCACACATTAGTCAAAGAGGGACAAAATGTATGCACCCTAAAATGGTCACCTAGACTTTGGGCCCCCATTCTGCAATTTATCAAATCCCTGAATCAAGATTTTCAAAAATCAACATTTTATCAATTATATCAATTTCCTTGATCAAATCCTTTTCATCATTTTTTATTATTTGCCTTGGGCTAACCATTTTATCCTAAAGTCTTTATTTATTCAAAAGAAATATTTCCTCCCCTTTTAATAAATAAAAAGCCCCCACTTTTCCTCTTATCCTAAGTTGCACAAATAAAGCATTATTCTTATTTTATAAAAAGAAGAAAAGTACTTTTAGTCTCATATGGACACAAAAGTCAACTCTTATTTTCTCATTGGAAGATATTTGTGCACATAGATTGCTCCTCTTTGATGCTCCATTGTTGATTAAATCTTTTGCCTCTTAATCTTCATGGTCCATTTCTCCTCATTCCCTATAAAAGGAGAGCTTCCCTCCTCATTTGGCATCCATCATCTTTATGCTATTGTTATGCTGTAGGTTTTCTAGGTTATTTGGAGCTCTTTGAAGACATTCTTGCATTCAAGCTTTGGAGACATTGTTGTTGCATTTCATTTAGCTTGCTTTCTTGCTTTCATAGTTGCATAATCATGGCATTCTTAGTGTAGATTTCCTTTATGCAATAAATTAATCTCATCTAGCTTAATTAGGAGAGATTGTAACACTTGCAATTTCCTTTTCATAGTATAGTTTGCATTTTCCTTTCATAGATTAGATTTCCTTTCAAGCATTACATTGTTATCATTTAGCTTAGCTGGCATCTTCATTCTTAGTTTACTTGCATTGCATTTCTATTTGATTCATTGGAGATATGGGCACTCTTTCCCTTGTCTTCAACCTTGAATCTCTCATTGTGTGGTTGACTAGCAAGGTCATTAGCTTCATAGCTCTGGCTGAGAGCAACTCTACATCTTGCAACTTCATACATAGAGAGCTATGGATCAATTTTTGAGGCCTCATTTTTTAGTGTTCTTGATTGTAAGGATCCATAGAAGTGCACTACTTTTATGTGTACACCCATTACTGTGCTTCCAAAGTTCTATGGCCTAATAAATGAGGACCCTGACACCTTTTTATTTGAGTTTGACATTCTCTACTAAAGCTTTGACTACAACACTGATAGTCACAAAATCAAGTTATTTCTAGCAACATTAAAGGAGTCATCCCTCAGATGGTTTATGGGATTAGGGGCTAATGAAGCAACTAATTGGAATGAGATGCACACCCTGTTTCTGCAAAAGTATAAAGAATATTTTAAAGGGGATGACTTGAAAGGAGATGACATTTTTAAAATGTGACAAAAAGAAGATGAAACTCTAGAGGGTTACATTTCACACTTCTTGTACAATCTGTAGAAGAATCCTCAACATGCATTGCAGGAGGATTCTCAAAAACTCATTTTCTTGAGGGGAGTAAATGACAACTGTCTTGAAGTACTGGACCTAATGGCTGGAGGAGATATATCTCAATCCTCTTGGGATGATCTTAAGAAGATTTGCCTCAACTATTCAAGATCAGCTGTAAAGAAGGGCAGAGGATTCTGACCCACACTTGCTAAAGGAAATAGCTCCAGTATATCTAAGATGGAAATCTCAAATCTATTGTTAGATTTCAAACAAGACATTATCAATGATGTTTCCACACACCTGGACATAATGCAAGTCAAAAAGAAGCATGAAGATGGTGAGGCAAAGCTAGCTGAGTACGTCCCTCATTGTCGATAGTAAAAGAAGGACTATCAGTGCAAGATGGTGGTGAATTTGGAGACCCAACACATACCTACTGAGTTCAGGAAAATAGAAGGAGATGATGAGAAAGTATTCTTTTTTGCTCAACGTAGGCCATAGACCCTAAGACAAGGTATGTCTCAGGAACCTTTACAATCTTTTAACTCTTATAATAGCCAATAGAAGAACCATAATTCTCAATATCCTTCTCAGTACTCCCAACCTATTTGGAATAATACCTAGCCTAATACTTAGCAGAACCAGTGGTTTATCTCCTAGCAGACCCAATTACCACAACCTCAAAATCAATGGAAGCCACCACAGGGGAATTGGAAACCATATAACTAGTGTAAAGGACCCCAACAATGGCCTACTTAGAATCCTAGTTATCATTCATTACCACCTCCAGTGCGTCAACTGACACTTATGCCACCTCCTGCAACCACAAGTCCTCCTCCATAGCTAACACAATTACCTACTCAACCACAACCCAATCCTAACAACAAGAAACAAAAACAACCAGTGTATGCTATTGATGCCTAACAGTACCCTGGCTATGCACTAGAAGTAACTGACATTCACTTGAGATCTGGAACAAATCTACCTGCACCAAAACCTCCTGTTATAATAGAAGTTCTGGACATTCCTACAACATCAACACAACAACTAGAAACTACATTACCAAATATAGTCCTACCAAGTAATATGTCAAGTCAAATTGATTCTCAAACCTCAGTTAACCCTCCTTTCCCTCAAAGGCTTAGGATGGACAAACCTATACCCCAAGAAGAAACACCATTTGACATCCTTGAATAATTGAAGAACATGCATATCCATATTCCACTATTTTAGGCTATTAAAGATGTTCCGCTTTATGGAAAATCCATTAAAGAGGCCCATCTCAAGAAACCTAGAAGAAAGAAGAAGGATCCCCAAACAGTACATGTTATAGGTCAACTTGTAGATATAATGTTGGGAAAGATAGTTATTCCAAAGTACTCTGATCCTGGAAGTCTAGTAGTTGATATAATAATTAAAGGCAAGTCAGTAAAGAATGCTTTGATAGACTTGGGTGCTTCTATTAATTTTATGACCAAGGCTACTATGCATAGGTTGAGTATAGAGGGATTAAGGACCACTCCAATGGTCTTACAACTTGCAGACAATTCCAATGTCACCCCAGATGGAATAATAGAAGATATAGTAGTTACATTGGATTCCTGAGAATATCTTGCCGACTTCATGATATTATCACCCAAGGAGACTCTTGTTGGTTATCTAGTAATTCTTGGATGACCATGGTTAGCCACAAATGATGAAAATATCAGTTGCAAATCAGGTAACATGACAATATCAAATGACCAAATAATTAAGAAGCTAGCATTATATCCTCTAGCTCAACCACAACCTGATTTAAGTACTCCTATTTGGCCAAACTTGGGAGATGAGGAAGAAGAGATAAACTCTGTTTCTCAACTAATGATGCTAGAAAGGAAATCTTTCCTAAAACTGCAAGAAGATGATGATGTGATTCAGAGCATCCTTACTAATGACTGTGTCACAAAAAATATATCTTTGAAAGCTCTGTTATGCAGTTGACTACTTATGAAAAATGTCTTCTACCAATGGAACTTGAAATCATCCATCAATTACTACCCATTGAGATATCAAAAATCCCTATATCTAAAGTATTAATGCTATAACTGACAAAAATTGTGGAGCTCTCACCTAGCCACAATCTTTGTGTCAAGAATAAATCACCACCATAATAATTAACACTGTTAACCCAACTCCTATATAAACATGAAAAATCTTTTTCTTAGGACTATGAAGACATGAAAGGATTGAGCCCAAAAGTCTGAACACATAAGATTTACATCAATTAAGGAAACCTACCACTCTGCCAATCTCAGATAAGGATAAATGCAATCTTAAGAGAAATTGTAAAAAATGAGCTAAAAAAATGTTGAATGTTGGTTTCTCTATCCAATCTCAAACAATAAATGGGTTTCACCTTTGGTAATTCTACCTAAAAAGGGGGGTAAATGGAGAATATGTGTAGATTACAAAGAGCTAAACAATGCAACAAAAAGGACCATTTTCCCTTACCATTCATTAATCAAGTTCTAGACATCTTAGCTGGTAAAAAGTTCTTCTCATTTCTTGATGGGTATAGCAGATATAATAAGATTAGCATTTCTCTAGAGGATCAAGAAAAGACAAAATTCACATATCCTTGGGGAACATATTTATATTCTGATGCAGTCAAGGATGGTGGATCCAATGAAGGATAGTCCAAACCTTGCAGCCAATAGAATTACACAGCAGAAAAATCAACACAATAGATAACACAAAAATTATTTCAAGTAATTTGCATTGACATGCCTGACTGTAAGGCCTTCCGGGTTAGGTCCAATTACAAATAGAAACAATTCTAAAAGATCCAAATAGATCCAAGACAATCTCAACTAGTTCAGCTTTGAAGATAATCAGAAGCTGATGGAAACCCTAAGGTAGATCTAAAATTGAGCTCACAAGCCTCAAAGAAATCTCCTTGTCTCCAAGTGTGCAAACCACTAGCTCTACTAAAAACAACTATCAGATAAAAATCTGATCTGAAAGATCATGCAAGATCTTTTCCACAACTTTGCCAACTTCAACTTTCAAAACCACAGATCTGATTCACCAAGTCTTCCAAGTCATGAACTTCTTGATCCTCCTGATGACCCTCTGATAATCCTTTGATGATTCCTAAACATCTACCCAAACATCCTATAAATACTAATCATCAGCCACAAGTCATCTAGATGAAACCCTTAACTCCCCCCAATAAATAATTAAATTCCATTCAAGTCAGCTTACAATTGTATACAAACATTTAATTCAGCATATCAGCCTGTAACAATAGCTACCAACAATCAATGCACCAAGTCGGCCCAAAAAATCACATAGAACTCCAGTCGGTAAGCCAAAACTACCGAGCAATAGTGAATTAATCGAGTACACCAAGCATCGCTGAACACCAGCGTCGACCGAGCACTATAGACATGACTAAATAACACTTTCATCAAGTGCCAGAGACTACCGAGTTCCTTCAGTGACCGATCTTGCTTCAATGGCTGAGGCCGTCGGTCAAGGCTGCAACCAAGTAACACTGACCAAAATACAAACACCCCATACAGTATCACTGAGGACAAGGAATGCCCCTACCTCAAAATTGTATGCCCCTGCATCAGACACCCTAGGTTCCAAAATATGTTCATATGTGAGAAGAACATCTTTCAGGATTCAACACATAAATCCCAAACTAGTTCTTCACATACAAGTCCTCCACCTTTTCTGCTTGCAAATTCTTCCACTTCAGTTTCCTCTGTCTCTTCAAGTCTTTTCTTGACAACATACAGGTTGGTTCTCCAAACTGATCATTCATTTTCTCTGGATCCACAATCTCAACTTGGCTACCAATACTTAGGCTTTTCATACTGAGTGTTGTATCTAGCAAAGGCATCAGGAAAAAATTCTTGTCATCCTTCTCAATAGTAAACACATTTTAGACACAATCATAAATAGCTCTACAATCATATTGCCAAGGTCTACCGAGAAATATATCATAACTATTCATCTTCACAATGTCACATAACACAAGATCCTTGTACTGGCCAATTTGAACATCAATGAAGCATTGTTCTCTTACTTCCAAAGCATGAACATCTTGTAACAAGCCAATTCTATAAGGACAAGGATGCTTCATTCTATTCAAACCAATTTTCTAAACTATGTCCTTAGCAACAAGGTTATCAATACTACCACTATCAGCAATAACATCACAGAGTTTACCTCCAGACTTGCATCGGGTCCTAAACAAGTTACTCCTCTGACAAGGCTCCTCCTTTGTACCGAGCAATGTTCACCGAAGCAGCAAGTTCTCTGATTTAGGTTCATTCTGAATGTTCTCATTCATCATAGAAGTTCATCGATCAACCTTCTTCTGTGTACACTCAAAAGAATGGTGTCCTTCCTCTCCACATTTATAGCAAGTACCCTTAAAGATAACTCTACCTATCTTCTTCTTTAGTTCTACAAGTTTCTATTCATCTTCTGCATCAGTCGGTTTATCCTTCATCAAGTGATCAATCTTCTCCTTCCCTTAGGAGTTACTAGGTTGTTTCCTTTTCAATTTCTCTTCTGCCTTCAGAGCATACTGATAAGAATCTTCAATAGATCAATCTTTAGCATACCAAGCTCATCCTAAATATTGAATCTCAGACCATTCACATACCGAGCTACCTTTTCCTTACCAAGCTCTCAGTGTCCAGACCAAATAGTAAGTTTGTAGAACTCCTCAGTATAATCTTCAACAGACAAATCCTTCTATTTTAGATTCTACAACTTCTTAAACAAGTCAAGCTCATAGTCATCAGGTATGAACTTAGCTTTAAACTTAGTCACCATCAACCTCCACTGATTGATCTTTGTTTCACCTTCCTCTTCTCTATCTCTTTGTAGTTCTTTCCACCAAAGAGAAACATGTCCTTTCAACTTTTTCTGTGCTAATCTCACCTGAAGAGGATCTTCAATTTCTTCCAGCTCAAAGAAATCTTCAAGTTCACCAATCCAATCAATCAGATTTTTGGGCTTCAAAGTACCAGGAAAAGTAGAAACTTCCATTTGGTAACTACTGCTAAACCGAGCTCCAGATCTATGCAACTGACTAGTTTTGTCTTCACCAGATCTATCCCTCTAGTCATCACCACTAGATCTAGCAGGTTCAAATTCTTCAACAACTTCTTCATAACCATCTTTAGTACCAACATTTAGAGGTACACCAGCAATAGCTCTCATGATCTTAGTGACCATGTCATTTTTCATCAATTCTATCTCAGATCTAACATTCGATCTAACTTTATCAGAAATCTTTGATTTCACAACATCAAAAAGATCTGCAATAGATCTAGGGTCCACTCTTCTCAGAGGCATCCTTAAAGATATGCAAAAATAACCCTCTACAACAAACCCTCACCGACCACCTTGTGACAATCTCCAAGTTGTGTACAAGTCAGATCTCAACCTGCTACCTTGAACAAACAACTAGGGAAAGATCCACAAGTTCAGTGTTCCAAATCTGCAATCTAGATTGTGCACAATCTCTGCTCCAATAGGATCAACTTCACAAGATCAGCCTTGCTAGGTCAACCTTTGCTCCACAAGATCAACTATCAGCTCCAATAGGAACAAAACTTCACTCTGATACCACCTAATGCAATGAAGGATGGTGGATCCAATGAAGGACAGTCCAAACATCACAGCCAACATAATTACACAGAAAAAAAAAATCAACATAATAGATAACACAACAATTGTTTAAGTAATTTTCATTAACATACCCGGCTATAAGGCCTTCTAGGTTAGGGGTAATTACAAATAGAAACAATTCTACAATATCCAAATAGATCCAAGACAATCTCAGCTAGTTCAGCTCTGAAGACAATCAGAAGCTAATGGAAACCTTAAGGCAGATCTAAACTTGAGCTCGCAAGCCTCCAAGAAATCTCCTTGTCTCCAAGTGTGCAAACCACTAGCTCTGCTACAAACAACTATCAGATAACAATCTAATCTGCAAGATCATGCAAGATCTTTTCCACAACTTCGCCAACTACAACTTTCAAAACCACATATATGATTCACCAAGTCTTCCAAGTCATGAACTTCCCGATCCTCCTGATGACCCTCTGATAATCCTCTGATGATTCCTAAACATCTAGCCAAATATCCTATAAATACTAATCATCAGCCACTAGTCGGCTGGATGAAACCCTTAACTCCCCCCAATAAATAATTAAATATCATACAATTTAGCTTACAATTGTATACAAATATTTAATTCAGCATGTCGGCCTGTAACAATAGCTACCAATAATAAATGCACCAAGTCAGACCAAAAAATCACACATAACTCCAGTCGGTAAGCCATAACTACTTCACAATAGTGAATTAATCAAGAATGCCAGGCATCACCAAGCACCAGTTTCGACCGAGCACCGCAGGCATGACCGAGTAACACTTTCACGAAGTGCTAGAGACTACCGAGTTCCTTCAATGACCGAGGCCATCGGTCAAGGCTGCAACTGAGTAACACCGACCAAAATACAAACACCCCATGCAGTATCACCGAGGACAAGGAATGCCCCTGCCTCAACCTTGGATGCCCCTGCATCATATTTTGTGTTACCATTTGGTTTATGTAATGCTCCCACAACATTTCAAAGGGCTGTAATCAACATTTTTTTTGACATCTCACATGACTACATGGAAATTTATATGGATGAATTCACCACATTTGGTGTCACTTTTAAAGAAGCTTTGGAAAATTTAGTGAAAGTATTGATTAGATGCAAAGAAAATATTTCATGATGGAAGAAAGAGTTGTGGTAGGACATTTCATCTCAGAAGCTGGCATACAAGTGGACCATGAGAAAATTGAGGTAATTCTTACATTGCCTACACCTACTAAGAAAAAAGATGTTAGATCCTTTCTAGGACATGCTGGTTATTATAGACGCTTCATTCAAAATTTTAGTCAAATAGCCAATCCACTATACACCTTGCTTACAAAAGAGGCTTGAGTTCACATGGACACTAGCCTATGAGAAATCTTTCCTGCAACTTAAAACCCTTCTTACAAAAGCACCAGTACTTAGAGGGCTTGATTGGACTTTACCATTCCATATACATACTGATGCATCTGATTATGCAATAGGAGTTGTCTTAGGCCAAAAATACAATAACCTTGAAAATGCTATTTACTATATCAAAAAAAGTTTACATGGGCCAGAGTTAAACTATATAGTCACAAAAAAATAATTACTGGTAGTTGTCTATGCTTTGAATAAATTTTGCCACTATGTAACTAGATATCCAATTTTGTTCATACTGACCATGCAACCATAAAATCCCTCATGAACAAACTTGCCATCTCAGACAGGTTAGCAAGATGGCTTTTACTCTTGCAAGAATTCGATTTAATAGTAATTGAAAATCCAAGTAAAGAAAATGTTGTAGCAGATTATTTATCAAGACTTCACAACAATAACATTGATAACTCTGTAATAGATGACATATTCCATGATAAACATTTGTTCCACATTGCTGTCAAAAGCCCTTGGTATGCTGATATATCCAATTACCTTATAGCTGACAAAATGTCTACACATTTCTCTCCTAAGGAAATAAAACTACTAGCTGAGAAAAGATTTCAATTTTCTTGGATTGACCACACATTGTTCTACACTGGTTCAGACCAAGTCACGAGAAGGTGTGTACGCAAATATGAAACATATGACATACTCCATGCTTGTCATGATGAACCCTATAGAGGACACTTTACAGCTAATAGAATAGCTATGAAAATATTGACAACAAGTTATTACTAGCCCATACTTCATAAGGATGTAACAAATTACACCAAGAAATGTGATAAATGCCAAAGGATGGGTCATCCTACAAAATCAGATGAAATTCCTCTACATCCACAAGTGGTTGTTACACCATTTGATAAATGGGGCATGGATTTTATTAGTCCTATACACCCTCCATCTAATGTAAAATCATACATCTTGGTATGTACAGATTATGTAACCAAATGGGTAGAAGTAAAGGCAATGAAGCATGCCCATGACAACAAAGTAGTAGAATTCCTATACGAAGAAATATTCACTTGCTATGGTGTGCCAAGAGAGCTAGTGATAGATCAAGGAGCACAATTCACATCCAACCTGATCATAGAACTCATGAATGAATATAATATCAGACACAGGAAGTCCAACCCCTACCATCCACAAGCCAATGGTCAAGAGGAAGTCACCAAAAGAGAAATTGAAGCAATACTCACAAAAATAGTTCAACTCAACTGCCGTGATTTGAGCAGTCTTTCAAAAGCAGTCTGGACATACATAACAACATGGAAAACAATAACATGATTCACTCCATTTGAATTATTCTATGGAAAAGAAACCATGTTTCCAATTGAATTTGAGCATAAAACATTGTGTATTGCCCTCAAGATGAACATTGATCTTCCTGCAGCACAATGAGACCGTCTATTACATCTCAACTCTTTAGATGAGATGAGAAAATATACATTAGAGCACACAAAGATAGTCCAAAAGCAAAGGAAGAAATGACATGACTCCCACATAAAGAACAAATAGTTCAAAGTAGGTGATTGGGCACTACTATTCGATTCAAGATTCCAAGAAACACATGGCAAATTACAAACCAGATGGTTAGGACCATATGAGATAGATCATTTCTTTGACAATTGAGCAGTCCAAATGAAAACAATTGATCTAGTCAATTTCAAACTATTAGTCAATGGTCATAAACTTCATTTATACCATCAACCACAGACCAAGGAAGATTTCATGCAGAAATTCCAAGACACAATTCAACAAGCACAATACGTAACACATCCTCCAGCATAAGTTACCCACCTTCTTCCTACAACTTCAACCTCAAGTCCCTTCAAGTTCACCCATAATAAATACTTCATTCCCAATGAATTATAATTCTCCATTCACTTTCTACATTCTTCTTTCCAACACACTCCACCTATTTACCTTCCACCCACACATACTTTGCGTCATCATATTTTCTATATTTTCTATGTTTACAATAAATGCCACATCAACAGATGCATACATTTTTTGGATATTGCTAATGCATGGGGTAGTGATTGATACATTTTATATGTTTAATCACTATGTTACTGAATGGGTAATCATACTGTTGTCATTTGTGGTTTTTGATTGATGTCAACATATGTTTCTGTAAAGAGTACAAGCTGATTATGATAGTGTACAGACATTGTACAGATGTTTTAGAAGACACGAAGATAGATGAGAGTACAAGAAGATGTTATGACATTATATCCAAGATCACATCATGTAATGTTGCATATTGGATGAGTTACAAATTTTTTGGTGAAGGCTGGTTATTGGACAGTGATAGTGGAAGTTGACAGAGTGAGTCTTTGTGTTTCTGGTATGTCTTACAGAAGATATGGATTAGGTGTATTTGATCTTAAGAGATGAAAGACAAGGTACTGAAGGATGTTCATTGGTCAGCACAAGGTATGGAATGCTGGATGACGTTAGTTGTGGCATGTGCTCTGGATAAGACTTATTTGGGAGCCGACTTTAGAGGTGTAGCGTGTATTTTGTTTGGAAAATATAAATTAAGGATGTCAGTCCTTAATTGTTGTAATGGAGTCATTGTACACTTGTTTTAGGTACTGTGTATCTTAGAAAGAGTTTATGTAAATGTAATTAGGAAAGGCTAATTGGCCGACCTGGTCATGTAGAATGTAATAGGGTATATATGTAAGATCTTTTCTTTGGAAAAGATATGGTGAGAATATATGTGATGAAAATAAGATTGTGAAAGATACGAGCTTGTGTCTGCTAGATGTAGAGTAGAGGACTACTGGTGAAATTCATTGGAACTGATCAAGCAAAGATAGTTTTTTTTGGACAGTTCAAAAGATTGTGTATTTCTCCATATACACATGTTGTCAACAGTGAGTTCTGAAGGTGGATTTAACCTTCTTTGGGCAATGAGCCCCCCTTTCTTTTCTTGAATCCTAACAGGGTTTGTCCTCTAACAAGGATTGTGTATTGTAATGTTTCAATAAGCTCCTAACATGGCTAAATCTTCTAACAAGGATACTATACTCTCAGTACATTATTTGTGGGTGTTAATTCCCACCTAGGTTTTTACCTTTAACAGGGTTTCCCCGAGACCAAAATATTGTGTTATTGTTGGCATTCATTGTGTTCATTGGATTTGATATTACTGATATTCAAAGTTTAAAGTTTAAAATTCTATCATACAACTAATTCATCGCCCCCTCTCAGTTGTATTATGGACTGTTATTCCTAATAACATCTAGTGATAATACCTTTGCTGATGAATTCCATTCTCATCACCTTCTAGCACATTTGACAACACACTGACAGGAACAACTCTTCAATATTTTTTACTTTCAGTACACACATTTCAATAATTATATCTAATACTTTATATATTTATATCATATGGCATCACGCTAGTTTTCTACCTCTTCCTAAGTATGATAAGTGTGGACACTTGTCCTTATTTCGTAGGGGGCGGGGAAGTGTATTGATTTCTTGAGTCACTATTGTTGTACCCATTATTCCTATCGAGATTGTTTATCAGTTCAAATATGTAATTATGTGTTTTTTCATTAAGTTTTTTAATTTTTCGCACAAGTATTGTACCTAAATTCCCAAATTATCCCTAATTCTTGATTGGCGTAACCCTAAGGTGACATGATCAATTTTTGTGGAGGTTAATTGCATTTAAAGTTGTAATTCATTTTCGTAAAGTGTCATTATTGCTCATTTTTAAAAAATGCAACAAAGAGATTGCAAGGAAAGCTGTAGTTTGAAGTGCAGTTAGGAAATTAATTTCAAGGTCTTTTAGGAGGAATTAAGAAATTAGGAATTTCAGAGCAGAAAGAAATTGTAAATTGGAAAATTGTAGAAGTAATTTGGAATAATGGGGGGATAACTGATGTGTCATGAGCCATTCTTCCATAATATCTTGCTCACTGATGTGGAAACCATCTGAAGATTCAATGCTTGTGGATGGCTTGGGTTTTTCTTAAAGCTAACAGAGTTTGATGAGGAAGTAGCTAATGCATTTATGAACACATTTGAGGAAGGGGAGGCAAATGTATGGGGTTAAATGGTTTTGGAAATGGAGGAATGCATTACAGAAGTGATAGGGTTGCCTGTAATTGAGGAGCATTATCCCAATGAGCATGATGCCAGGTCGACACGAGCTCAGTTCACTCTTCCTTCAGACCCTCCATTGGAGGTGAATAAACAAGGTTGCAAGCACATGTCAGTTCTTATTCCATTCAATGAGTTGGCATCACACATTATAAGGTACCTCTGATGCAAGGACCAAGAGCAGTAGGGGCCAAAGGATGACACCCCCTAATGATCCAAGCCTCCAACACGCGTGTGGAAGCAACAAACAACAAGAGTGAGAGAGAGAATGCCAGATATTTCATTAACTTTCATGAATTTGAATTAAACATGTTGGGCTATAAGGCCTTCCCGATTAGGGCCTAATATTACAATGAATTATAGAAGTCTTCAAACATGCGAGGATCTGCTACCAATCTCTAATCTAATGCCTTCTATCTTTTATCAAAAACTCCTCCTAAAACTACCACCAAACATCTACATTTATACAAGAAGCTACCGAGCTGAGTCAGCTTTCAGATCCACAATTAACAGAAGTAATGGTCAAATCTAGGACCACATGCTTCCCAATGATAAATACCAACATTAATTTTGTGATCCAATATAAATGCACAAGTTGACCACAACAGGAAACAAAACTAGACTTGTCGGTAAGCAAGATAACCAAGCAATAGATAGATAATGTTGAGTGCCAGTGAAATAACTGACCACCCAGGAGAGAACTAACCACACTCGGTAAACAAAGGAAACTGACCAACTACCGACCAACTTGGTCAAAGAAGAAACTGAGCAACATAGACAAACTCCAAATTCATTTTGGTGACACAGGATTGCCAAGGACTCGAGATGCTCCTACATCAAACACCTAGGGTTATTTTGAAATGATTCTCTAAATCATTTGGTAGGTCTGGTCTGAGCTACATCAACTCAGACTGTGAAATCCATGAACTATCTTCCATTGGTCTATTCTTCCACTTAACCAGATATTCCATATACCATTTCCTCTTGTGCTCTTTCCTTTAGAATCTGTTCAACTTCATCATTTTGCTTCTTAGGTATTCTGTCAGTATTGTCATTTCTTCATCAGGTTCATGATACTCATATAAATCAGCAATATTGAAAATTGGTGATATGTCCATGTCATCAGGTAACTCTATCTCATATGCATTTTCACTATCAATTTTTCTCAAAATCTTGCAAGGTCCAAACTTCTTCATTTTCAATTTTCCATATGTGCCAACAGGAAACCAACCTTTCTTCAAATGAACCATCACTTCATCACCAATATCAAAATTATTTTGTCTTCTTGATCTATCAGCTCTGTCTTTGTATTTTTGATTACTGTCTTCCAGCTTCAGCTTCACATCTTCATGCAATGTCTTCATGTATTCAGAAAACTTTACTCCTTTAGCACTTCTCTTATTCTCATTAGCAATGTCTCTCAAGTCAGATATTCCTCTCGGTTGTGTGCCATTCACAATCTCAAATGGTGTCTTTCTAGTACTCCTATTCATTGAATTATTATATGCAAACTCTGCTTGTGCTAACACAGAATCCCAATTACTCAGCGTGTCCCCAACTAAACATCTCAAAAGATTTCCCAAACTTTTATTCACAACTTTAGTCTATCCATCGGTTTGTGGGTGAAATGTAGAACTATATTTCAATTCAGTGCCAAATTTCTTCCAAAGTGTTTACCAAAAGTATCCAACAAATTTATTGTCTCGGTTAGAGATAATACTCCTTGGTAATCCATGCAGTTTGATAATTTCCTTAAAGAAAAGATCTGCTATATGTACTACATCCGATGTCTTTCTACAAGGTATGAAATGTGCCATCTTAGAAAATCTATTCACAACAACAAATATTGAATCATTACCTCTTACTGTATTCGGTAAGCCAAGAAAAAAATCCATACTAATACCAATCCAAGGTTTCTCAGGTACAACAATCCGTGTATACAATCTAGTATTCTGACTTACTCCTTTTGCAACTTGACAAATACTGCAACTTTTCACAAATTTTTGAACATCTCTATACAACTCCGGCCAAAGTACTTTTCCTTCAACAAATTCCATGTTTTATCAATGCCAAAGTGTCCAGCCAAACCACTACTATGTTTCTGCTTTATCAAATGAGATCTCATTACTCCTCTCAGTATACATAACTAAATACCTTTAAATAACATACCTTCCTAAATGAAATATTCATCCCATTTAGTATCTCATTGATCTTGAATAGGTGCTCTGCACTTTCTCCATGGCTCAGAAAAATTAGGGTCATTTTCATACAAACCTCTCATCTCATCAAAACCAAGAACTTCAATTTTCATCTCAATCATCAAAGATCTTCTTCTACTCAATGCATCAACAAATCAGTTAGTGACTCCACTCTTATGCTTTATCACAAATGTATAACTTTGCAAATACGCAACCCACTTCATGTGTCTTTGATTCAACTTATTCTGACTACCCAAATATTGTAAAGCCTTATGATCAGTATACAACACAAATTCAATCAATATCAAATTGTCTCCATTTCTTCAGTGCTTGAACAATAGCATAGAATTCTTGATCATACACAAAATATTTCCTTCTAGCATCATTCAACTTTTCGCTAAAGAAAGCAATAGGTTTACCTTCTTGACTCAACACAGCTCCAATTGCACTTCCACTTGCATCACATTCTACTTGAAATACTTTACTAAAATTAGGTAATGACAAAATAGGTAATTCAATAACCTTCTACTTCAGGGTCTCAAAACTTTTATCAGCTCAATGTTTCCACTTGAATTCTCTTTTGTCTCCTCTCATAGTCTCAATCATAGCATTACAAATTGAACTGAAATTCCTTATGAACTTTCAGTAAAAAAATTTCCAAACCATGAAATGATCTTACCTTAGTAGCATTCATAGGTTTAGGCCAATTCAGAATAGCTTCAACCTTTTCAGGATCCATCTTCAAACCATCAGCTGAAATAACAAATCCCAAATACACAATCTCTTCTTGCATGAATGAACACTTTTTCAAATTTATCAGCAACTTTTCTTCTTTCAGTCTCTGCAAAACTTGTCTTACATGCAACAAATGTTCTTCTCTAGTCTTATTGAATATCAGAATATCATCAAGATATACAATCACAAACTTACCCAAGAATTTCTTCAAAACTTCACTCATCAACCTCATAAAAGTACTCAGTGCATTAGTTAAACCAAAAGGCATAACCAACCACTCATACAAACCTTCCTTTGTCTTGAAATTAGTCTTCCATTCATCATCTTCTTTGATTCTGATATGATGATATCCACTTTTCAAATCAATCTTTGTGAAATACTTTGCTCCAGTCAAACTATTCATTATGTCATCCATTCTTGGTATAGCAAACCTATACTTCATTGTTATCTTATTGATTGCTCTGGAATCAGTAAACATTCTCCATTCTCCATTCTTCTTCGGTGCTAATACAACAGGTATTGCACAAGGACTCAAACTTTCTCTGATCAAACCTTTCTCCAGCAACTCTTGAATCTGTTGGTTCAATTCTCGATTCTCGGTAGGTGTCAATCGATGAGGTGCCTTATTCAGTAAACTAGCTCTAGGGATTAGATCCATACAATGATCAATACTTCTTTTTGGTGGCAAACCATCAGGTACATTATCAGAAATGATATCACTATACTCAGTGAGTAACTTATCAATCTCCTCAGGGACATTATCTTCTATTTTCTTACTTAGTTTATTAGGAATCACATGAAATCATACATCATCCCTCTTCAAAGAGTTAACAAACTTCCTTCCTTCCATCAAGAAAACTTTCACAGACATGCAAACATTACTAATAGGTTCTTCTATCAATGGTAACAAGATTTTTTTCTTCCCATTAGCCACAATAGTATACTTATGCAATCTCCCATCATATATAGCATGTCTATCATATTGCCAAGGTTTATCGAACAAAATATGACAACAATCCATAGGCATGATATCACATAACACCTTATCATAGTACTTTCCAATCTTCAAATTCACATAACATTGTTGACTTACCAGGAGTGCATGTTCATATTTGATCCATGAAATCTGATAGGGCTTCGGATGTACCAACCTCTCCAACTACAATTTTGTGACCATCTCTTCAGATGCTAGGTTCTCCAAGCTACCACTGTCAATGATTACCTTCCAAACTTTGTCAAAAACTCTCCATCTGGTCTTGAACAAACTTTTCCTTACCGGATCTTCCTTCTTGCTTTCATTCCATAGTGCTCTTCTTACCATCAAGCTATTTTCTTTCTCAAGTTCATTTAGTGACTCTTCTTGCACCAAAGCATTTCTATTGCTAACATCCTTCTTACTATCTTGTGTACATTCAAAAGATCTATCCTTCTTCTCAACAATTATAAAAAGTTCCTTAGAAACTTCCTCTACTATAACCACCACGGTAGTTACTGCCTCTATCTCTAGAACTTTCACCTTTCCACTTGGTCTTGCCTTTGTCCAGATTTGTCTTTTTTGGTTCAGATCTACCATTTTCACCATTAGATCTACCTCTTCCTCTAGGGAATCTACCACCTCAACCTCTCTGTCTTTTCTCATGTCTTCTATTCAATTTCTCCTCGGCTTTCAAAGCAAATTGATAAGCCTCCTCAATGTTCTCCAACTTGACCATGCTAATCTCCTCTTGGATTGAAACCCTCAAACCATTCAGGTATCTAATGATTCTTTCCACATCATCTTCATCATGTCTAGATCTGATATCTAATCTATAGAATTCCTTAGTATACTCCTTTACTGAGCTTTCCTTCTATCTCAGACTTTGCATTTTCTGAACTAGGCTAATATGATAATCACAGGGTAAGAACTTTCCTTTCAACTTATTGACCATTTTACTCCATACCTTGATCTTGTCTTTGCCTTTCCTCTTCCGATCTAATTGGAGATGTTCCCACCATAGGGATGCATGAATTTTCAACTGTGTGCTTGCAATCTTCACTTTCTTATGCTTAGGGATACTCTCACATTCAAAATACTTTTCCATCTCGGTGATCTAGTCCACCAATTCATCAGAATCCATCTTTCCACCATACTCAGGGGGATTGAAATGTGGTGTTGACTTTAGTTTTGTCAAAGCCTTCAAAAATCTTTCTTCACCTTGATCCATAATAGGAGCAGGTTCTGCATTCACCTGTTCTTCTTCAATTTCATCATCACTAACATCTTCAAGATGTCTGCTTCTTCTTTGGGCTGTTTCCACTACTTCTAATCTAGCCACAATCTGCCTTATCATATCTACCAATCCTGGATCTACATCTCACCTCCCACAAACCATCTTGACAACCTTCTACAATTGTTATTCAGATTACAATCTACTACCCCACAACAATTCAACCAAGGCTTCAAGAGGAACCTGCAAACGTAGATCTGTAGACCTAGATCAAGATCTCACCTCGCTTTGATACCATCTGACACAAGGACCAAGAGCAATAGGGGCCAAAGGATGGCATACCCTAATGATCCAAGCCTACAACACACGTGCAAAAGCAACAAACAACAAGAGTGAGAGAGAGAATGCCAGATCTTTCATTAACTTTCATCAATTTGAATTAAACATGCCAAGCTATAAGGCCTTCCCGGTTAGGGCCTGATATTACAATGAATTACAAAAGTCCTCAAACATGTGAGGATTTTCTACCAATCTCTAATCCAATGCCTCTATATTTTATCAAAAACTCCTAAAACTACCACCAAACATCTACATTTATACAAGAAGCTACCAAGCCAAGTCGGCCTTCAGATCCACAATTAATAGAAGTAACAGTCAAATCTGGGACCACACACTTCCCAATGATGGATACAAACATTAATTATATGATCCAATATAAATGCACAAGTCGGCCACAACAGGAAACAAAACTAGACCCGTCGATAAGCAAGATAACTGAGCAACAGACAAACAATGCCAATTGCCAGTGAAATAAATGACCACCTAGGAGAGAACCGACCACACTCGGTAACCAAAGGAAACTGACCAACTACCAACCAACTTGATCAAAGAAGAAATCAAGAAACACAGACAAACTCTAAATTCTTTTTGGTGACACAGGATTGCCAAGGACCCGAGATGCTCCTGCATCAACCTCACATTTGAAGGAAGGTTTTCCCATTTGCATGTGCACCATTTTAAATTGCTTAGCTATATCAAGCATAATTTTCCAATAAATATTCCAAATTTTCGGTATAATATGCTAAGTATTAGTGTTGAAGAAACTCAGAAAGGAAAAACAAATTCCATTTTAAACCATGCCCTAGTCAAATTACTAGTTGAAAGATCTCTTAGAGATGTGTCTCCTATGGCATGAGATGAATCTGTTTGAGTCAAAATATTCCAACCTTAAGATGAACATGTTGAACAACTAGTTCTTGAGAGTGAAACTGCCTCTAAACCAGTTGCTGAAACAACTTCCCAAGAAAGAGAACCTGAGATTCTTAAGGAAAAAGAACCTTCCCCTACTCTAGAGGAAAATGTACCTACCTATTCCCAGAAGAAAGGAAAACAAAAGATTAGTGTAGAAACTTCAGCTCTTTAGAAAGAACCCCAGAACCCTACAGTTAAAAAAATTAAGAAAAGGAAGTCAGCTCCTACAACAACTACTCCTATAGTTGAGAAACCAAAGAAAATTGTCAAAATGAGAACTGTGGAGGTAACAAAAACTCCCTTGAGGAGAAGTTCTTAGATGAGAGGACAAATTCCTTAGGTTTCCCAAGATAGTCAAGTTGGTCCATCAAAAAAGCCTGCTACTAACCCCATGTTGATTATGTTTCAGATAATTCCCCAATTCAACCAAATATTCTAGATCTTCCTCAGAATTTAAATGATTCATTTGATAATGAGCCTCCCACCCATCAAAGTGAACCTGAAGAAAGTCATCAAACAATTCAAGAAGGTAATTAGGAAGAGCCTTAGTTGCCTCAATCATCAGCTCATCCTTGTTCTTAGAATGCTATAGTACCTTTTAAGAGAACTTGGTTCACTAACTACTTAGACATAAGACATAAGACTCAACCAGATGAGTTTGGCCCACCTACTTTGTAGTATATTCTTTTTAGTCTATACACTCAGTTTATCTTTAAGAAAAATTTGTGGAAAGAAGAGAGGAAAAATATGCAAAAAGAGATTGATGATGCAAAAGAAGAAATAGAGGACTTGAAAGAGGAAATAGAGAAACATAAACAAAAGATGGATCATACCTTAAAGTTGGCTGACCAAATCATAGCTTGCAGACCTCCTCCTAGTGTGTATGCCATTTTCTTGAAAGAGAAATTTCTCTTGTTCCAATTTATGATGACTATCAAGGATAAAAACTTTGAGTTTAGGATAGCCCCATAATTTTATGATATATATTAGACCCTTCCTATTTGGAAACAAAACTTTCTTTGCGAGTTGTATCTCCACAAATTCATCATTCCAGAAGAGACTGAATGGAATCCCTTGCTTTACATAGGATACATACACCTAAAAGCCTTGATGTCTTGGATGCACAATGAAGCTAATTATGATAGGAAACTAGATAATTACAGGGATCAAGACAAATCAGAGTAGTTACCTTTGAGGGTTGAATCTAGTAAGCCTGATGTTTTACTAAGAGATTGGTTCAGTCTCACTTATATGAATACAAGAATAGGAACTAGGGACATGATTTTTTATGTCAAAGACAAATTCTTAAAGAGTATGAAGGGATGCCTTATTTCACATTTCAGAGAGCCCTAAGTGGTATCAAAAGTAGATGGAATAGGTTTCCGAAAGCTTTTATAAATTTTGAACCACATAGTCCTATCAACGTAGAGGCATCAATGAATAGAGCACCAAAATACATGTAGTTGGGAAGACAACTCAAGTGTGAGATCTGGTTTCCTTTGACCTTCCAGCCATCGATGCTTCCATGGCCTTTATATGACATTAATGCTACAAAATTGGACCAACTGTAGGAAGAGTATAAGATGGACTATTGGGAAAGAACCAGAGGATTATACTACACTTTCAAAAGCAAACAGAGAGGAAAGGTTGAAGTTGGAGAGTTTAGAGGAGTTTCTAAGAAGTGTAATGCTCGAGGAAAAGCATTATGCTTGTTGGGGGCAGATGATGGGGCAATAATTTGTCTTTTTTTACACTATTTTTATGCTTTGTTCTAAGACATTTCCAAAACACTTGCTATGACTTTTAAGCACTTGAACTTGTGTACATACTACAAGTACAATGAAATCCACAAACTTATGGGTAGATAATAGTTGATATCCCTTGCTAAATATTATATATACATATATTCTTCAGTATTTCATATAATTTTTTTAATGTATGTCCTAACATTTGGATTTGATTGAATAGTTGAACACTTGAATATACATTCATGCACTACTAACCTGTAGGGTAAAAGGAGTGGTTGGAGAGTGGATTGACAACATTAATGAAGAAGTGATGAAGTTTTCAGCCACGATGAGGAGAACCATTATGAAACCGTGGAACAGGCCTAAGGAATTGAAGGATTCATCATTTTAGGAAATATAGGGGCACAACTATGCTATATTTTTTTGGAATTAGGAGAGATAGGTACTGAGAGGGGAGGGGTGAATCAGTGCCTTCAAAAATTTTACTTCTAAAACCTTTCAAATCTATAACTGTGTACTGTGATAACCAATCAAAATAACTTGAATATAATTGCATAAATCAATCATCTAGTTAACTTGAGAAAGTAAACAACATGAAATCAATATGACAATCACATAACAAAAGTATTTTGGTAACGTAGAAACCCTTGTAAGAAGGTAAAAATTGTGGTGGGGATGACACCCAAAAATTCTTCACTACTGCAGATAGAAAACGTTTGCCTATTAAGGCTACAAGTTTTGATCACTTCTGGTGATCTCACCTTGTTAGGAGTAACATATTAGATCAGCTAGATCTACCTAGTTATAGGATTTAAACAACACTAAAGAAGTTTGTACTCAGTTAAGAGATTTACATAAGACTATTAAGTCTACTCTGTTAAGAGATTTATCAAAAACTCTATCACAATTGTCAAAAAGTAATAGGCAATTATCTGCTAGTTGAAAACTCAATTTTTTGAAAAAAATCTATAAGTGCTCATCAAAATATCACCTTATCTGTGATGGTTCTCTACTCTATTCTGCTCGGTAGCCTTCTCTAATTCTACTCAATCTGATATCCTCTGTACTTTGTTTTGCTTGATAAACTAATTTGTCTTGAAGTTAGGCAATGTCTTCAAGTGCTTCATGATTCATATATATTAGTTCACCAACCTCATAAAATGGTGCGAACATACAAAATATATAGTGTTCTCTTTTTGCCACTTTAGCAAAAATTAGGTTACAAGAATAATCATAACCCTAAGATCTACGGTGAAAAATAACCTAGATCAACTATTACAATAAGATAAACATTACATTTAATGAGTATCTTTTATAATAAATGCTCCTTGATCTTGGTAAACCTTTTTATGATGTGTTGTAACTGTTTGCATAGAAGAATGTGTTGTTTCTAATTACTATGCCATTTTTTATGATCATCGATAAACACTATATATTCTTCTTGGTGTATACTGTAATGCTTGGTGTTTACAGTCCGTCAGTGTCGGTGTCGCTGGTGCTCAGTAAACTTTGTGATGCTCGGTGTAAAGGCTTTACCGACTACTCTGTCTTACTTTTGGTTACCGACTAACTCAATATAAGTAACCGACCGAATTGTTTACTGTCCTTTGATACTAATGAAAACCTTAAATGCTCAATAGAGATTAACAATCTCCCCCTTTGGCATTAGTATCGAAACTTTGAATGTATATAGACAAAATGTTTCTATATATTCCTTATGTCTTTTCCATATACATATCCACAACAAAAAGTTTCTAAGTACAAAGTACTCCCCCTTAGTGCATGCTCCCAGTAATTTATACATATCAAAGTATACTTATTTGGCATATACATGTTTTCCCCCTTTTTGATAGTAATGCCAAATGCAAAAAAATATATAATGTATACTTACATCTAACCAAAAATGTTGGGATGGGTTTTCTTTACAGACTCCAAGAGGTTGTCCCATTCCTCTTTCAAGTTGGTAAGAGCAATATGCTCAAGACCGACTTGTGCATGCATGTCAAAGATATTATCCAACACCAAAATCTCTAGTGTTGCTACAAGTTGTTTAGCTTTGACAATATGTGCTTCAAAAATTTTCAGGTAAGGAATGAGTTTTGTTTGTAACTTTGTAACCTGATCGGTGATGCATGCTTCTTGTTTCCTTAGATCTGCTATCAACCACTAGAGTTCCTGAACTTGGTGAATATGCTTTAAGAAGGCATTCAGCTTGGTGATAGCTACTTGTGTACTCAACTGTATCTCTACTTCTAAACCTTTTATCTTTTCACTGGCTTCTACGGTGAAGGTGTCTAAAGTACAAAGCTTGATTAGAAATTGGCAGATTATCTGGGTAATAGATTTTACCTTGGTAATGACCTCAGATAATTTTACCTTTTTCAATGCCACTTCTATGCTTATCCTTTCTGCCAATTTGTTTTGAATCTTTGATTCTACCCGTTCTTCTATTCATTTATGTACATCTATATCAGGGGCATTGATTTTGTTGGAGAGTGTAGCAAGTTGATCTAGGATGGGAATATTCTCATCAATATTTGTCTCTGGTACTATTTGTTGCAAAATATCCCCCACATCATTTAACACTTCTTTTCATTTGTGTTCTTGCCTTAACTTTTCTTGTGCCACTTTCCTTGAACATAATTCCCCATATCTACTTAGTTCCTCAGGGCTTAGGGTTCTCAGGTCACATTCTGGTATAATTATGACTTCATCAATTGTGACTAGCCCTTTTGCTTTCATCTTCTTCTTCTTCTTTTGTGCAATAGGTGACTTCTTCTCACTTATAACAATAACTTTTTCTCCACTTTTCAGATTATCTTTCCCAATTGACACTGTATCTTCCTTCTTCTGCTCCTCGGTAGATGGTGTGGGAGTCTCAGTTGTAGTGTTAGGTGGGTTCACCTTGGTTGACTTTGTTTCTTCTAGTTCCTTTGTTACTGTAGATTGTGCCTCTATTTTGGTAGGCTCATTTTTATCTGCAAGTTGCTCAGGTGCTTGTATCCCTATTGTATCTTTATTTTTCTTAGGATGAGAAGCATCAGGTTGTACTTGTGAAAGTATCTCAACTGCCTCTACAAGTACAGGTAGTTCACTTGGTAGCGATGTGAACACACTATCCGTGTCTAATGCTTCATCTTTGTTTGGTGCAATTTGCACATCTTTGTCATCCTCATCATCAGGATCACTGTTAGTGATGTCCTCAATGAGTCAATCATCATCGATTTTCTTTTGCAAGTGGATCTTTACTTGATCCAGTGCATCCTATGAAATTCTTATTTCTTCCTTTTGTTTGGTGATATCAATTACCTCGGTAACTGATATACCGGTGTCCTCTATTTTATTTCCTTTGTTATCATTGATGAAAATACCTTTACCTTTTGAACTGTGTCTCTTCTTAGAGAGTTTCAGGAATGCTTCCTGTTCAACTTTCTCTTCTGCTTTCAAAATTGATGTCCATAGAGAATCACATGTGACATCCATATCACCCACATTCTCATTCATTATCTGCATAGCTCTATTCTTGACTACAAATCTAGCTTGATACTTTGTCATGTATTCACTTACAACAACATAGCTAAAGTGTGAGGCTGCATGACTTAATGATCATTCTCTTTTCCTTTTCTCTATATCTAGTGCAATAGCCCATCTCTCATTTATTTTGTCATCAAGTTCCTTTAGTAATTGACATGCGAATTCCATTGGTACTTTCTTGAATTTAATCATCATTTGGATGATAGCATGTTCTAGCTTTGTCTTGTCCTCAATTGACATTTTGTCAAAATTTCCTATGCTTGGATATGTAAGATTTCCATTCTCAATTATGTCTTCAATTATTTCTTCTATTGTACTTTCCCTGTTATGAACTAACTTGAATTGATTAGGATCATTTTTAGTGTCAGTTTCCTCTATATCTTCTTTACTTCTTATGTATTTCCTCTTTTTCTTCGGTGTCTCAGCTACTTTCTTGTTCTTTCTCTTAAAATATTTTTGTGTCAGTGTAGCTGCTCTTTTTTTTGTTACTTTTACTGCTTCTTCATTCTTGGTAGGTTGTGCTGCAATTGACGAACGTGGCTTCATTCCTTTAGGTTCTGGTAACTGCATTTCTTGTTCAACATTGGTGGGAGGAACCGGTGTGATATCTTTTTCTTTGTCTGACTCAGTCTCCTCACTATCATAGGGCTTGTCAGCCAACTGTAACTGACCTTCAGTTGGTCCTTTAATCGGTGACTCCTTAGATGAGTCAGATGCATTTCCATATTTTTCTGTGAGATCTTTTCTCATTTTCTTCGCCCTTTTTTGATCTCTATGTCTGTAGTGATTCATGACTTAGCTTCCTCATATATACCAAACCTACTAGCAGTAATGTCTATCGGTAATGCCAGCAATGCATTAATAGATTTCAAAGTGAAATCATGGTTCATTTTGTATCCCATCGGTGCTAACCATTTTGTTCTTGATTCTACTGCCTTTATCATAGAGTAGTTTGTGCTGACTACAAAACATATATCATCTTCAAATTTACTCACTAATTCCCTTGGAATTCTACTCCTTTATTGCATTTTTTCTTGAAATTATTTGAAGTATGCATTAAATTCCTTATTCAGATTATCTCCTAGACTTTGCATCATTTCACCAATTTGTGCAGTTATCGGTTTGTCAGATTGCTAGTTTACTTCACCGATACCAGGTACATATTTTTGCAGATAAAAAAATGTACAGATAAGCAGTGATCCATACTTACATGTATTGGACTTCTTTTCTTTTATTGTCTTCATATTATCTTGCAGTTGGTGTAGTAGCAGTTCGGCAAGATCTACTTGGTGATCTTTCTTCACAATTTTATATGCCATGTCCACGACGCTACAGGGTACACTATTTGGTCTGCTAGATTGAAATATCTTGTACCTGATGACATGAGCTACAAATTTTTCCAATAGGTCTTTGATGGTTGAGATTTTTAGTGCCCTATCATCCCATTGAGCTCCAATGTTATTTTCAACATCGGGATGAGATGAACTTCGAAAGGCTTTGGCTTTGTCAGTTGTAGGGTACCCAATAAACCTACTAATAATCTTCTTTGTAACCTCAATAGGTTTGTCTAGCCAAAATTTCCCATCATGAAATCTGCTTAGTACGATTCTTATCCAGTCATTTTTGAAAGATTGCAGGAAGTATGCAAAACACAATAACCCTGACTCCCCAATCTTCTTGTATTTGGATTTTATCTTTCCATTCGGTCCATAGACTTGTTGATAGGCAACAATAATCTCAAAATCACATACTTCTCTAATTTTGTAGTGAATATAGGCCCTAACATCTTCTATTAACAAAACCCTATCTGGAATACTCAAAAATGCACCCATATCGTCTGTTTGTGCTACGAACTTGGGATATGGTTTGAATTTGTCCTCGGTGAAATTTGCCCTAACAATTAATTCTACTTCCTCCTCAATGTTTTGCAATTTGCTTTCAATCGATGTTGATGCCATAAATTATTTCTTAGGGTTTCGACAAGCAATAGATAACCAGTATTCGGTAGGTAGATGAACTTACTTGATATCATCAAAGAATTGTCATCGGTTTGATCTACAGTAGCTTTGAATCTTTTTTGAAAATCTTTAGCTTGAACTCTTCTCTGTAAAATCTCTATTCTTCAAAATTGCAATGTAACAATGAACTCTGTTTCATGTGTATATATAGATTTTTTGATATTCCTACTCAAACTTTAGTGCATTAAATGCATGACCTAACTTCTTATACATAATAGCTATCAGCTCGGTAATGTCTACAATTTCTTTTTCTAGGTTAACATAGAATTTCTTCATCGATTTGCACTATTGTTGGTTAACCTTGTATAGTGATCACTGATGGGTAATCAACTCTCGTTTCTTCTTTTACCGACTATGTGACATTTGTAAACTCACAACACATAAACCATAGTGCATCTTTATTCATACAAATTTGGTATTTGTACATCATATATAAAGAATTGTATGTAAAATGTGATCATTTAAAATTGTTAGTTCCATACATACCTTTGTCATCTTAAGTGGAGGTACTGATGTCACCCAATCTAGTGGATGAGGTTTCACCGACAGTGTTACTTGACTCAACATTCTCATTAGATGCTTTCTTCCACATTCTGTTCCCTAACTTTGTAATTTCTACAATGTTATATCCACTCTCAAATATATGGTTTTCATCAGGTGCTCGGTCTCTACAATTCTTGCTTACATGACCAACCTTGTGACAGTGCATACATACCATTCCTGCATTTGTCCAATTTCTTGATTGTCCAGTCTGACTCTTTTTGTAATAGTTTTCTACAATATGTCCATACCGACCACATACAACACAATTAGTCCATGTATTATAATCCCAAACATATGAGTTACCTTTTCTTTTCAGTTGATATAACTTTCATTGTAGTTTCTCTTTAGGTGCTCAGACTTGTTTCATTTTTGCTTTGCAATCCCTTGCAGTGTGTCCATGCTTATTACAAGTATAGCATATTTTATCCTCAGAAGTATTGCTAGCAATGTCATTCTGCTTAGCTCTGCATTCATAAGTTGGATGTCTAAACTTACCATGGTAATAACAATATCCATTGAATTTTGGAATGACAGGAGGTTTACCTTGTGCTTTGCTTTTGCACACATTAGATGTATGTCCTAGTTTTCCACAGTGATAACATGTCAACACTTTAGGTTTCTAACTTTGATTGTTGTTGACTTTTTGAGCTTGTTGTGATGATTCTCCTTCACCAGTGTAGCCTATATCGATTCTACTTCCAAATCTCCTCTGATTAGTTAGGAAATCATCAATCTTTTTAGAACTATCCTCAACTATATTCATCATTTCATTGTGTTTCTTTTGTATCTTTATTTCATTTCTCAATTTTTCATTATCTTCTCTGAGTATTGCAACATCTTCAAGTCTTCTTAATAATTCTCCATTTACTCAGTTCATTTCTTGATTAACTGTCATCATCTAATCTAATACTTGGAAGTGACGATCAGTGAGTCTCTGCATTTCACTTTCTTTTGCTTGAAGTTGTTCAGTCATCAGTCTTCGATCTTCAATAGCTAGATTCTGATCTTGTTCGGCTTGTCTAGCATTGTTCATGATTTCCACCATTCTCACCATTTGAGATTCATGACCGATTTGAAGTGCTTTCACTTGCTTAGATAGATGTTGATTCTTTTTAGACAAGTTAGAGATTATGCTTTCAGATCCATCAGAGATGCTTCCAGAGCTTGATCCAATATGATCAAATATTTCATCAATAGGTTCTTCATGATAACTGATTTCATTTAGCTGAATTTCAAGGTTCTTCCTTTCAACCAATAATTTCTTCAGTTCTTCCTTGGCTTGTTTATACTGTTCCACAAATATTTGTATTTGTATCTTCTGATTCTCAATAGTCTTGTCAAGCTTGTATCTCTCCATGACTTAGATCTTTTCCCTTTAGTGGTTAGACTATTCAACAAGAGAACTAAGCTCTAATACCAATTTTTGGAATCAGGAGAGATAGGTACTGGGAGGGGAGGGGTGAATCAGTGCCTTCAAAAATTTTACTTCTAAAACCTTTCAGATCTATAACTGTGTACTGTGATAACCGATCAAAATAACTTGAATATAATTGCATAAATCAATCATCTAGTTAACTTGAGAAAGTAAACAACATGAAATCAATATGACAATCACATAAAACAAGTATTTTGGTAACGTAGAAACCCTTGTAAGAAGGTAAAAATTGCGGTGGGGATGACACCCACAAATTCTTCACTACTGTAGATAGAAAATGTTTGCCTGTTTAGGCTACAAGTTTTGATCACTTTTGGTGATCTTACCTTGTTAGGAGTAACATATTAGATCAGATAGATCTACCTAGCTATAGGATTTAAATAACACTAAATGAGTGTGTACTCGGTTAAGAGATTTACATAAGACTGTTAAGTCTACTATGTTAAGAGATTTATCAAAAACTCTATCACAATTGTCAGAAAGTAAGAGGAAATCATCTTCTAGTTGACAAATCAATTGTCTGAAATACATCTATAAGTGCTCATCAAAATATCACCTTATCTGTGATGGTTCTCTACTCTATTCTGCTCAGTAGCCTTCTCTGATTCTGCTCAATCGGATATCCTCTATACTCTATTTTGCTTGATAAACTAATTTGTCTTGAAGTTAGGCAATGTCTTCAAGTGCTTCGTGATTCATATATATTAGTTCACCAACCTCATAAAATGGTGCGAACATACAAAATATATAGTGTTCTATTTTTTCCACTTTAGCAAAAATTAGGTTATAAGAATAATCATAACCCTAAGATCTACGGTGCAAAATAACCTAGATCAACTATTACAATAAGATAAACATTACATTTAATGAGTATCTTTTACAATAAATGCTCCTTGATCTTGGTAAACCATTTTATGATCTATTGTAACCATTTGCATAGAAGAATGTGTCATTTCAGATTACTATGCCATTTTATGTGATCATCGGTAAACACTGTATAATCTACTCGGTGTATACTGTGATGCTTGATGTTTACAGTCCATCAGTGTCGGTGTCGCTGGTGCTCAATAAACTGTGTGATGCTTGGTGTAAAGGCTTTACCAACTACTCTGTCTTACTTCTGGTTACCGACCAACTCAATATAAGTAATTGACCGACCTGTTTACTGTGCCATTTCATGTATTTTCCTTCTCACAGCTTAAGTAAAATGATTTTATGAGAGACTTAGTGCACAAACTATGTTGTCCCATTTCAAGTATACATCCTTGGGTTGCAAATTTAGATGCACTTCATAATAGGGAAAATGATACTTGTTTGAATACACTATTCCTAGGAGAAGCTTTGACATGATTATTATTACCTATTATGGGGCTGTTCAATAATCATAATCATGAAGGATTATTTCACTAACTTAGTACTTAAGTCATACTTGAGACTATTGGGTCATTTTTGTTTAATGTGGGGGCATACACTCCACTCCTTGTTTCACATTTTGCACATACAAAATGATTCAATGGATCTATTTTGCAGATGGCTAAGGAGACAATTCTTTCCTTGGGCTTATCCTCTCATTTAATTATCATATCCTATGCATTATTTAGTAGATCCAAAGATTGATCCTATTTTTATAAATCCCTCTGGAGACTACTGTTTCCTTAAGATTTCTCTCCTTTATCTAGATCCCTTAACAAATACATTTGAAGCTTTCCTTAAGGACTAATGCTCTCTTTTCCGATTTCCTAGTGGACTATGCTTCACTTGTTTATCCATTTTTTTTATGGTTTGAATCACATCTCATAGTTTGATAGACTATCAACTCAACCTTTTACAACTTTACATGTTCTATAGTAAGTATAAACCTTATTAGGATACTTGGTCCATGTGTCTTTCTCTCTTTTTCTATCATTTGAGCATCACCTCTTTTATCTTGGTTTTGATTTGATGAGGACTTAAGTCACTTGTGGGCTTGGTGTTTCCTTGTTTCCTTGGCATTGATAAATTTTTTCCTATGCATTGATCTACTTTAATTTGAGCATGATTTTTTCTACTACTCCTACTAAAGTGGGGGCTCAATGCACTATCCTAAAAGGTTACTAGTTACCTATAATTAGATGCTCTATTAGACCCCATTTGATGATTTTGATATTTTTATAATTATGCCCATTATGCTTGATCCAATAATGTGGCTCTTTTTCTTCTAGCATCTTCTCATTATTCTCAACTCTTCCATATATTTTGTTCTCATTTTCCTAGGTATCTGTTTCCTAGGTGACCTATACCTAGGTATATGATGCTTAGGTGACCTATACCCTAAAATTTGGGATCAAACTTTAATTGGTGGCCCGTTACAATTTTTTAGAAATATTTCTAGATTTAGAATTTGGTGTGTGTTAGTTTTGATCCCCAAAATGTTGTGATAGGTATATAAGTGGCATATCTCTCCTCATTTAGGCATAATCAAGCTCATAAGGAAAGTTGAAGTTTAAGTTCTCTCCTACAAATTTGTATCTAAGCATTCAAGATCAAGTCTCAAGCATTATTCAAGAATCCTAAGGCATTTTGAAGGAAATCTTATCTATTGTAGCAAGCTTCTCTCCCATGATAGCCTAGTAGAGGAGTTATCAATCAAGAAATAAGATCCTTTTGTCGATATACATGCATTTAATTCACCTATTGTTCAAGGTACAAGTTATCAAGTGCCATAGACACATTGAAGATCTTGGAGTTGTATTCATAGATCCATGTATTTGTAAAATGCATCCTTAATTCCTTCCCACTTTCCAAGGTTTAACAACACCTATCAAGAAACATATAAATTGTTGGCAATTTGGATAATTTGGATGCATAGATGTTGTCATTATGGAAACATATGATCTCTATTGAGAGCATAGAATCTGGAATGCAAGTACGCAAAGTTGAAGAAAGAAATTGTCTAAGTTTGAATACAGTGATCCTGACAGAGCACCCGATGAAGATTTAGTTGGCGACGTCCACTGGAGAAATAATTTTTTTTGCGCAGTTAACTAAAGCTTCTATAGAGTATGAGGATACCCCATCTCAGTGTGCATAAAGTTTGGAGTAGTACGGACAAAGTTATTCAAAGTTTATCGAAGACAGTTTTGCAGACAGAACAGTTTTGGAGACAGTTTTAGCGAAAGAGTTAAGGGATTATTTTTGCTTGTCAAAATAATGACTTAACATTATGAAAGGATGAAATCCTAGATGTTTACTCTTGGATAAATATTTTGGATGCCGACCATGTAAATTTATTAGCTTTAATAACTCATATATTAGGCATACTTGAAATGTAATGAAAGATAGAAGTGATATGTAAAAAGAAAGAAAAGATAACTTGCGATAGTTGTATATTGTGATAGCAGAAAAGGCTATTGATGCGAAGTTATAAGCAGTACCATATTACAGTCAGAATCATTTTTGTATTACTTGTTTGGGCAGTGAGCTCAGCTGGTGATCAAGTTTTGTAATCTAACTCCTAACAGGGTTAAGACTTCTAACAAGGCCTAAAGTCCTTTAACTAGGACATATCTACTATATATTGTAAATTTACTCCTAACAGGGTCCAATATCCCTAACAAGATACTTTTGATTAGTGATCTTTGTGGGTACCATCCCCACTAGGGTTTTCCCTTGGCCAGGGTTTCCTCGAGAACATATGATGTGTTATGAGTTCTTTCTATTTACTGCTATGTTTGTTAATCAACTTGATAATCTTTGTATGCACTAAAGTAATCTATTATATCCATAAGTGGGCAAGAGAAAAAGTTTGTGAAATAATGATTCACCCCCCCCTCTCAGTATTTCCTATTTCTAACAATTGGTATCAGAGCATAGTTACTCAGAGAAGGAACATTCAAGGAAAGCTTACCAGCTTGAGTAAGATCTCTATGGATATGGATCAACTTCAGAAGAATCTTCAAGAAGCTCTTGAAAAGATTGATATGCTTACTAATGAAAGAAACTCCTTAAGAAGAAAATATGAAGATGCAAAGAATGCTATTGACAAATTGAAAGGTAAGATTGAAGATCTGAAATCTAAAAAGAAATCTGATATGCTTGTTGAAGATTGTGATGAATTAGAAAAAGAAAATGAGATCCTTAAGCATGAGTTGAAGATAGTAAAACTGAAGCTTAGTATGAAAGATGGAAATTTGAGATTTGATAATGAAGAATTGAAAATTGAGAATGAAGATCTGAGGTCAAGACTTGAAAAGGAAACATCTGAATCTAAAAAAGTAAAAATGCAGTATGTGGAACTTGAGAAGTATAATAAAATTGTGAAAGGTGAATTAACTCAATCTAAACAACAACTTGAAAGGCTATATTCAAAAAGTGATAAGACTGGAAAGAAAATTTCTTTTGAAGAACCATTCTTTGATAGGACTGGATTTGGATATAGTATGTTTAGAACAAACCATGAAAGTAAGAAGCTAGATCTGAAGACATCTAAAAGTGTGGAGGAAATAAAGCTAGATGAGAGCACATTGGAAGATCCACCTAAAGAAGAACTACCTAGAGAGAAAGAAGAATCAAAGAAAGAAGAATCAAAACAAGAAGAATCATCTAAAGGTATGCAAAGAGAATTAAAAGGTAGATATTTTTCTTGTAATACTATTGGGCACACGAAGAGAGATTGCACAGGTAAGAAATTTAAACCTTTTAATGGACATTGTTATAATTGTCATAGTTTTGGACATAGAGCTAATGAATGTAGAAGACCTAAAGTAATTTTGAATAATTATGATAGAATGATTGGGAATACTAACAATGCAGATAAGAAATCTATTGAAGAAATGAATCAAAGAATAGTGGTAGTATGTTGTAGATGCAACAAAGTAGGACACATTGCTAGAAATTGCAGGTCACAAATTAACCAGCAAGGACAGAGATTTGGAAACAATGGAATCATCTGTCAGATATGCAACAAGGTTGGACTCTCAGCAAGATTTTGCAGAATGAACAATGGAGGTTATCATCATAACCCTAACCCTAGGAACAATGCAAGAAGGAATGAAAATGCAGGAAACAAAGAGAAAGGTTGCTGTAGCAATGAAGATGAAGTAAAATTTGACAAAGGCACAGATCAAGGAGGTATAGTTAGCACTAAAAGTAGTCAGGAAGGTAATGTAACTAATGGTAAGGATGAATCTTTACCTAACCCTTCTTTAAGCACTTAAATTATGTAAGTTTCTGTAGTTTAGGATTAGTGTAGATTAGGAATTTGAATGAGTTAAGTTTTGCGTAGTTAGATATAGGTTTATTATGTTGTACTAATGCTATGGTTAAGTGCACAAAAGAAAATATTGTGTTTTGCGAGGTCGCAGAAAGTTTTATGGTTGCAGGTTTGCAGAATCAGCTTTTTGAGGTTTTAGTAGCAAAATGAATGAATACGATGTTAGATCAAGTTAATGTGAAGTGTTATAAGGTTGAAATCAAAGTTATTATGATTAAAAAGTGATTGAAAAGAGATTTGAAAGAAGAAAAGTGAGTTGAGGATGATTTGAAGAAGTTTGGAAGCAGTTTGCAGCGACGATCATACCGAAACCCTAGATTTGCAAAGTTGAGGTATTTTTGATCTTTAATTAGTTGATAAGATGGATATTTCTATGGTTCATAATGTTAAGGATAAGAATAGACCAAAGATTAAGAAAGAACCAGTAGAACCAAGTGAAATTGATGACAGTCTAGCATTATCATCCGTGCCAGATGGAGTATTGCACATTGAGAATGTTAAAGGATATTTAGGTTGTAAGTTTGAAACTTTGGGAGATGTAGATTTTAGTGATGATTATAGGAAATTGTACAATCAAGACATGTTAGTTAAACCAGCTTATGGGCACCTAGAGAACAATGAAATTATCAAATATTCCATGAAGTATGAATTCAATGATGAGGAATGTACCAAGATCATTTTAAGTAGAATCCACAATGAGAAATTCTGGATGGAGGATAGAGTTATTGATATAATTGCCGACCTAATTCATGAAGTTACTGGATTATCAAAAGTTGGAGAGATTCCACTGAATGAAAAGAACATGAGAAATATTGTTTTAGATAACACTGGATCTAGTTATAATGGTAGAGGAATTGTGATAAGTAAGATTAAGCAAGATGATGTTAGGTACCTTTGCAAGATCCTAACAACTAAATTCTATGGTAGTTCAAGGGAAGATGACATGGCTGCAAGAATGATTCATGTAGCTTATCTTATGTGTGTTGAGAAGAAACCAGTAGACCTATGTGAAATTTTTAAAATTTAGTTATTTGAGAACTTAGAAAAGATTAAGAAGGCTAAGTGCACTCAGTTTAGGTTTTCATCTCTGATAACCTATATGTTTTTCCATATTTTGAGAAGATTTCCTTACACAGTTGATTGGAGTGACAATGTGAACACAATGCAAAGAATAAAATTAGTCTACATGAAGCACCTTTTTGATAAAGTTAATGACAGTGTGAAGCTTGTATTGAAGACTTTTCAGAATATTGTTAAGAACAAATCAAGGATTCCTCAATCCTTAGTTGAAAAGCATAAAGATGACATTTGTTTTATGGTTGACACTGATTTCACCTACATTGAAGTAGTTGAGCCTAGAATGGAATTCATAGACCCTCTTGGCTAAGAAATATCTGAAGCAAAAATAGTAGGATATGTGAATAGATTGTTAAAGTGTGAGTTGGATGTTCATGCAAATAGGTTTGGAACCTATGAAGAGAATTTCAACTTTGCAATAAGTTTGAGAGAAAAGAAGCAATCTAGTAAGAGAGTTGAATCTAATATGAAGAAAATATTGAAAGAATCTGGTATGTCAAGTCATGAGTTTGACATAGCTAAGAAGACTGCAGAAGCCTTGAAGCAAAGTGAAAATCTTGTAATTCCACTTGAGACATCAAGTGCAGATCCTGTTGATCCTATTGTAGTAAAGGTAAAAGTTGAAGTACCTAAAAAAGATGAAGGAGATAAATCTTTTTCTCCTATTCCTAGCAAAAGAGTAAAAGTGAGTGCAACAGGACCCGACAAGAGACAGAAAGTGGTTGTACCACCTATACCTAGAAATGTAGTAGTAATTAAAGATGATGATGTAGTTTTAGTCAAGAAGAAAACTTGGAAACCAAGAATTGAAAGAGTTAATGAATATATATTGAAGCATGGAGACTTCACTAAGTTGAATAAATTCTATGATCTATATGGATCATTTGACAGATTGAACTTTGAAAATTCAATGGTTACACACATGATTGTGGCAGATAAGAAACTTAGCACTATTCATGGTAAGATCCCAGAAGATTTGTATAATAGACTTGTGAATAGAAAACAAAGAGCACAAGAAGAGGACATAAAGATGAGAGAACATGTAATCAGACAGTTTTGTGAAGTTAAGGATGAAGATCATTTGAAGAGATTCTTGAAGTCTCTTGAAACTTTATTGAGAACTAAGAGAAGAAAAATCCTTATAATGGGAGGCAAAAAGGAGGAAGTACAGAAAGAGACAGAGCAAGCAGTAATGCAAGTTCTTGCAGATATAGTTGCAGAAAAGCATGTTGAATCAGACCCTCAGAAGAAGCAATCAGAGGAACTGCATGCAGAGGAAGTTGGTATTGAAGAAGTTCCATCTTCTTCACATATCAATATTGGCAAAGAATCAATGGATATTGAAGACACCAAAGTGACTTTAGAATCAGATGATGCAGTATTTCATGATCTAGGAAACATTGTTGACAATTTGGCTTTGGGAGAGCAAGAAAAGGTCACAGAATCAAAGAAGAATACAGAGGCAGAGGAAGCACCAACTGTATTAGAATCAGTTCCAGCAGAGCAGACAGTTAAAGGCAAACAAATTTTGACAGAGGCCACTACCTCTAGTGCACCCTCTAAACCAGTTGAAGACATTAGTGCACCTGACAGTAAGAAGAGGCATATTGGTTCAATGTTTGAAGACCTTGGAAAATAAGTTGAAGATGATGACCAACTTGAGTTCATCACATCTCTGAATAAAATTATTGGAAAGAATAAGAAGGTGAAAGACCTTGAAGGCAAAGTTAGAGTTTTGACAGAGAAACTTGAGAGTGTGATCAACACTAAGGTATTTGAATCAGATCCACTTGAGAAAGCTCAATCAGTAATGAATTCTTTTGGCTCTAAATTTTCTAACTTGAAGGATATTGCTAAAATAAAAGTTCAGGGAGACTTTGAAGCAGAAATGCAACAAACTCTAAGTGTAAATATTTGAAATGATATTGGTAGTTTAGATGTATGCATAAAGAATTTGAGGAGACATTTTGAGACAGGAAAGAATTTGTACATACAATGCACTAAATCAGAAATCCTAACAGTTGAAGAGGATAAGAAGATTAGAGAGAAGTTAGATGCTATTACAGCTGAAACAAACACCTTGACAAGCCCTAATGTCAAGATAAGTTATGTAGAGAAGAACATAAGGAAATTGAAAGATGAAATCAAAATGATAGCAGAGGAGAAGAACATAAAGATGATCAGGGTTAACATCTTGAGAGAGCATGTCTCAATCAAGATATCAATTGTTGAAGATTAAATTGAGCAGTGTCTTTCAACAAAGACATCATTTCAGAAGTTTAGCTTCAATTCCCTGCAAGCTTGTCAGACAACAGCATACGAATTGAGTACTCTACTCAATGTTGCTGAATCCATCAGGAAGATATGGGAGAAAGATTTTGAATCTTGGAAGTTAGAGTTTGGTGATTGTGTTGCAAGCCTACCGGCTTTGCAATAATTGATAATAAGGTATAAAGTTTTTGTAATTTTTGTACACCCTATCTTTGTCATTGTTGTCAAAGGGGGAGAGATAGTAGAAAATTGAATATATGTTGAGGAAGGATACTCATAGGGGGAGCTATTCTATGGAGTATGATATTGTATAACTTTTGGCCACAAATTTTGTATAAGTTTTTTTTTGAAGTTTTGTTTGCACACTTAGCCAATTTTCCCATATGTTGCCACCAATGACAAAGGGGGAGATTGTTGGCAATTTGGCTAATGTGGATGCATAGATGTTGTCATTATGGAAACATATGATCTCTATTGAGAGCAAAAAATCTAGAATGCAAGTATGCAAAGTTGAAGAAAGAAATTGTCTAAGTTTGAATACAGTGATCCTGACAGAGCACCCGATGAAGATTTAGTTGGCGACGTCCACTGGAGAAATATTTTTTTTTGCATAGTTAACTAAAGCTTCTATAGAGTATGAGGATACCCCATCTCAGTGTGCATAAATTTTGGAGTAGTACGGAAAAAGTTATTTAAAGTTTACCGAAGATAGTTTTGCAGATAGAACAGTTTTGGAGACAGTTTTAGTGAAAGAGTTAAGGGATTATTTTTGCTTGTCAAAATAATGACTTAACATTATGAAGGGATGACATCCTAGATGTTTACTCTTGGATAAATATTTTGGATGCCGACCATGTAAAGTTATTAGCTTTAATAACTCATATATTAGGCATACTTGAAATGTAATGAAAGATAGAAGTGATCTATAAAAAGAAAGAAAAGATAACTTGCGATAGTTGTATATTGTGATAGCAGCAAAGGCTATTGATATGAAGTTGTAAGCAGTACCATATTACAGTCAGAAACATTTTTGTATTACCTATTTGTGCAGTGAGCTCAGCTGGTGATCAGGTTTTGTAATCTAACTCCTAATAGGGTTAAGGCTTCTAAAAAGGCCTAAAGTCCTTTAACCCGGACAGATCTACTATATATTGTAAATTGACTCCTAACAGGGTCCAATATCCCTAACAAGATACTTTTGATTAGTGATCTTTGTGGGTACCATCCCCACCAGGGTTTTCCCTTGGCCAGGGTTTCCTCGAGAACATATGATGTGTTATGAGTTCTTTTTATTTACTGCTATGTTTGTTAATCAGCTTGATAATCTTTGTATGCACTAAAGTAATGAGTTCTTTCTATTTACTGTATAATATTTGTATGCAAAAGAAAAAGTTTGTGAAATACTGATTCACCCCCCCCTCTCAGTATTTCCTATTTCTAACATAAACATCTTGATGAATATGTTACATATAAATATCCATTCATGAAGGCATAGAAATATACAAGGTAGATCTAATATTTACCTTTTTTGTTACATGCCTTCCTTTTATGCAATTAAATTTTTATTTCAAGGTTGATTCCTAAATAGTGGTTTGACCAAGTCAAACCCCTTTCAACCCAACCATTTCCCACTTGTCTGTATACAAGAAGTGATAAAGTTGTTGTCATAGATTTAGAAAGTAGAAGACCCAACATACAGTCTCTAAAAGTTTCATGAAAATTGTAGGGTATAGGGTGAGTAGTCGACCTAAACCCAAGTAGAGGGAAACTAGGTGACCTATACCTTCAAAAATAGGCTTAGATTTTAATCACATGTGAGTAGCGTATCATAGTTTTTGTTTCTATTCATTACAAGTGTATACTTGATCTTTATCTCTCTATTTCTACTAAAAAAGTCCCCTACTTCTTACTTAGTCTTCTATTTTGCATTATGCAATCCTATTTCCTCAAATCTATCTCATTATAATAATAATCAAAATGATTATTGCACTCACTTAACACTTAATTCCTACTTGAGCTTATTGGGTCATTTTCCTTTAACGTGGGGGCATCCACTCCACTCCATGTTTCATATTTTAAAAATAAACACAACATGATTGAATGCAATCTCTTTTGAGGATTTATAAGGAGATAATATTTCCTTGGGCTTATCCTCTCATTACATTATTATGCCCTATGCATTATTCATTGGATTCTGAGACTGATCCTCCTTTTCTAGATTTCTTTGGAGACTATTTTTCCCTTAGGATTGATCTCCTTTTTTTGGATTTATTAATAGAGACAAAGTTTTCCTTAAGGAATGATCCTCTCTTTGCATATTTCCTAGTGAACTATGCACTTCACTTGGCTATCCTTATTTTTTTGGATTGACTATCATTTCATATCTTTTTATACTATCAATTTCATCTTTTGCATCTTTACATGAACCATACTAAGTCTAAACCTTACCAGGTTAGTTGGTCATCTCTCTCTCTCTCTCTCTCTCTCTCTCTCTCTCTCTCTCTCTCTCTCTCTCTCTCTTTCTCTCTCCCTCTCGTATTGCCTATTTTATCTTGGTTTTGGATTTGAAGAGGACCTAAGTCACTTGCAAGCTTGGTATTTCCTTGTCTTATTGACCTTGATAATTTTTTTCCTATGCATTGATCTACTCTACTATGTGCATGAGTTTGTATCATACTCTCACTAAAGTGGGGAATTAATGTACTATCCTAAAAATTTATCTCCTATAATTATATGCTTTATAAGGACCCATTTTGGAAATTTTGATATTTTTATGTCTATTATGCTTGATCTAGGAACCCAACTCTTTTTCTTATGGCATCTTCTTTTAAATCCTGATTGCCCCTTAAATTTTGGTGTCATTCTCTAGGTATTGTGATCCAAAAAGTGTGGTCACTTCTATAAACCCTCATATCCAAGAGATTCAATGAATTTTAAGTCTTAGAAGGATGGTTATAACTTCCCATCCATAGCGTGAAAGAATCATGTACATAAAGATGGTGGCTCTCAAATGAACTCAATAAGGAAGATCCATGTAAGGTGCACTATAGAATGGAAGATTCAAGTAGATATCAAGTAATGAGAGTGAAAATATCCAAGATCTCTATGATGAATGCAAATGCAAAATAATCTAAGATGAGATGAAAGATTAAGATAAGATGAAATGCAAGAGTGTAAGTAAAGTAAATCTAAACTAACAAGATAAAAGATTACTATCCGTGCTAATTAGACTAGATTAACTAAGCTAAATAAAAAAAGGTAAATAACAAAGCTAACTCTAAGGTAAATGATAATGCAATGATTCAACATGTAACATAAGCTAAGATGCAAGAATGAGCCAAGATGCAAAGATGTCAAGAAGATTTCAAGAAAATTTTCAAAGTACCAAGATTTTCGTCTTAAATATATTAGAAATGAGTAGACGATCAAGATTGAGAGGCAAAAGAATGAGCAACGATGGACATTAAGTCTTGGTTGATCCATGTGCTCATGTATTTAAGAGGCAAAAAGAAAAGGCTAAGATTAAAAGGCAAAGCAATGAGTGGTTGAGATAAAGAGGCAAAAGCCTTGTTCAAAAGTCAAAAGGTTCCATCTCATTGAAAAGTGCACTTTAAGTGGAGAGATTTTATTTTTATTATTATTCTTAGAAAAGTAATTTTCAAGTACACTTGGGATAAAAGGGGTCTTTTTTTAATTAATTAAAAGGGAGAATTCTTTTTCATTAAATAAACATAGATTAAAATGGTCAAACTTTAGGATATAATCAAATAAATGATTAATTAATCAAGTATAATTGATTTAATGCAAAGAAATGGTCTAATATTTTAATTTAATTTTTCTTAAAGAGGGCTTATAGCTTACTAGACCAAATTGGGTAATTACATTTTCCCGTCTTTGAGTTAGTGTGCAAGTGTGCAGATTGAGTCAAAGAAAATGATGACAGACAAACAATTGATATGAAGTGATGAACTGTCCTGAGAGACACTATCTCTAAACCTGATCGAATGAAGCACACCAAGGTAGAAATAGTTTCAATGAAAAGTTCGATGTGAAGTGATGAAACTAAACATTGAGACTAAGGTTGAAAGATAAGACCAACAAAATTGATATGATGCGATGAGAATTGATATACCCAAGATTAGATTAAAGCAACTTGAACAATCTTAGCTTGATGTAAAGCGATGAAGTTGAGATGCCCCTAGCAATGATAGCACAGTCAATTTGTAGCTTTGAAAGATTGATGATAGATTATTCCTACCCCCTCAGGATCGAAATCAAAATGATGTTGAGGAGATGTAGAGAGATTAGAAAAGCATTTGAACCAAGTCTGACCACTAAGCGATGATAATTTACCTCATTTTGAATAAGTTTGAGTAGAAAGGTATAGCATTAGAACCAAGTCAAAAAAGTGATTATGAAGAAATATAATCAATTATTTCCTCAAATGATGAAAGATAAGTCTCATAAGAATAGAAAAATGAATTCAAATTTTGATTTTGATCCTGAAAATGAATTGAGGACGCTGAAAAGGAATGACCAAAGTTATCCAATAATGATGAGATGAAGACTCTCTCCTCACCTAATGCAAGATGCAAAGACTAAAATGCAACCTAGGATGAAAATGCAAGTGCAAAGTGCATGGATCTTACTTAGTCCTTATTTTCATCATCGAGCCTTATTAAGGGACATCACAAGATCATATTGTATATGATGAAAACCTACTTGTTAAGAGAAATCTAAAACACACAAATGTTAGGAATAAACAAGATATACAATGTTAATCTAATATTTTATGAACTTAAAAAATAAAAACAAAGGCTTCCACCTCAACCTCTACTGAGCATGAAGCAAGTGCACCCAAGACTTTCTTGATTTAAGCTCTTAGAGAGTGTTGTGGGTGTGCTCTCCCAAAACAAATATGAATCCTACTATGAATGCAAGGTAAAACAAACATTGAACTACTCAAGGAGGAGCTATTAGAGCAACCCTAAAGTATTCAATGCAAGAAGCCAAATAAGCTCAAGGAGGAGCTATGGAAGCAATCCTCAAGCTTAATGGGATGAAACTAATAAGTAAAATAAAGATAGAACATGAAGTAAAGTAAGTTCTAAATCTTGAAAGAAATCTAGAAAATAACAAATGGTTAGTGAAAAACTCTAAGTGCAAGAAAAAAAACTAGCATTATAATTCTACATGCAAATGATAGATGATTTTCTTGAGGCAAGGGTCCTATTTATAGGATTTTGGAGGGTTGAGGTGACGTGGCATCTATGTGGAATTCACATAGGTGCCACCAAGGAGACACATAAGCCATGCAAAGTATAAGACTTCCTCACATATATGTGAGCAATTTGGAATGTGAGGGGTCAATGTGTACTTCAAGTACATGTGTAAGTGTGTGTAAGAAAAAAGGTCCATTTTCATGTTTTGGGTAAGTGTAAGAAGTGTCATAAAAAAATGTAAGAAGCTTTGTTTAGGAAATTTTTAGCAATTTTTGAAAAGGCAATTTTTAGAAATTTTCTCACATGTGTGTGAGCAAATAATTAGGACTAATGGGTGTAGGAATCCAAAAATCAGCCTAATTAACGTTTGTTAATTAGTAAGTAGACCTATTAGATAGAAAATGATGTGTGTAGAATAGCATCTAAGTTAGATTTAAGATTAAATTAAATTTAATTAAATTTAATCATGGTTTAGTAGAAATAAAGCATGTGCGGGAATAAATAAATTAAAAATTTATTTAAAAGGGGAATATGGAGAAGCATGTATTAAATTAAATTTAATACATTAGGAGGGGTAGTATTTAAATTTAATTTAAATACTATAGTTAGTGAATTTATTTAATTAAATAATTTTAATTAAAGAAATAAATGAATTTAACAACTATAATTAATTAAAAATGAATTATAATGTTATTTGAGATCATTAATTAAACTAAATTTAATTAATGTTAAATAGACAAATTTAGGTGTCTACATTTTGCCCCTCTTTGATGCGGTGTCAAAAATGGCACCACATCAAAGAAAAGAAAACATAGATGCCCCAAAGGAAAAATGAGACCTAAAAAGTGCACAGAGGAAAAGTCAGTAGGAGGATGTGCCCCCTTGAGAAAGTATGCCAAAAATAAATTTGGTCAATTTTCGGGAAAAAAGGAGGGAAAAGTCTTTGCATAACTTATTTGGAAGAAAAGGGAAAAGAAAGGCTAAAAGAAAAGAAAAAAAACCCTTTTTTGAAAAGTGAAAGAAAAAGGGTTCATTATAAAAGGAGAAAAGGGGGAAAAAGATTCATTTTTACTCCTTAGGAAGAGAAAATAGGAGAGGAGAGAAGAAGATGACAAGGTGATGAGACATGTTGCAGTTGAGTGAGAGGGTACAAGTCTACCGATGGACAGTGGACAGTGGATAGAGGGGATCCAATAAGTGCTCCAAACCCTTCTTTGTGGTTTCAGTATTTTACATTTTATATTTTTGTGCATTTTCTTAAAATATTGGGTGGGTAGGCGTTGGAGGATAAGGGAAGGTGGAGACGCCATTTGGCATCTTTTAATAGATGAGGTAGATCCACTGTTAGGAGGGCCTGTTTGGCGATGGATAACACAAAGCTGACCGTTAGTGGATGGGTGGCTCCACCCACCCACAAGCAGGGCGGAGTTGCCCGCCCAAGGGCAAGGCACAGTTGCCCACCCGCCTAAAGGCAGGGTAGAACCCCCCGTTTATAGATGGGTGGCTCCACCCACCTAAGGTAGGCCGAGCCGCCGAACATCAGGTGAGTTGCATGTCCACAAATGGGTGGCTCCACTGCCAAAAGGTAGGTCGAGTCTTCCATCCTTCGACAAGGGGGATTGACACCCTAGGGTGTGGAAGCCAAAGTGCGGGGGGAAAGTGCAAGAATGGGGGAAAAGTGTAGTGATTAGTGGATTTTGTGGGGATGAATGAATTTTTTCATATGTCTAGGGGGAAGCACATGGACAAGGTGATTTTTGTCATTTGTCTAGGGGAGAAGCACAGGGAAAGGGTGATTGTTGTCATCTATCCAGGGGAAGCACAGGGATAGGGTGACTTTGGGGTAAGGACTAGGACTAACAAGGAATGTTGGGTGACTGGATGCAAGAGCCAGACTATTGGATTTTCTCGAAGGAGCAATGGCTGGACATGATAGCACTACGAGTGGAGCTGACAGATGTGGAGTGGGGGTAGGTGACCCTATGTAGCTTGTAACACATGCATGATTGGCCATACTTGAGAGTGCATAATACTCATGACAACATTGATTGAGAGGTGACTCTCAAAAGCATCAAGTTTCCACTTTTTGACCGAGGAGATGATAGTGACACTGCTAGACATATGGAGGATTCTACAAGTACTGCTTAGGGGATATATGCCTGAGTATCTGTTAGAGAGTGCAAAACATTTTTTGGAGGAGAGCTTCATATAGAAGGTAAGACAACTACCGTTTGATCACTAGTGGATGTCATGGTGAGGGGGGATAGAGGCAAGATTGCCCTAGCTAGCGTTGTACTTAGCCAGATTGGTAGGAGGGAGGTTGATGCTTGATGTTAGAAGAGGAGGTGAAGGGGATAGAGTATTGATAGGGGTATACAATCCTAGCTTAGTTATATTGTGACTTACATGTGTGCATATTGTACACAATAAACAATGGAACTAGAGTGACATTATTGCTTGTCTGGGCATGGGAGAACATTGTAGTGGTATGACCATTGCGAGGGGAGGGGCAATGAAAATGATATGAGTCATTCATATGTTGATACAGGCCACCATTATCTTATGGGGATGTCAAAGTAGTAGAGACCTGGTGGAGGATATTGGATGAGTTGCTATGGTTTGAGTGGAAGCCGTATAGAGGTCATGAGGTGTGGGGATACTAGGATGAGAAGGTAGGGAGAGAGGATGGTCCTCTAGATGCGGAGTACCTAGGATATGTGCAGACATATTTTTGGTTGATTGGGAGGATGATATTTCAGATAGCCTGATATATTTTGTGATGAGTGTGCATAAAATTTGGCCTAAGATAGGGTGTAGTTCTAGACAACTATCCACATCTGAGAATTTCCAGGGAGATAGGTTCAGTATGGGGCATCAGAGTTGATCTCCAAAATGATAGGAGGAGTTGGAGAGGCATGCAACTAGTGCCATGGACAACAACACAGAGATAGGTGGTAGATGCAAGGGTGACAGTTGAGTATGCAACCTAGTGGGAGAGGCATAGGTCAGAGAGACTGACAAAGCCAGGAGCAGGAGAGGCCAAAGAGAAGATGGAGTTAGAGACAAAGTCAGAGGATGAGGATGAGGCATTTGAGGGAGATGAGGAGGAGAGACTAGTAGTAGCATCAAGAGTTAGGTGGGGGGCACAGAGGTAGGCTACAAAGTGCAGGATAGGTATAATGAAGAGACCAGTTAGAGGAGGCATCCTCATACCCTAAGAGCAGTGTAGAGGGATAGAGAGGAGGTGATTGAGGGGCCACTACTAGATGTGGACATGGGTCTAGGAGGACTAGGAGGGGATAAGAGGCTAGGATATTAAGAGAAGGTAGTCATTCTAGAGGTAGAGGTGACACAATCAGAGGTGTTGGTGCCAATGGAGAGGGATAAAGCAGATAGGGCTAAGGTGGCCAGGGTGGCAGAGAGAGATAGGGATGAGGCTCAGGAAGAGATTATGTGACAAGAGCTAGCCATACTATGGGGTTGAGTGGGTACAAGAGATATTACCATGACATGAGCTGGCACATGTATAGAGGGGATGTTGGGGAAGGCATCCTAAGTACTAGAATAGATAGAGGAGATGCAGAGATAGATAAACCTTATTACCTAATGACTAACAAGGACATGGATACATGGAGGATATGGGAAGAGACATACTGAGGGGAGTGGGAGTTAGCGAGACAGGAAATGATTGTGGAAGGTTTAGGTAAGTTACTAACAATAATGATGGATGCACAATGTGATTTAGCAAGGATAGGGAGAGAGGCAGCCTATTATATGGGCATCTATCATCAGGTGGTACCTTCACAGAAGAGACATGCACCATATTTAGAGAGAGGTATGTTAGAGAGGAATCGAGGTGTGTCATCAAGTTTAGTAGCTATTCCACCAAGAGACAAAGATATAGGAGGTGACAGTGATAGAGGAGAAGGGGGACTGACGACATGAGGTTCACAGGAGGAGGTCAGGACAACAGGAATATCTTCCTAGGGCTCATTGGATCTAGTTGATTAGAGAGGATACATTTTTTGGATGAGATGCATATGTATAGCAGAATTGAGGTGCCTAATGTATCAGTGTATTGATGTACTATGATGTCATGATATATATACATATAAATATACATATATATATATATATATATATACACATATATATATATACATACATATATATATATATATATATATATATATATATATATATATATATATATATATATACATATATATATATATATATATATGTATGTATGTATGTATATATATCTATATATATGTATACATACATACATACATACATATATATATATACATATATATAGATATATATACATATATATATATATATATATATATATATATATACATATATATATATATATACATATATATATATATATATATGTGTGTGTGTGTGTGTGTGTGTATATGTATATATATATGTGTGTGTGTGTGTGTATATATATATACATATACATATATACATATATATATATATATATATGTATATATCTATATATCTATATATATGTATATATATATATACATATATATACATACATATATATATATATACATATATATATATATATATACATATATATATATACATATATATATATACATATACATATACATATACATATATATATATATATACATATATATATACATAGATATCTATATATATACATATATATGTATATATGTATATATGTATATATATATATATATATATATATATATATATATATATATATTGTGTAGACATTTTATGTGTTTACCTGATGGATTATGAGACTTTATGATGTATAGTGCTAGATTATGTTACTGACACATGTTATGCATGATGTGCATGATTATGTGAAAGAATGATGTGCTAATCTTTTTATGATGTAGGTCCTATGTGAAGTATGTAATTTATATATGGAATGAATTGATAATTTATTGTGCATATGTGATGTTTATGGATATGTAATGATGGATGATGGAATGCATAGTTAATGATTAATGGTTAATTAGATATATTTTACATGCAATAGATATTTAATGATTAATGAATAATGAGATATATTTGACATGCAATGTATATTTAATGACTAATGATTAATGAGATACATGTGACATGCAATGCATATTTAATGATTAATGATGGTGATGAACTAAACTATATGAGGTGGAATCTAATGGTATAGAGTGGTGTTTATTTTTTTAATTTTTGTGTATCCGATATAACCAATAGGATCAACTTAACCACTAAGGAAGGGGGAGGAGAAAGTGAATAAACAAGACCCTTGCCTCAAACAAAAACATAGAACATAAACTAACTAATATGCAATTGAGCTACAATGCAACCTGACTACATGATTTAGTGGGATCACTTGTGTTTATGATGGAGAGAGAACCCTAGTTTGATGTTGCAACAAGAGGTATGCATCGTGTGTTATAAAAGCACAAATGACATTGTTCCATTGCGTGGACTAGAATATCAAACATACTAGATAGCTTTAGGAATGTAGATGTAGATTTTTCAATCATGATGGAACCTCTAACATATGCTTATTAGAGAGGTCTATCTTTTTAAGGGACATAAGTATGCTAACCCATTGCACCCAGTAAGATATGCTTAATCATGGCTGAGAAACCAACAAGAACACTCATAAAGTATCAACAAATAGATCATACCACAATCAACACATGAATCAAATTTCACCATTTATAATGTACCAAGATATAAAAGATCTAGGAAATCATGAATAGGATTCCCTAACACAAAAGATAAAATCAACAAAGAATACCTCCCAATGAAGTAGTCATTCGGTCCACAGTTCTTTCCATGAACGAGATAGGATTGATGAGTTTGATTTGAGCTGACTGAGGAAGGATGCATCCTGTAGGGAAAATATTGATTGACTGATATGGATATTCATAGTTAATAGATGTGAAAGGAAAAATAACTCAGAGATTCAATTTTGATGTTTATTTTGATAAGCACTTTTGCGATCACTGTGTCTGGGAAAAGCTCAGTGTGATGAGGTTAACCTCAGCTTGTGGGAAGTTTTCTTTGAACTTTATTACGATGCAAGAAATAATGACCATAAATTGGGACCAAGATGAGGATGGATATGTACAGTGGGTGGGAGAAGACAATGGATCCAAATCTACTACCATAGTGCCTAGAGTAGGTTTTCACCATGGTACTTATCCAGAGTGCTTATTTGCCAAGTTTTCACTGCTAAACAATTTATTTTTTGTAAGGTGCCTATTTACAAGGTTTTCACTAAGACAATGGTTTTTTTTAAGAACTTTTTCTATTGTTTAGGATTTTCTACTTTTTAGATTTTTAGGCTTTTTTTGGATCTTTTTCTATTTTTTAGAATTTTTTCAGGACTTTTTCTGATTTTTAGGATTTTTTGCTGAATGAACACTATACAGGAACTGAGTGATAACCTACACATAAAAGTGCTTCAAATGTAGAATATTTACAAGATCAAGGAGTGGATCTCCCTTAGGATTTGCAATCTGATATGCCCCAAAACTAAACTTGGCGGCAACAAAAAATGGACCAAACCAATTGGGCTCAAATTTTCCTTTCTTTTTTCAGTTTTGGAGATTCTTCATGTTGTGTTGTAGGACCAAATCACCAATTCCAAACTCACAAGGTTTGATCTTTTTGTTGAAATGTAAGCGCATATAATTTTGATACACGTGGATGTGGTTAAGGGAATTGAGGTGTCTCTCATTGAGTTGAAACTCTTACAAGCGGGCAACTCAGTATTCTTCTTTGGACATTAGGTTTTTGAGAAAAATTCTTGATGGAAGGGAGCTCAATTTCAATGGGAAGGACAACCTCAGAACCATAGACAAGGGTGAATGGAGTGGCACTAGTGGGAGTACAGATGAGGTGTAGTAAGCCTAGAGGGAAGGATTGAGTTGTAGGTGCCAATCATAGCCATCATCATCGACAATCTTCTCGAGGATGTTCAATATGGTTTTATTTGTAGCCTCAGCTTGACCATTTCCCTATAGGAAGTATTTGGATGAGCAGTTTTGGGTAATGTCAAATTTTCTTACAAAGGTCTGAGACATCCTTATTCTTGAAGGGTGTTCCATTATTAGTATGGAGGTCTTTTGGGATGCAATAGTGACAAATGATATAGTTCAAGATAAACTTATAAATTTGTTTGCCAATAGTATAGGTGAGGGGGATTGCTTCAACTCTTTTGGTAAAATACTCAGTGGTAGCTAGAATATACTTGTGGCTGTTGGTAGAGTTAGGGAATATTTGTCCCACAAGGTCAAATCCCCAACAAGAGATAGACCAAGGTGTGAGGGTGGGTTGGAGGGATTGAGAGGGAGCGTATATCAAATCACCATACTGCTGAAAGGGAACACATTTCTTTACAAAATGATATGAATCTTGCTGCATTGTTGGATAGTAGGATCCAATACGTAGAAACTTCTTTTCCAAGGTAAGGCCATTGGAATGGGATCCACAAATTCCTTGATGTACTTCTTCCAAGTTTGTTTGGGCTCCCTCTAAATTCAAACATCAAAGAAGAGTTCCATCAAAGTATTTTTGAAATAGGGTGTCTCCAAGAATTGTGTAATAGGATGTGTGATAGATGAAGGTTTTCTGTTGTTTAGGCATAAGGGTGAGGGGAATGGTTTTATCATGAAGACAGGTAAGGATTTCCTGATACCAAGGTGATTCGGGACCAAAAATTTCACACACCATCTCAGAATCTGACTGGTCATAGGTAGGGACCATAAGATTCTCTACAAGAAATTCACATCTTGTACTCATCTCTGGCATGGATATGAAGGAAGAAATGGTAGCCATAACATCAGCTACTTTATTGTTTTCTCTTGGGATCTGATGGAAAATGATGCTTACAAAATTTTTCTTGAGATCTTCGGCCATACATCTGTAAGGGAGAAACTTATAATCATTTATGTAAAATTCATCATTTACTTGCTTGATAACCAATTGAGAGTCACAAAAAATGAGAAAACTTGTGATCTTCCATCTGACAGCTTGGCAAAGCCCTGTGACCAAGGCCTCACATTCTACTATGTTATTGGTAAATGAAAATTTTAATTTGTATGATTTACGGATTAAATCCCCTTGTGGTGTAACAAACAAAATTCCTTCCCCCGATCCTTTCTGAGTGAAAGATCCATCAAAATAGAGTTTCCACTAAATGCTAGGGGTTACAATCATGATGGTTTCATCAGGAAAATCTATGATAATAGGATGATCATTGTACACACTAAATAGTGCACTTCTCTAAGTCATTACTTCCAAGGCAATCCATGAATGGGAAACCTTGAGAAAGAGACCTAGAGCTCCCTAGGCATGGACTCACAAGATTGTTTGAATATTTCTCTCAGCTAGAGCTATTGAAGCATGCAACCTTGCTAGTAAACCACACAATGGGAGATTCAAAGAGACAAGGGAAAGAATGCCAATATCCTCAAGAATCAATGAAAATGCAATGCAATGCAAGCTATGCTAAAAATGAAGATGCAAGCTAAGCTATGAAAGGAAAGTATTACAAACCCTTGCTAATTAAGAAATGTGAGCTAATCTAAAGCATAAAGAAACTAAGCTAGATGCCATGAAAGATATGGTGCAAGAAATGAAATATGGATGCAAGAATATCTTCAAAAAGCTCTAAAATCTCCAAGCAATCCTGCAGCATAAGGTTAGTATTCAAAAGATAGATCCTAAAATGAGAAGAGAGCTCTCCTTTTATAAGAAATGAGAAAGAATGGACCATGGAGATTAAGAGGCAAAAGATTTAATCAAGGGTGGAGCATCAAAGAGGAGCAATCCATGTGCACAAATATCCTCCAATGAGAAAATAAGAGTTGACTTTTATGTGCATATGAGATAAAAAATTCTTTTTCTTCTTTTTATAAAATAAGAATAATGATTTATTTGTGCAACTTAGGATAAGAGAAAAAGTGGGGGCTTTTTATTTAATAAAAGGGGAGGAAATTTATTTTAAATAAATAAAGACTTTAGGATAAAATGGTTAGCCCATAGAAGATAATTGAAAATGATAAAATAGGATTTGATCAAGGAAATTGATATAAGTGATTTTTGAAAATATTGATTCAAGGATTTGATAAATTGCTGAATGGGGGCCCAAAGTCTAGGTGACCATTTTAGGGTGCATACATTTGCCCCTCTTTGATTAATGTGAGATCGATTTGGGATCACATTTGGTCAAAGAATGAAATTGAAATGTGAGATCAATTTGGGATCACAAAACAATCCAGACGTGTTCGACGGATGGGAACATATCAGGACAAGCATAAGCATAATCTGAAAAAAATAAGTTGAAAGACAAGACCAACACCTGTATAGCTAGGTGATAATCAAGTCTCAAATAAGAGATAAGAATCTCAAGCTGAGCTGATAAATCTGAATCAAGGATTAAAGCTGATATGTACTACCCCCTTGGTATCAAAATCAAAATCAGGTAGAGGAGAACAACAAATTGATAAACTTGATCAAGTGACTAGAAATCATAATCAAAGGTGGAAGATGATAGGATAACCATCAAGCAGTGAAGATATGCCCCAGTTTGACTAAAAAGATGAAGTCAAACCTTAGAGAGATGAAGTGAATGAAGGTGAATGAAAGACTAGAAGTTTGAAAGAGATGGGGATGAAGAAATGAAGATGCCCCAATAAAGATCAAAGGATCAGGCCTCAAATGGTCAGTCAATTGTGCAGAAGAGGGTGAAAGTTTTGAAATGTGATTTTGACTATCAAGATGAACTTGGATTTTGATTTCGATCCCGAAAATGGATCTAGGACGTCAAAATTAGCTAGGGGTACAATTCTGAGGTGTTTTGAAAAGGTTAACCCCTTGTGATGACAAGAACAAGATGTGATGTAAAAGACAAGGAGCAAAAAGATATGATTGAGAAGAGGAAAGGTGAGCGCAATTGATTGATAGGTCCATGAAAGATGAAAGGAGAGCTCTCTCCATATGCAAAATGAAAAACTAAACTAATATGAATCTAAAAATGCAAACTACTATGAAAAGTGGTTAACTTGCAAGGTCACAAAGCTTTTAGACTCTAATATTCATCATCGAGTGTTATTGGTAGCATCACAAGATCATACAATGCACACTAGTATAACTATGTGGAACTAAATATGATCTATATCATATAGGTATGTGGGAATCCCACCTAGGCATCAAAGACATATAGGTCAAGATGACTAGTGTAGTGAGATTAGCTAAGTTTGATATAGCAAGATTATACTCGCATCGAGACACAAGGAAAGTCAAGATGGCTAGAAGCATGCACTTGCAAAAATAGTCAAGGATAGTACCTTGTAGATCCCATTGTCAAGTGGAATAAGCAAAAATGCTAATGACAATTAGGACCAACAAAATATACCCATAAGCAGAAAAAACAATAAAACATGTCCTCATACCCTCAATCTTCTAGCTATGCATCATCAAAAAATTCTTAGGGAGAGAACACTCATCAAAGAAATCATCATAGATAGCACATAAAGAAATAAAGTCAAACAAGTCTTAGTGAGTCGAATGTTTAAGAGTGTGTGTGTAGGTCATAGAGTCAAACTTTGAGTATTACATCTGCCAATGAGAAATATCATATCATGCTAGACTGCAGGTAAGATATCTAATAAGTGTTGAGAAACACTTGACACTAGGGTAGTGTTGAAAAACACAGTTTTAGGTGGTGTTGAAAAACATCATTTGCAAGGATGTCCAAAAGACCAACGCATCCTTGAGACCAAAGCTAGCACATTTATGCCCCCTAGACAAAGATAAAGATAAATTCCAAACCAAGGTAACAAGGTCAAGGCATGATGGAGAAAGGCTAAGTGTCGAGGACGCATGCTAAGAAACAAGGGTGCAAAGGCCTCAAGTAGCGCCTGTTTCCAGGTTTTCACCACTTGGAGATTTTTTATTTTTCAATTTTTTTTTGTATTTTTGCTACCAAGGTGCCTGTTTCCAGGTTTTCACCAAGGCACTTTTTCTATTTTTTTGAATTTTTGGCATTTTTTTATTTTTTTGTATTTTTTCAAGACTTTATATGCTTTTTAAGATTTTTTTAGCATCATATATGAATTTTTTTGGAATTTTTTCAAGATCAATAAATATGTACAAAGGATGCCCCCAGACAGAATGGGCATTAAACTCCCAAGCAAGATCACATTGTGAAGTCCCAATTTCTAGCAAGGTGGAGGAAAAAAGGGAATAGCAAGCTAGTGGAAGAGATGGAAGACAAGAGAATGAAGGAGAATGAAAGAAAGAAATCCTCAATGGAAAACTCCTCAAGAGTACCCAAGCAAGGAAAAAAAATGTAATGCAAAGCACATTTGGACAAGCAATGAAAGGATAGCATAGGATAAGTCACAAAGGTGTAATGCAAAAGAGGGAAAGGATGTAGTCCAAAGGAGTAGCCATGTCAACAGGCTTCATAGCATCGCATTTTTACTCTTTTTTATTAGATCAAGACCAAGGGGAAAATGATAGCAAAGGGATAGAATGAATAGAGGAAACTAAATATGAAGGCTAAAACATGAATGAAAGATGATCGTAAGATAGGTCACAAGATAGCCAAATGTTCGTGTATAGGTCAACATTGCCAAGATCAAAGAGAGAAGACAGAATGGATGAAATATGTAGAAGAACTACGCATGATGCCTAATTGCCAGGTTTTCATCATGATACTTATCCAAGGCACCAAAAGGGAGTTGTTTTCACCATAGGATGAATTTATTTCTCTTTACTTTTGCTACCAAGGTGCCTGTTTCCAAGTTTTCACCAAGGCACATTTTCAATTTTTTCACCTTTTTTTTTTTTTGGAAGAAGGAAAGCTTTTCAGATAATACTTCTTGAAAGGATAAACTATGATATGCCAAGGATTCAAAATGATATGCTCAAAGATGCTGATAGAGAAAGGAAGATGGAAGAGAAAATGGAAGATAACTTTTTATGTAAAGCGAGTGAGGCTGGAAGATAGGAGGAATAGGCAAATGAGGAAAAATGATAGAAGGTAGAAGGATAATGAATGGAAGGATTGTGAAAGGGTAGATGGAAAGGAAGGAAAGATCAACATCAACACACACCTTGAAGGGTGGCGAGAGGGTGGAGGAAATGTGAATGAAGGAATATGAGAAGGAATATGGTGAATGTTTAGTAGAGGTTGCGGTTCAGGTGCATGGAATGGAAGAATGTTTTTGGAAAAAGATGATGCAGAAGCCTTTGGAAGCTTGAATGTCAACTTCACTTTTTGTTCAATATTAGACTCTTTCAAGAGAGACTTTGGAATCCATATAGCTTTAGGCTTTTCATTTCTTTTTGATGATTTAGAGAGAATGTCTTCAATGATGGATTTTGGAACCCATACTTGTCTTGTAGTTTTCTTCTTAGATATCTCTTTTGACTTTATGCCTCCATGTCAATTAGAGGAGACATCGTGATCTTATTTTCTTGATGGATTCTTGTATTGCTTCTTTTTCTTATATTGAACATTCAAGTTACTTCCAAAAGACTTAGGACTTGTGGAAGAAGAAGGAGGATATGATTGGTTTAGATGGGTGGGTGGATGAAAAGGATTCAAGGGTATGCATCTATGTTGATCTTGAGGAAAGATAGGAGATGGAGGGACGTAAGGACCCAAGATGGATGAAAAATTAGGAGAGTTAGGAGGGGAAAGTGAAGGGACATAAGGGTCCAAGATGGAAGGAAGAAGTGAAGCCTTTCATATTGGTGGAGGAAGTCCAAGGATGGAAGTGGAAGATGCAAAAGGATAATCAATAATTTCATCAACATCTATATGAAAACCAAGGACATTAGCATCTTTAGAGTGAGCATTAAAATTTGCAATAGGATCATTAATATCTTGAATAGGAACAACTTCTTTGCTAGGATGGTTCGGAGCTTGCAAAGATTTAGAAAGAGTAGAAAGTGGAAGCGAACATGGAATGGTAGAACAAGATGGAAGAATTTGATCTTGACAAGTATCTTTGGATAGCATAAACTCATCATTTTTTTCTTGATTTTCAATAGGCTTAGCATTGGAAGTAACATCACTATTTTCAATAACCTCAATGGGAGTAAGGTCATCTTGATTGTCATTAAGCCCAATGGCATAAGTAGTATCTTGATCTTGCTTAGGAAAAGACTTAGGACATGGTTGAATGAAGGCGGAAGGGTGTAGAGGATCAAAAGAACCAAGAGATAGAGGAGAGACATCATAAAAAGGATTGGATGACATGGAGGGTTCTTGATCTTGATATTTCTTTATGTTCTTTTCTTTATCATTTTTAGAGTCCTCTTGACATGGAGCCACTTCTAAGGACAAGGAAGCATGTTGGAATTTTATGGAAGAATTTGGAAGAGGTAGTGAAGGACTAACTGAAGTAGGCCTTATAGCGCATAAAGGCTTAGGCTCTTTAGGTTTAGCATTATTGAAAGTATTTTCAGCCAATTGAAGGTTAGCTTGAGTTTCTTTAAGAGGTAGCCCTTGAGGATAACTATAGGGAACCATACAAAAAGTATTAGGATCTTTGTTGGATGAAGGATTTGTGAAAGATTTGGAAGACTCAGAAGCTTTAGGAAATGTATGAGCATTGGAGGAAGTAGGGGATGGAAGGGAACCATCACAAGACAAAGGTCCATCATTAACATGATCTTGTTTGAGAGTGTAATCTTTATTTTCAGCATGAGAGTTCTTAGAGGAGAAATGTTCATAGTATCTACGTTTATAATTAGCACGAAAAGCTTTCTCTTCCTCAATAGAAGTAGATGTATCATATTGTTCACAACAAGCATCATAGTCTGTTTCAAAATCAGTCATATGGATCACCATCATGATCTATCCAATGTGATGACCCATTTCCAATAAGCACGAGCACATGACTAGGAGGACTCTTAGGAATAGAGGTTTCATAGGTATCACTATATGGTTTATCATCATAGCCATCATAGTCATCAAAGACGGGTGTGTCACTCTTCATGAAAAAGGTATCATAAGGATTATCATGTTGCTCATCATGGTATGTCTCGAGAAGAGAAGTAAGACTCTTGGGAGAAGTAGAAGAGGAACTAGATCATGAAGAAGAGGAAAGTGAAGACCTAGTGGAGGAAGAAGACTTGGATAATGAGGAATGCGAATAATGTCTAGCAGAGTCATGGTAAGACTTGGAAGATGAGGAAGAATGAGAAGACTTAGAAGATGAAATTTTTTTTGAAGGAGGTCATGACAGGATCATGTCTACGATCCTAGCAAAGGAGTCTGATTCAAGCATCTTTTCTTTTATTCTTGTCATAAGTTTATCATCCATGCATTATCTAGAAGGACTATTGGAAGAATAATACTCTTCAAATTGAGCAATGAGTTCAAGATCATCTATTTTCAAGAGAGGTTCCATAACAAGATAGTTGAAATTCATGGTTCTAGAAGAGGAGGAATCAAGCATGAAAGAAATGAATAGATGAATAGAAGAAAGTAGACTGGATAATAAGAGGAAAAGAATCAAGAAGGCATGAGGAGTTTATGAAGAAGAGGAAGAAGCATGAAGGAAGAAGAAAATGAGAGACTAGGAAGACATGGGCGATGTGGAAGAAAGAAGACCAAGAGTCATTTTGTGCAAATTGATGCCAGTTGAGTTCATTTGGATATTGAGCAACATGTCATAGTACCTAAGATCCAACCTAGACCGACCAAGGAAGACTGGAAGTGATATAAATCAACTTCAGATTGCAAGCAGTAGTGAGACAACAAAAGGACTCTATGTGATAGTTTCCAAGCTAACAGAGCGATATAATTTCTCCAGGTGATATTTCACATAAGGCAGTGCGACAGTTTCTAGGCAGCTGGTCTGACAGAATGTATAATAGGCAAGTGATACAACAACAGTGATATTTCTCAGGAGGGTGTGCAATGGTTTTCCAGTATCATATGACTCTTGACCAGTGAACATAAAAAAACTCAGTTTTGAAGGCAATTCAGTCAATGTTTATGTTTGATGGTTCAATTTTTTGACTCCAAACACAGTACTTAGCAATAATCAGACAAGTTTTCAAATAGTAGGTGATCAAACATGTCATAAAACACTTGCACAAGGGTGAAAGCAACCTTGCCAAGACAAGCAATTGTGATATCAAAGCAAAAAATCCTATGAATGCTACCATGATGTTTGATGTTTGAGAACATTTGCATAGGTAGATCACAATGAGAACACTTCAAGCACTTACTAGCCTAGAAGGACAAAGGCTCAATACTTAACAACTTGCCCCACACTTGATGTCCCATCGCCTCACACAAAGTGGTTGCCCACAATAGATATTGGCTTTGTCGTGGAAGTATCAATGGCACAACCAAAGGAACACAGATGGTGAGTAATCTTGGGGTGATTTGGGTTAGTCCACTAGAATCAATCCTTGCACCAAGATGTTAAGCAAAAAAATAGGGTGGTTTCTATCTATGGTTCTTATTAAGGGATTTTGTTCATAATACCCCTCTTGCTCCCCAAAGGGACTCCTTACCTTGGGGCAAGTAACGGACCTCACGGCCACAAGAGTACCTTAAGCATTCTTGCTCAACACTTTCCTCATGGTCACAATCCCACAAGTACTCACATCAAGCGAAGACAAGTACTACGTCTACCAAGGTTTTATGTCCTTGATAGCCTTGAGTTTATAGTGGGTCAGAATAGTCGGCAAAAAGCTTTTCCCCACTTGGGTCATTCCTTTTGATTGCTCAAGAGTAGGCCCGCTAAAGGATTCTAAAAGCTAAATAAAGAGTGGATCAACCTTTGAGTGTCAGGATTTCTATTTCACCTCAAGGGTGAAGAGCATAATCTCCTAGCTCAAAAATATCTCCCAAACACACCAAGAAAAGGTTCAATTACCCTCTTGCTTTCAAAATCTAAAGATGGGTCAAGATATTCTGGTTCACCACAAGGGTGAAGAGCATAGTTTCCTACCACCCAAAGATTCCTACAACAAGATATTAAGTGCCTATGAAAAGAAACAATTAGTATATGCCACACTTAAAAATGAAAGCAATGAACAAAAACACTTGTTTTTTTTTATGCATTGGGCAGCCCTATAAAAACAATTAGTAGCCCTTTTGCATTTGGAGCTTTGGCATGCGTTCTTTTAAGCAAATATTTCAAGCAATGAGAGAACCTACAAGCACAACTTGTTAGCCCCACAATGGTTTGCACATAAAAAATTAGATAATATGCAAGTAAAATAGCTGATCAAATGGAAAAATTTGAAAATGAAACCAACATGGTTGGATCAAGCTCAAAAAGAGCTTTCCAACGATATATCACACTTCAATTTTTGATACCGTATGCGAAAATTTCTCAAAAAGATAACAGAAAACCCGAAACTTGCAAGATAAAAAAAGAGCTAAAAACAATCACTTCCAGGTCTGGGCAATATTTCTATCAAAGAAACAGTCATGTGATATTTCACTCTGTGTTGATGCGATACTTTATCTCCGTGTGATAATTCTTGATACTTGCATGTGACAGAGAGCAGAACAATAGTGTGACACAATTTGCCAAAGCGTACAATATTTTAACTGGTAAAATATCGCACTGGTATATAAGAAACTATCGTACGACACTGGAAAACTATCGCATGATAATTCTATCAGAAAAAACTAGAGAGCAAATTTTGACGAAACAACAAGCAAATATTAACAAAAAAATGACGGAAATGCATAAAATGAAGGACAAAACAAGAATGTTCTGCCCCACGGTGGGCGCCAAAAATGTACACACTAAATAGTGCACTTCTCTAAGTCATTACTTCCAAGAGAATCCATGAATGGGAAACCTTGAGAAAGTGACCTAGAGCTCCCTAGGCATGGAGTCACAAGGATGTTGATGGTGCTCTCAGCTAGAGCTATTGAAGCATGCAAACTTGCTAGTAAACCATGCAATGGGTGATTCAATGGAGACAAAGGCAAGATTGCCAATATCCTCAAGAATCAAGATGAGAATGGAATGCAATGCAAGCTATGCTAAAAATGAAGATGCAAGCTAAGCTATGAAAGGAAAGTATTACAAACCCTTGCTAATTAAGCTATGTGAGCTAATCTAAAGCATAAAGAAACTAAGCTAGATGCCATGAAAGCTATGATGCAAGAAATGAAAGATGGATGCAAGAATGTCTTCAAAAACCTCCAAAGTCTCTAAGCAATCCTGCAGCATAAGGTTAGTATTCAAAAGATGGATCCTAAAATGAGAAGAGAGCTCTCCTTTTATAAGAAATGAGAAAGAATGGACCATGGAGATTAAGAGGCAAAAGATTTAATCAAGGGTGGAGCATCAAAGAAGAGCAATCCATATGCACAAATATCCTCCAATGAGAAAATAAGAGTTGACTTTTGTGTCCATACGAGACAAAAAGTGCTTTTCTTATTTTTATAAAATAAGAATAATGCTTTATTTCTGCAACTTAAGATAAGAGGAAAAGTGTGGGCTTTTTATTTAATAAAAGGGGAGGAAATTCATTTTAAATAAATAAAGACTTTAGGATAAAATGGTTAGCCCATAGAAGATAATTGAAAATGATAAAATAGGATTTGATCAAGGAAATTGATATAATTGATTTTTGAAAATATTGATTCAGGGATTTGATAAATTGCTGAATGGGGGCCCAAAGTCTAGACGACCATTTTAGGGTGCATACAATTGTCAGGAATAAGATTGTTAGAATTTAATCTTTCCTTGGTTATTTATCTATTTAATATGATAAACCAAGGTATCCTAATGTATTCTGTCCTCTAGTCCAAGTGGGAGGACATGTCATATTTGTAATTCCTTTTATAAGGAAAATAGATATTCCTCCTTATGAGGAATCCTACACTTGTCTCACACACATAGTATGAATGTGGTACTCATTCACATAGGGAGTTACATGCAAACTCCTGCACTCATCTCTACTTAAAGAGATATTTCTCCACACACTTTTTCACCAATTCTCACATTTCTCTCACACAATTTCTCTCCTCTTGTAGTTCTATCATATTGTATTGAGCTTCTTGTTCATATTCTTTCTCTCTCTCTTTAGGCTTTTCATGCCTCATTCATAATTCATAGGGGTTTTTTATGCTTTTCCCCTTCAAAATCTTGTCTCCTCCTTGCTTATTTTTTAGTGTACGCTCCTAGTTCTTGCACTAATTCATGGTAATTTTCCTTACTCCTCGCTCTTGGATTAAACAACTTCTTGCAATTTCATATTTTGTTCTTTATCATTTTAACATGGTATCAGAGCAGGTTGGTTTAATCTTATTTTGAGTGTACGAGTGAAGGAGCTACCATATCTTGGAGCACTCCAAATTGGAGACTCTTGAGAGAGTTACCTTTTGCAAGTATTCTTGTTCTAACCTATTTAAGTAAAAAAATCAAAAAAATTTTTTTGGTTTGGTTGGTTTATCTCCAAACCCGGTTTATTTAGTTGGTTACTTTATTTCTAACGTTTAGCATTCCAATTCTTTGTTTTCCAAATCTCAATATTTTGTTATATTAATCATTTTGTGCAGGTTTGATAAATATAATTCTTATCAAATTTTCTATAGTCAAATATAACACTATTTATATTCCATAACCTTAAAAGATTTTTATAAAAAAAAGCCAAAAAAACTTATATTATTATAATTCTATTTTTTAATTTTAAAAGTTTTTAAAAGTTTAATAATATATTCCTTTTCTAATTTAAGTTCATAACTATTCTGCATATCTTCATTTCTTTTGTTTCTATTCTCGGGTGCTGCATCAATAGCATCTCTTTTTCAAATTACTAAGATTAAAAAAAAATGTCAATAATTAGTATCTTTTCCTTGCATCTCAGAGACCATTTTTTTAAATCATTGATTTGTTAAGAGTTCTACATTTTCCTATTCCCTTCTTTGCATGTGGTTTTCATCATTACTCATCTTTGAAGGCGTTATTTTTTATTCAACTTCCTTTGCATGCTGGGATACCCTGAAATTCGTATATTAGCAAGAAAGTTTTTCTTATCTCCTAGCTTTTTCATTCAGTTTGTGTTATGTGAAATCTGTTTGTGCAAATGCCTAGTTTTAGATTAACTTTCTACATGAAATAGTTTTCGGTGGTGCTCATACTCCTTTGTTCTTAATATACAAGCTTTATTAATCTGTGGTAAATCATCTAGATTTTTTTTTTAAATAAAGAGATTTGAGTTTTTTAGAAAGTTGTAGGGTTTGCGGTGTTTATTTAGTTTCTTTTTCCATTTTTTTAAAGTTTGGATTTGAGTTGTTTTTGGTGAAAGAAGTGACAGATTCAAACTGAAATCAAAAGATTTTGATTGCCAATGTTCTCTGAATCTTAGAAATAGTTGATAATTGGGTTTATCTTTCATCTTATCGTTCTGCATGCTCATTGTTGTTTTCTCTCTGATAGATGTGTTAAATGTTATTTGCATACAAATGTTTAGTCTTCGGCTCTTATCAATTCTTCAATATCGAAGTCAGGCTGTTCTTAACAAAAATATTAGCTAAGCCGATCTAATCATGAGCATTGCTTGTGTTAAATATATATTTGCTGAACCGTCTTCTTTATTTTAGGAATTTTGAAAGTTTTGCGTTCTCATTTGTTGTATTCTTGTTTGTTGCTCTTGCATGTGTCTTCAAAGATCTCGCTATTTCTTTCCATGATTTGTGAACCATAGTAGAAGGGGATCTTTTGCCTTTACTTTGTAGTGAACAATATCTGGTGGCTTTGCTGATAAAATCATTATCCCACCTTATTGCTGAAAGGATATCCGTGTGCTACATTTGGCATCCGATTTTGGCACCTTCTATTTGCCTTTGGTTAACTTGTGTGTTTGTATTTTCTGCGGTGATTGTGGCAGACATATCATCAACTTTTTATGCTTGGTGGAGGAAGGGATCGCATCCATTCATGAGACGGTTTCCTTAAACTTGCATCTCTTCATGAGATAACTACAGACTAGTTAAAGCTAATCATATTATTTGGATCGCATTTGCTTGTTTCATCATCCATGTTATTTTCTTCAATACTATAATGCTCCCTTTGCAGGTATCGCATTTCATAACACAATCGGTTCTTAGTGCATTAGTATAATCGCAGGATTGTATTCTCTCGGCTTCCTTTTGCTCGCGGTTCATTTTCCTTGATTGTTGTTTCCTTATAGTTTGCATGCTTAGAGATAGAGTTTGTAATTTTTTAAAAAGTTTTTTAAGAAAAAATTTAAATTAAGATTTTTTATTATCTTTTATTGTTAATTTTCTATATACTAAACTTTATATATATCAAAGTTCTTATTCCGTTATTTAGTAGTTTAGTCTATTTCATATTCAAAAACCTTTTTAATTATTAAGTTTTTTAAATTTAGTTTTTTTTTTTCTTCTAAATATTTATAATTTTAAATTCCAAATAAAGTTTTTTTAAAATTAACTTCTTTTGAAATTGATCACACTTCTAATATAAGACGTTTATTTTGTTTGTAAATTAGTTTTTTAGTTAGGTTCCTTTTTAGTCTCATTCTTTTTTTCATATCTATCTTCTCTTAGATTATTATTTTTTAGTTTCATTTAGGTAAACCTAAATATAAGGTTGAAGGTTTTTTTCATAGTAGTAGTTTCATTTCTCTGTTCATTGCAATCATCTTTTTTTTTTGCGATGATCCTTCCTTGCATGTGTTTTTTTTCTGTATTTTATTGGCTTCGATTTAGCTAACATTTTTTTTGCAGGTTCATCTCTATTCATGCAAGTTAGTTTTCTAACATCTATTCTTTAACACATCTGTTTTGCAGGGTTGTGTTATTCTTTTAGCTTTGCATTCCCGCAATTCTTGTGTTATCTGTTAATTCAATAACAACATAACCGAGATCCATTTTTCTTTCCTTTTAGTCCTTTTAGTTTTTTTTTAGCTGTTGCTTTTTCCTTGCATGACTCCTTGGCAAAAGCTATTATAGCTTTCTGCTATTGCATGCAAGTTCATTTAGTTTAAATCTAGTTCTTTCCTACTCTCTGTTTCTCTATTATTTTTTCTGTCTAAGCTCTGTTAAAAGTTTCATTTCAAGTTTAACTGTTTCATCATGACTACCCTAATGCTAGAAATTAAATTAACTAGTACCAATTATCATGCATGGAAAATGTACATGACCTTCATATTTAGGTTTAGACACATTTTAGAGATTGCTACTGATGCCAGTTCAAAACCAGTAGCCTCTGCTCCTCAAGCTGACCAAACTGCTTGGTAGACTAAAAATGAGGAAGCACTTGGTTTGATAGGGATTTCCTTAAGTCTTGAACTCTATGTTTTAATTTCTACCTGTACAAAAGCCCATCAGGCTTGGGACATCCTGAAAAACACTTATGATAGTGCAGATGAAACTCAAAAAATCCAGCTTCAAGACCAACTTGAAGACCTCAGGTATACTGATTTCAACTCTGTTGATGACTTCTTGCTTAAGTTTGATTCCATTAAAGTTTTTCTAACTAGTTTACAAGTTCCTCTTTTGGATTTAAGAATCATTCATATTATTATTCATAAATGTTTGCCTAGACAGCTCCAACAGTTCATTACTAACATTTATTCTCAGTTAGCTATTCCCTCTTTAGCAACTCAATTAATTTATGTTATTTTTCAAAATATGTTGTGTCAAGAGGAAGCTAAATTGATTTAGTTTGGCATTCTTAAAACTCATGAACATGCATATGTCTCTCAATCTCATAATAATAATAGATCTTCTCATAATAATTCAAATAACAATCAAAATCATCAAAGATCTAACAATTCAAATAATAATCAAAATCATCAAAGACCTAACAATACTAATACTTCAAATAATAACCACAATTATCAAAGATCTAATAATAATAATAATTCCAATAACTAAAATAATACTAATAATCATTCTAATAGGCCTTATTGCACCTATTGTGGTAAAGATGGTCATTTAATTCATAACTATTTTAAGAAACAAAAAGATGATCAACGTAATTCTCAAAATTACTCGAATGGCAACCCTAATGGAAATCAATCTCATTTTTCTTTTACTGTTAGTTTTAATGCTTCTAAACGACTTGAATGGATTGTAGATAGTAGTGCATCTCAACATGTTACATCTCATAAGGAAGTCTTTGATTCTTTGCAACCTGATTCTCTAAATATTCCTATTTCCTTAGCTGATAATTATTGCTGTCAAGTTGAAGGAACTGGTAATGTTTCTGTTCCAAATGGTAAATTACATGATGTGCTTTATGTTCCTGATTTGAAAGCTAACCTTATTTTTGTTCCTCAATTATGTCAGGATTATAAGGTTGAGTTTCATAAAAAGAATTGTCGTATCATTGATCCTAACACTGATCAGATAGTTCCTAATGCTAAATTAGATGTTGATAATCTCTTTAAATTTCATCAATTTTCATCTCCTAGATACTCTTTACTTACTACTGTTGATTTTCATATTTCACATGAGAGGCTAGGACATTTAAATTATGATTATATCTCGTTAATGTAAAAAGAAAATATGGTAGATGGGCTCCCTAAGTTTACTACTTCTAAGTTTGATTGCAATGGATGTATGAGTGGTAAAATGCATAGAGAATCTTTTCCTCATAAATCATCTTGGAGAGCTAATAATAAGTTAGTTCTCATTCATAATGATCATTTAGGTCCTATGGAAAATACTTCTCTATCAGGCTCTAAATATGCTTTAACTTTTGTTGATGATTATTCTCGTAGAACTTGGATTTATTTCTTACATAGTAAACATCAAGTCCTTGATACTTTTTCTGAATTTCATGTGTTTGTAGAAAGACAAAGTGGTTGTAAAATTTAGATTCTTAGGACTGATAATGGTACTGAATATGTTAATCATGCTTTTCATTCTTATTTAAGATCTTTTGGTATCAAACATGAGCTTACTGTTCCTTATACACCAGAACAAAATGGTGTGGCAGAATGGAAGCATAGAACAATAGTAGAAATGGCTAGATGTTTTTTACATGCTATAAATATAGATTATAAATTTTGGGCTGAAGTTGTGGCATGTGCCACCTATATTCTTAATAGAACTCCTACTAAGCCCCTTCCAAATAAAACTCCTGAAGAAGTTTGGTCAGGAAGAAAACCCAATCTGTCCCATTTACAAATTTTTGGTTCCACTGCTTATGTTCATACACCTAAACAGAAAAGAAAAAAGTTAGATCCTATATCCTCACCTCATATTTTTGTTGGCTATTCTAAAAATACTAAAGGGTATAGAGTTTATGATCCTGTTACTAATAAAGTTCAAATAGCTAGAGATGTTTGCATTTTTGAAAACAGTGTCCATGACTGTTCTCAAATTTCAGATTCAGATTTTAGTCACAACAACATTGTTCTTGTGGAGGACCAACCTCCATCTCTCAACCCTATTCCTAAAGTTTCTGCTCCTAACACTAAGGATAATACTAATAATGAACATAAAGGTAGTAATGATACTCCTTCTAATGCATTTGTTCCTACTAGTAGTAGTAGTGATGATGATGATGATGGTAATAATTTGTTTACTCCTCCTAGTAATATTTCTATTAACTCTAGAAGAAATCCTAAATGGTTTAAAGATTTACTTAATGAAGGTGATGATTACATTGCTAGAATGGGTGGACTTAAACCTAGAAGGATAAATTACTGCAATTATGCTCTTATGTCTTCTCTATCTAATTCTAATGATCCTCAAACTTTTGCTCAAGCTAAAAATCAACCTCATTGGCAAACTACTATGCAAGAAGAATATGACTCTTTAATTTCTAATAATACTTGGGATTTGGTTACTCTACCTCATGGTAAAAATCTAGTTTCTTGTAAATGGTTATATAAAACTAAGTTAAACTCCAATAATGAAATTAGTAAATTTAAGGATAGATTAGTTGCACGTGGTTTTTCTCAAATTGAAGGAATAGACTATAATGAAACATTTGCTCCTGTTGCTAAAATGCCTACCATTAAAGTTGTTCTTTCTTTAGCTACTAAAATGAATTGGCCTATTCACCAAATGGATGTTAAAAGTTCTTTTTTGAATGGTGATTTGCATGAAGAAATCTGTATGTCTCAACCTCCTGGTTTTATTCAATAAGGTAATGAACACTTAGTCTGCAAACTAAAGAAGTCTATTTATGGTTTAAAACAGTCTCCTAGAGAATGGTATTCCAAAATTAATGCCTTCTTTATTTCCCAAGGTTTTGAAAGAAGTAAAAATGATCCTAACTTGTATATCAAGCATAGTGAAGATAACATTATTATTATCATTCTGTATGTTGATGATTTGATTCTTACTTCTAGCTCTAACCATTTAATTTTTGATATTAAGTTTCAACTCAACCAAAAATTTCAAATGATAGATTTAGGATTGTTACATTATTTCTTAGGAATGCAAATTTGGCAAACCTCTAAAGTTATTTTTATATCTCAAAGTAAATATGCTAAAGATCTTCTAGATAGATTTCATCTGAATGATGCTAATCTAGTTTCAATTTCATGTGATTTAGGAACTAAGTTAATGGTAGATATGGATTCTCCTCTTATAGATGCTACTCCTTATAGAGAACTTATAGGTAGTTTAATTTATCTAACCCTCACTAGACCTGATTTATCTTTTAGTGTTGGTTTAGTTTCAAGATTCATGTCAAAACCTCAACAAACTCATTTCAAGATTGCTAAAAGAATATTACATTATATTAAATGTACTATTAACTTAGAATTATTTTATGATGCAAATTCTGATTTTTCTTTAAAAGGTTTCACTGATTCAGATCTAGGTGGAGACCCCAATGATGGGAAATCTACTTTTAGGTATTGTTTTTCTCGTGGTTCAGGTTCTATCTCTTAGAAAAGTAAAAAAGAACAATCTATGTCTCTATGTTCTACTAAAGCAGAATATAAAAGTTGTACTCATGCCTCTAAAGAAGCTCTATGGTTTAGAAGAATACTTGAAGATTTGGGTCTACCTCAACCAGAACCTACACCATTGTATTGTGACAATCAAAGTGCAATAGCCTTGGCAAAGAATCTAGTTTACCATGCAAAGTCAAAGCACATTTCTCTCCACCATCACTTCATTAGAGAGCACATTGCAGAAAAGAAAATTTCCCTTATTCATTGCAAAGGTGAAGATCAAGTTGCAGATATTTTGACAAAGCCTCTTTCTAGAGAGAAATTTGAATTTCATTGTAACAATTTGGGTTTGATACCCCTTGATGTAATTACCCCAAGTAAAGATTAAAGGGGGGTGTTAGAATTTAATCTTTCCTTGGTTATTTATGTATTTAATAGGATAAACAAAGGTATTGTAATGTATTCTATCCTCTAGTCCAAGTGGGAGGACATGTCATATTTGTAATTCCTTTTATAAGGAAAATAGATATTCCTCCTTATGAGGAATCCTACACTTGTCTCACACACATAGTATGAATGTGGTACTCATTCACATAGGGAGTTACATGAAAAATCCTTCACTCATCTCTACTTAAAGAGATATTTCTCCACACACTTTTTCACAAATTCTCACATTTCTCTCACACAATTTCTCTCCTCTTGTAGTTCTATCATATTGTATTGAGCTTCTTGCTCATATTCTTTCTCTCTCTCTCTTTAGGCTTTTCATGCCTCATTCATAATTCACAGTGGTTTTTTATGCTTTTCCCCTTCAAAATCTTGTCTCCTCCTTGCTTATTTTTTGGTGTATGCTGCTAGTTCTTGCACTAATTCAAGGTAATTTTCCTTACTCCTCACTCTTGGATTAAACAACTTCCTGCAATTTCATATTTTGTTCTTTATCATTTTAACAAGGATCCTCTGTAAGTTGATCAAAGATTTATTGCCCTTTGATTACTTTGTGTTTTATGTACACAATATCAAATTCACTAAGTATCATGACCCATTTCATTGTGTGGCTTGTCAGAGCGATTTTATATAAAAAATACTTAAGTGGTTCAATCTTTGATATCAATTGTACCTTATGATTAAGCACGTAATGACATAGCTTCTATGTACAAAATAATATAGCTAGGAAATATCTCTCAATAGATGTATAATTAAGCTCATAACCCGCTAAAATTATGCTAAGATAGTATATGGAACACTCTTTTCCATTGTCATATAGATGTGCTAGGAGAAAACCCAGTGCTAGGGTAGTTGTTGAGATGTAAAGAATCAAAGGCCTACTTGGTACATGTGAGACCAACACTAGTGGATTAGCTAGATATACCTTGAGTTGTTCAAAAAAAAATTTCACATAAGTAGTCCCAATTGAATTTGATATCTTTTCTTATCAAGTGAGAGGAAGGATGCACGTTGTCTACCAACTGTGACACAAATCTTCAAATGAAATGAAGTCTCCCTTGCAATCTCTATAATTGTTTTAGATTTTTATGAGGTGGCATCTCCAAAATGGCTTTCACCTTCTTAAAATCTACTCCTATTCCTCTGCAAGAGACTATATAGCCTAAAAAATTGCCTGATTGTACACCAAAGACACATTTCTTGGGATTCAGCCAAACCTTGTATTTCTCCAATCTTTCAAAGATTATGGTAAGGATATAAATGTGTGACTCACGTGTCTTGAATTTACCTAATATTTCATCCACATAATTTTCTATAATCATATGAAGGAGGTCATGAAAGATAGTTGTCATGGCTCTTTAATAAGTGGCGCCTACATTTTTGAGACCAAAAGGCATGACCTGGTAATAGAACGTATCCCATAGTCTGGTTAATGTATTTTTGTATTAGTCCTCCACTGCTATGTGAATTTGATTGTATCTAGAAAAGCCATCCATGAGAGACAACATATCATGCCCAACAGTCAAATCCACTACGATGTTAATGTTGGAAAGTGGAAAATCATCCTTAGGATAGATGAGATTAAGATCTCTGAAATCAATATAGATCTAGATGCCCCTAGAGGGTTTACCCACTGGTATAATGTTGGAGATCCACTTAGGATAATCTATGGATTTGATAAATTCTACTTCAAGAATATTTTGTAGTTCATCTTTGACCAAGAGTGCAACTTGTGGATGCATCTTGTGTAATTTTTGTTTTGCAGGTTTGATTTTGGCCAGATCTTCAACAAGGTGGTGTACAACTAGGTTAGTATCGAGCCCAGACATATCTTTATAAGTCCATACAAAATTGATGTGGGATTTCTTCAAAAATGCAATCATGGCTTCTTTTTCTTTCTCATTAAGGGAAGTTACAATTTAGGTGATCTTTGGATCTTCTTTAGTACCAAGATTGAATGCGATTGTTACAAGTAGTGGTTGTTGTTGCACCAAAAGATTGACCTATTAATGATTGATACAACCACTAGACTTATAGAAGACACAGGAGGTTGTTAAACCATGTCACAAATCCCGAGGGGAGTGCTGACCATTTTTCCAACAATCTCCCCCTTAGCATTACCTGAGGGGATTTGAACCTGCGACCAAGCTCTGATACCACTTGTTAGGAATAATAGTCCACAATACAACTGAGAGAGGGGGGGGGGGGGTGAATCAGTTGTATGATAGAATATTAAACTTTAAACTTTAAGCTCAACAATATTAGATCCAATGAAAACAATGAATGCCAACACAATAACACAATATTTTGGTTATGGGGAAACCCTGTTAAAGGTAAAAACCCCAGTGGGAAGTAGTACCCACTAATGATGTACTGAGAGTATAGTAATCCTTGTTAGAAGATATAGCCCTGCTAGGAGCTTACTGAAACATTATAGTACATAGTCCTTGTAAGAGGACATACCCTGTTAGGATTCAAGAACAATAGAGGGATCACTACCCAAGACTCATTGCCCAAAGAAGGTTAAATCCACCTTTAGAACTCACTAGTTCGCAATAGGTGTATATGAAGAAATACACAATCTTTTGAACTATTTTCCAGCAACTATATTTTCTTGATCAGTTCCAATGAAGTCCACCAGTAAACCTCTTCTCTACATGCAGTAGACACAAGCTTGCAGCTTTCACAACTTCTCTATATCACATATATTCCATCCCTATCTTTTCCAAGGAAAAGACCTTTCATTTATACCTTATTACATTTTACCAAGATCAGGTCAGCCCATAAGGCTTTCCTAATTAAAAACAATTACATAAACCCTTGCTAAGATACACATGGTATCTAAAACAAGTTTACAATGATTATATTAAAATAATTAAGGACCGACATCCTTGATTTATGCTTGCCAAAAAAAACATACGCTTCATTCCCTGAGTCAACTTTGGAATAAGCCATTGCTAGAGCACATGCCATAGATAACGTCACCAATCACTCTATATCTTGCGCTAACCAATGAAAATCCATCAATACCTCTTCCATCATCCTTCAAGTTTGCATACCTTGACTCTAATCCCTCTGAAAGATATATCAAAAACTCAGAGACTAACTCTATCAATTCTCACTGTCACAGTCTAGTGACCAGTCTTTACCAAAACAACTTTAACTCTCTTAATATGAAATAATTAATGATGTGATCATAGATATAAGATCAAAACATCCACCTGAACTCTCATCTAGCTTCATAGCATCTGAAACTTCTGTACACTAACCATACACTGTGATTACCAGTTTAGTTCCTTCATAAAAGCATATGTTGACATCAGTGAAAAAACACAAATGACAACAGTATGATTGGCCATTCAGTAAGATAGTGATTAAACATATTACATGTCTCAATCACCACCCATGCATTAGCAATATCCAACAATCTCCCCCTTTGGCATTGATGTCAACATATGGGAAAATATTATCCCAAAGTTATATCAATCCAAAGTCCTTCAACTGAACAATCTACCCAAACAGTAGAGATTTTCTCATAGCAACACTCCCCCTTTGACATCAATGAAAAAGGGTTCCATGAGCCTTTAACTACCTTCACATATAAAATTTCTTCCATGATCACTCCCCCTGAGGAGTAGATCCCTACATCCAGTCCAGAAAATGATATGGCTCTGAATACTTTTGGACTAATGCATCTCTGCATCATTTAGTTATGACTAGGAGGGGCCTGAACCCCTAACATACCTCTGAGATATTCAAAGGTATCTTTCAGTAGTGGCTTTGTAAAAATGTTTGCAATCTACTCTTTTATACTGATATATTCTAGCTTGATTTCTTTTTATGCCACCTTGTCTCTCAAGAAGTGATACTTGATAGAAATGTGTTTAGTTTTAGAGTGCATCACCAGATTCTTTGACATGTTTACTATGTTGGTCTTATCACAATGGATAACCACAGGCTCATTAAAATTTATTCCAATTTCTCTCAGCATTTGTTTCACTCAAACAATCTGAGTGCAATTTATAATAGCAACAACATATTTTGATTCAGCAGTAGATTGTGCTACACAATCTTTTTTCTTAGCCAAGAAACTAACTTTTTCCCAAGGAAAAATGCACCACCACTGGTACTTTTTTTGTCATCAATATTTCCTACCCAATTAGCATCAGTATAGGCATGAAGTTCAAAGCTATCATTCTTATCATACCATAAACCATAGTCTATGGTTCCTCTGAGATACCTCAGTATCCTTTTCATAGCAACTAGATGTGTCTCTTTAGGTTCTGCTTGATATCTAGCCACAATTCCAACAACATTAGCAATATCTGGTCTAGTATGAGTCATATATTGTAGACCTCCAACCATTGATCTATACAAAGTCTGAAAAACACATTTTGATTCATCATCAATTGTTAGCTTGTTTCCAGTCACCATAGGTGTTCCTACTAGTTTACAATCTTCCATACCGAATTTTTTAACCTATTCTTTGAGATGCTTGGTCTGAAAGATGAAAATACCATTCTCATTCTGAGTTATTTGCAGTCCAACAAACAATTTCATTTCACCTATCATGGACATCTCAAATTCACTTTCCATTTCTTTGGCAAACTTCTTACATAGATCATCATTACCTCCAAAGATAATATCATGCACAAATACTTCTATTATCAGGATTCCATCTTCAGTACTTCTTAAATACAAATTACTATCTGCATTACCTTTTCTAAATCCAAGTCCAAGTAGATACTTGTCCAACCTTGCATACCAAGCCCTAGGAGCTTGCTTCAGCCCATACAGGGCTTTGTTTAATTTTCACACCATGTCTTTTTCTTCCCATAGAGGAAATCCATTTGGTTGTTCTATGTATACTTCTTCTTCAAGATCTCCATTCAGAAATGTAGATTTAACATCCATCTGATACACTTTGAAGTTTTTGTGTGCAACATAAGATAAGAATAATCTTACTACCTCTATTCTAGCAACATGAGAAAATGTTTCTTCAAAGTCTATGCCTTCTTGCTGTGAGTATCCCTTACACACTAGTCTTGCTTTGTTCCTTACAACTGTTCCTTCTTCATCCATTTTGTTTCTAAAGACCCATTTTGTTCCTATAACATTTTTATTTTTGGTCTTGGAACCAATTCCAAAGTATTATTTTTCTTTATCTGATCCAATTCTTCTTTCATGGCATTTTTCCAAGATTCATCTTTAAAGGCTTCATCTATAGTTTTTGGCTCAACTTGATAAATCAAACAAATTTCTTCTCTAGCTTTAGATCTAGTTAGCACTCCTTGACTGGTATTGCCAATAATTTGATTTTCAAGATGGTTATTTTTTACATACCTTGGATTTTTAGGAGTTTCAGTAGTCTTGCTTGTATCATCATTACAAGCCTCTTTTTCACTTTCTTCCTGAATAAGTTCTTCTTCGGCAGCAGTAGTGGTTTCTTTCACTTCTGATATCTGACTGTTGTCATACATTCTTTCTTGTATCTGAAATTTCTCATCTATTCTTACATTGTTACTTTCAACCATCTTCCTTAATCTCATATTGAAACATTTGTATGCCTTTCTTTTAATAGAGTAACCAAGGAAGATACCTTCATCACTTCTAGCATCAAATTTCCCTATCTCATCATCCCTCTTGATGTAACATTTGCTGCCAAAAATTATGAAATATTTTACAGTAGGAGTATGATCAAACCATAGTTTATAGGGAGTCTTACTTGTGCCATCTCTGATTTGAATTCTATTTAATGTGTAACCTGTTGTTCCAATAGCCTCTCTCTAATGTAAATGAGATACATTTCCTTCAATTAGCATTGTCCTGGTAGCATCAAGTATAGTTCTATTTCTTCGCTCTGTTATCCCATTCTGTTGTGGAGTCCTAGGAGAAGATGTTTGTCTTTTTATCCCATGCTCTTCATAGTATGAATTAAATAAATCTAATGTAAACTCTCCACCTTCGTCTAATATTAAACACTTAATTTTTAGTCCTGATTCATTCTCTACTTTTTCTTTAAACAACTTGAATTTGTTAAAAGCTTCTAATTTCTCTCTCAAATAAGTAACCCACATCATTCTAGAAAAGTCATCAACAAAGAGTATAAAATACCTTTCACCATAGTATGAATTTGTTCTTGTAGGCCCACATAGACCTGTATGTACCAGATCCAACTTTCCTTTTGATGTAAATGTCTTTCTTTTATGACTGCTTTTAGTTTGCTTTCCCATAACACATTCTCTGCATACAATGTTAGAAGGTTTCACAATCTTCGATAGATCTCTTACTGCATTAGCCATACTTTCCTTCACAATGTCATCATAGTTAACATGACAAAATATTCTATGCCATAACCAACTATCATCTACCTTCGCAACAAAACAAGAGGCTCCAAATGTGTTTAGTTCAAATACATTACCTCTAGATCTTGAAGTGGTAGCAATCAGTTTTCCTTCCTTGCTTCTAATAAAGCATTTACCATTAACAAAACTTAACTAAAATATTTTATCCATTAACTGTCCAACACTCGACATTTACTATGTTTCAGTCCTTCAACAAGTAGTACATTGTCTGTATTAGTCTTTCCATCCAGAGTGATGGATCCAACTCCTATGATGGACTTTGGGAGACTTTCCCCAAATCTTACAACACGTCCATCATAATTTACTAATTTAACAAACTTGTTCTTATCACCAATCATGTGATGAGAACATCCAATGTCAATTATCCATTCAGTTTTCTTGCCAGCATGAGATACTAAGGCTTTTTCTTCATGAACAGTTTCATCTTTAATAGCAACAAATCCAATCTCTTCATCATCTAAATCATCATCAGAGATTCCTTCACTAGCATAATAACATTCTTTGTCTCTTCTAATATTTGCATAATCAGGTTTGTACTTGTGTGATGATATTATTCACCTTCATGAAATTACAAGATTAACTAAGAAAAACAAGAATTAGAGTGAGAACTAATCTAATCAATGCACAATTAATCTATCAACATCTCATGGATCTCTAAAATAAAGTGGTAAATGAGGCTCTCAGCTATGATCCTCACTAGTGACACTCTAAAGATGAGAATTAAGCTATATGATATGCAATTAAGATCTATTCAATCAAATTCTAGCTCTATTTGATGAACAATCTACTATGATCAAAGCAATTAAGCTATTAAAATTGACGAGTGAGTGGTGTGGATGCAAATTGCAAGAGCTTTGCTGCAATTCAAAGATATGGAATGGATCCTTAATGCCTCAAAATGCTTTCTACTTATAGGATTTTCCCAAGGGTAGGGGGTAGAGTGAGTTGATCATGGTTATGCTTGGGTAAGGTCAATTGGCTTTGCTTTGTCCATAAATGGGGGGATAAGGAGGGGACAATCATTTAAATGGTTTCAAAAGGCTGGACCATTTCAACAAAAGTGAGTGATTTGTGTCCATTTTGTCTCCAATTTGCTTTGTTGAGGGAAATTATGATTTATTAATTAATTAAAGTAATTAAATTTAGCCATGAAGGGTAAGAGGTTCATTTTGATTTTTGCTTTCAACAACTATGTCATTAATTGAATTTAATCAATTTCTTAGTGTTTTTTCCCTTTTCAAGCTTTATTTAATCATTTAATTGAATTTTCCTTTGATTTGAATTGCCTTTGTTCCATTTATTGATTTTTCATGCTATTTTGATGATTTGATGCACCTTTTTGATTGATTTAAGCCTTTGGCCAATTTTCTGTGTCTACAAATGTCCCTCTTTGAGTCAATGTGCGAAGAACACCAATTCAAAGATTCTTTATGTCCTGATTGTGATTCCCTATGTGATTGATTGCTGCCTCTTGATACAAAAAAAATTATGATGCCCCACTGATTTCATGATGTATGATTGCGACTTTGATTTGATACCCTTATTGCCCCCTCATAAATTAAAACATATGAATTGCGTGATTTGAAAACAATTATTCACGTTTGATATAGCAAATATGTTTTAGTTTCTGACTATTGATGATATCCCACGACGTATGATTATGCCCTGGCTTGATTTGATATGCTAAGAGAAGTCAATGGCTAATTTCAAGTTCAAAATTAGGTCAAAAATACCTTAAAAAGGTTAAGAACCTTCTTTTACCATTCATTTTTACTTTTTACCCTTGGTGATTTTGCTCTGATTCTCTAGCGATTTCAAGATGGTTGTGCCGATTCGGGAGCATGGATTTGAGAGATGCTGGAGATATGCAAGACCACCTGATTATGCACCTCCAGTAAGTTATTACGAACTTCAATTTTGCATTTATTGATCATTTATTAAGCATTTATTGCAATTTCATGTTTCATCGTTGCTTTGCATTCGAGAAATCACGCCTAGGATAGAATTGATTATCGCCTAGGGTCTTTTACTATCGCTTTCACAATTTTTATTATCACCTCCACGTAATATTCTCTCACCTACAAGACAATTTAGCCTTTGCCTGGCAGGATAAAATTGTCACCTTGCCCCAGGGAAAAATACCCATTTTCAAATAGGTTATCACCTACCCGAAACCTAACCATTTAACTCTCACCTAAGGAAAACTCTCTGTCGCGGTGTCAAATTCACTTTCGCGTATAGAAAATCTGTCACCTGGTAGAATAATAAGGTCGCTTAGGGACAAATTAAGTCACGCCTAGGTTAAAATGTCACCTGACAGCATAAAAATCACGCCTGATGTATTTTTTTGAAAAATTTCCATACTTTTTACATATGTGTTGATCGTATCTGATGAACAATTTGATAACCCCCTGATGAGAAAGTCGGATAATTAGTGTAGGTCTATGATTGTCAACAAAACAATGGTTTGGATATCAGGATAGTAGTACTTTAAAATATGATTTGTCAATCTGATTTGAATATTAACTGATAGGATAAATCAATTAGTGTGAAAACCAATATGATTTGAGACTGTCACTTTGTTCTTAGGATACAGAGAAATGAACGATGATACTTTAGTGTGATTACTTGATACTTTTGATTGACTTGAGATAATTCCTTGGTACAATGTACTGATATTATTCCTTTACCTTGCCAACAGGATTATTATCCTACTTTATACGTCCGTTCAGTTGCATCATGGGTTATTGACTTAGGTCAGAGACTCACAGCAGTTGAGTTCTGAGCTATTGAGAGATGTGGTTTGAGTTTCCTCCTTGATCTCCCATAGTTCCAGCGGAACCATTGATTATTGACTGCGGTGGCAGAGCGATGGCACTCTAACCACAACACATTCCACTTGCCATACAAAGAGATGACGATCATGCCAGAGGACGTGTATTGATTATTGCGGATTCCTTTTAGGGGTGAGTTGGTCTACTATGACTCTGCATATGATTCCTCTATCTGCCGATGAGTATTCGGGGAAAACACTATTGGAGATGGGGATACTATTACATGGCCTCAGTTTGCCTCTTTTCTGACATTACCAGTAGTTTTGGGTGCATTGATTGGCGGTCTACTTCTTCCCGACCGGTGAGGTCATGGTTTTTCAGTCGGTTGGGGCTGGATTATAGAGGATTTACTTGCTCATCCTCAACAGTTTGATTGGGGTTCCTGTGTCTTGGCATAGTTGTATCATGATTTACATGAGGTAGTCTATCGGGGTAGTGCATCATTGTCAGCGGGTGTTATTGTTCTGCAATTGTGGATATGGGAACATCTTCCCATTACTAGGCCTATTTCTGATAGAGTTCGACCTCAAGGATATCCCTACACTTTCTTATATAGAGGCATGGTCATACAGCATCATATGGGTCATTTGGATTACTGGCGATGTCAGATTGATGATCTGGATTAGGATATATGGCATCCTTATCTCAGTTATGATCGTTGGAGAGAGGATGGTGATGAGTTACCATATATGTTTGCCCCTTGCTGGATGATTGGGCACACTCCTACCACTATTGAGAGCTTCTACTTTGGCAGAGTTTTGAGACAGTATGGGAAGATTCTAGATATGCTTCAGGGCAATGCATTATATGCTCGAGTACAGGCAGAGATCTCTCTATGGGGTCCATGTATTGATTATCAGTTTGCATTAGGTCAGATTGTGGGTATGACTATTTGCAGATGGGATATACTTCCTGGTATGGCTGATGCTGGGATGTCACATGAGTATGTGGACTAGTGGTCTCGCCATAGGTTTCTTTGGTTTATTGATCTGGCTGAGCCTATTCCTGGACATCGTGATGGTGAGAGGGGTGGTAGACATCAGAGAGGTCGAGGACATAGACATCCTCAGGTTGTTGTAGGGGGAGATCAAGTGAGATGAGATCCAGGTCATGATAGATAGGATAGAGCACAGGATGATGCAGTTGTTAGATGACCTAGAGCAGATAGACATGATAGAGTGCATAGACATCAGAGAGCTCAGAGACATGCACAGATTGATGCAGCTAGGAAGATTCCTGGGATATTAGATCCCTTGGTACAATTATAGAGAGTGGCCTTAGTGTAGCCTGATGGTGATGTAGCTCCTTAGGATCAGGTCTAGTAGGATGATGCACAGCAGGATGATGGGGCTCCACAGATGCCTCCACCAGCTCGACAGCCATAGGGTGCACAGGGTGATCGCATGGATGGATTAGAGTGAGGTTTATAGTCTATGCGGATAGAGATATCCACTATTGTGGGTCGATTGGACTAGGTTGCCTCTTTATTACAACAGCTTGTATCTATCATGGTTGTTTCGAGGTAGGATGGAGTGGGTACATCACAAGCTCCTCCCCCACAGGATAGTAGAGGGCCAGATGGATCTGGTGCTATAGGCTCTTGAGTGATATGATGATAGATTTACTCAGTGTTGTTGGTCCATCCTTTATGTTGTTCTCATTTATCAGAACATTTGATAGATCACTTTGATGATACCTTGACATATTTGATGTATGGGATCCTCCTTTTTGATGATGATATATGATGATAGACTTCTTGATTCTCTATGAGTTTGATTATAAGATTATCTTTTATGCAGCTATATGATGGTTGATTTATGCATTTACTTGAATTCATGCTATGAATGCAGTATCTTATTTTATGATATATATAGATGTATGCAAAGATGTATGAATTTGGTGATGTTTTTTTGTTGTTCATGTATGGATGTAAGATGTTTAATGGAAATGCACATGTATGTTCCTATGTTTTGTTGATTTTTCAATGTATGCCAGTGTATCCTTAACTATATGAGTGCACATGATGTATGGATGATTTTTTGTTGTAAATGTGGATAATGAATAATGCTCAATGTGTGTATGCAAAAGATAATCTCATTTTCTTTATTGTGTTGTATCAAGAACAAATATTATTATTGAACCCCTTTTGCGTAAATGTTTTAACTACCCAAGATTATTGATGTACCCCCTCGTTCCCTTGGAAAAGTAACCATAAACACATGCATTTGATCAAACAGGACAATGCAATTAATCTAACAAGATAATGCAATGAATCTAATATGCTTTGCAATGCAACCTAATATGCCTTGCAATGCAACCTAAGTGTCACCAGCTTTTAGCAAATATATGCCTTGAGGATAAATTTTCATCATTGAGCATTTGGGACCGGAAAGTTGATACAATCACCACTGCCCACTAACATGATGATATGAATACCACTTTTTATCACATTTGGTAACCTCCTTTTTGAACTAGTACAACCCTCACTAGTTGGATGACCAAACTATGGGAGTCTGAATACCGGTGTCAATGGATTCAATGTTACAAGTGGATTTTTGGTATTAAGATATAGAAAATCTAAATAGCCAAGGGATCCGTTTGCATAAACAAACAAAGGTCAATCCATCCGCTTATGAGATAGTCCTCGATGGTTCTTTGATGACCATGTCATTAGACAACTTCTCATAAGGTGACGAATCTTCCTCCAAACAGTCAGTCAAAGACAATAAAATATCATATCTCTATCATTGCCAATACCATCAATTAGCTAAAGAGACTTGATATAAAGCAATCGATATAAGCAAAGATATTTTTAACCAACTTTCAAAAGAATCTTTCAAGTGTTTTGCATTTTTTCTTGATTTTCAAATAGTATTTCCAAGTACCTTGATCATTAATGATGTTTGATTTTTATTTAATCTTGAATAATAAATTCAATTAAGGCTCAAGGATTTTGTTGTGGTAATCAATTTCTTGGTTTATGAACAATGATATCTATCAAAGGTTCACGAAAATATGCTTCTTTCTTCTTAAATTTGGATCTGGCTCTCTCTCTGTTTGACTCTGACTGAATGTTGTTCATTTGAATCCTTTTTATGTAACAACTTTGTGATATGCTCTTCGTTGCCCCCAAGTGTTTGAATATACCCATTTTGACAACTTTGGGCAATGCAAATGATGAAGCTACAAAGCTTTATTAGGACTATGTAGAAATGACAGATGCAATGAAGGTATGGACAAATGGGATGATGAGATGCATTATGTACACATGCAACCTAGGAAAGACCAACTGAAGGGAACCAAAGGCGCTTGTTTACCAAGTTTTCATCCTTTGGGTGGATCAAGCTTTGTCTTTTATTTTATTTTTTGCAAGTTTTTTCTCTCTTTTTTTTTTTTCTACCAAGGTGCCTATTTACTAGGTCTTCACCAGGGCACTTTCTTGTTTTTCAATTTTTTTGTATTTTTCTTTTTTTTATCATCAAGGCACCTATTTACTAGGTTTTCACCAAGACAACATCATTTTGGATGTTTTTCCCTTCTTCATGCTCAATTTTCTCAATGTTTTTATCCTTTTGTGCTTTTCAAATGTTTTTGGTGTTTTCAAGATCTCTTTTGAACTATGTACAATAAAATAGGATGCTCTCTCATCTGATACTCTTTATACTCTTTTATCTACCTCATGTATAGAACCTTTTAAGATGAATACTATTAATAGGTTCTTGAAGTTCCTCTCCATCACAATTTGATAATTTATAGGTTCCTGTGCCAAATGAAGATATTATGATAAATGGGCCTAGCCAATTAGCCTCCCATTTTCCTTTCTTTTCCCTCTCAACCTGATTCTTTAGATTCTCTCTCAACACCAAGTCTCCTACCTGAAAAACTCTAAGTTTGATATGTTTATTATAGTTCCTTGAGATTCTATTTTGGTACACTTTCAGGTGCTCATAAGCTTGTGTTTGATGTTCTTCAAGTAACTCCAATTGTTGAAGTCTAGCAACCCTATAATCTTCATCTGTGATCAATCCTTGTAATGACACTCATGGAGACGGGATTTCAACCTCTAATGGTAGAACTGCTTCAGTCCCATAGACTAGTGAGAATGGCGTGGCTCCAGTTGGTGTTCTTATGCTAGTTCTATAGGGCCATAATGCTGGATTAATTTGCATATGCCAATCCCTTCTTGATTTGTTGACTGACCTTTTCAAGATCTTCAATATATTCTTATTTGTGGCTTCGTCTTGCCCATTTCCCTGAGGGTAATAAATTGATGATGAATGTTGAGTGATATGAAATGTAGCACATAGTTCATCAACATCCTTATTCTTAAATTATTTTCCATTATCTGTGATTATGGCACGAGGAATACCATATCGGCAAATGATATGATTCAAGATAAACATGGAAATTTGCTTTCCTGTTGCCATTATCAATGGAACCACTTCAACACACTTGGTGAAATATTTTGTTGCGGTTATGATATGTTTGTGCCCATTTGAAGAAGGTGGATTTATGATGCCAATTAAATCAAACCCCCATTAATAGAAAGGCCATGGTGTGACAAATGGATGTAATGCTTGTGCCGGTGCATGTATCAAATCATCATGATATTGGCATTTTCTACATTTCTTCACAAAGTGGCAAGCATCCTTTTCCAATGTCTTCCAAAAATACCCTAAGCGAAGGATTTTCTTAGCTAGATTAAACCCGCTTGAGTGCGACCCGCAAATGCCTTCGTGAACCTCTCATAAAGCTAACTAAGACTCTTCTTCCTCTAAACACCTAAGTAACATCCCGTCTAGACCCTTACGATACAATGTTTTGGAAAGGATTAAGTAACATGAGGCTCGGCGTATGAAATTGTGTTTTTGAGCCCGGGTTTGGTCTAAGGGTAGCACTTGGTCTTTAAGGTAGGTATATATAGGTCCATACTAAGGGGAGTCATGTCCATGTAAGAGGGAAACAATTTGGGTTTTGGGGAGTTCAAATGTCGGTTTTACCAACTCTTCCACCAAGAACTCATACTTCTCATTTTGATCTAGTTTTTGTAACAAAGAAGCCAAGGTAGCCATGGCATCAGCTACTTTGTTTTTCTCTCTACGAATCTGTTCAAAGGTGATCAATGCAAAGTATTTCTTCCATCCATCAATCATAGTCTTATAAGGCATCAAATTTTCATCCTTAGTGTTATATTCATTGTTGACTTGATTAATGATGAGTTGAGAATCTCCATAAATTTGTAGCTCTTTTATATTCCATTCTAAGGCCATTTTGATGCCTATGACTAGTGCTTCATATTCTGCGATATTATTTGTACATGGAAACATAAGCTTGTAGGATTTGGGAATGGTGTAACCTTGAGGAGTTACCAATAATATGCCGGCCCTGGAACCTCCTTGAGTATAGGATCCATCAAAGTATAACTTCCACGTTTTTGCCTCTATGTTGATAATGGCAGAATCCAAAAATTCCACTTGAATAGTTTGTGTAGAAGTCATGGGATTTTCAGCTAAATGATCTACTATCACTTGTCCTTTGATTGCCTTTCTATCGACATATTCGATGTCGAATTCACTCAATATCATCACCCATTTAGCTATTCTACCTGTTAAGGCTGTTTTACTTAACAAATATTTGAGAGGGTCTATCTTGGCAATCAACTTGACCTTATGCATCAACATATAATGCCTCAACTTTTGAGATGCAAACACCACTGCTAGACAAGCTCTTTCCATAAATGTGTAATTAAGCTCATATTTTATCAACGTTCTACTCAAATAGTAGATAGCTCTTTCCTTTCCTTGTTCATCTTCTTGCGCCAAAAGTACCCCTAAGGATCTTTCCGTAGTAGATATGTAGAGAAGTAATGCTTTTCCCTTGATTGGTGACATGAGAATGGATGGATTTAAATAAGTCTTCAGCAATGTGAAAGCTTGATCACATTCGGCATCCCATATAAATATAGTATCCTTATGTAGCAACCTGGTGAAAGAATGACATTTTTAAGCCAATTGGGAGATAAACCTTCATATGGATTGGATTTTGCCCTGCAAGGATCGCATTTGGCTGATATTCTTAGGTATCTCCATGTCCATTATAGCTTGTACTTTCTTGGGATCCACTTCAATACCTTTGGTGGAAACTATATAACCTAGTAACTTTCTGGATTGGACTCTGAAGGCACATTTCTTTGGGTTTAATCTGACCTTAAATTGCTCCTACCTAACAAATATCTTTTTCAAAATGTGGAGGTGTTCTTCTCTTTTGTGGGATTTTGCCAATATATCATCCACATAGTCTTCTAAAAATGTGTGCATCATGTCATGGAAGATAGTTGTCATGGCCCTTTGATATGTGGCTTTGGCATTTTTAAGACTGAAGGGCATGACATTCCAACAAAAAGTACCCCAAGGGCAAGTAAATGCTATCTTTTCTTGGTCTTCGGGTGCAATTTTGATCTGATTATACCCGCTAAAGCCATCCATTAATGAGTACATTGAGTGTCCTACCGTCAAATCCACTATGGCATTTATACTCGGAAGTGGGAAATCATCTTTGGGGCAAGCAAGATTTAGATCTCTAAAATCCATACACACACAAATGGATTTATCATGCCTTGTGACTGGTACAATGTTGGAGATCCATTCGGCATATGCTATTGCTCTTATGAACCCTACTTTCAATAATTTTTCCAATTCTGCCTTGACCAAAAGAGCTATGTGGGGGTGTATTTTTCTCAACTTTTGCTTAACGGGCTTAACCCCTGGTTGAACATTCAGATGATGCATTATAAAGTCAAGATCTAATTTGGGCATGTCAACATATGACCATGCAAAGTTTACTTGTTCTTGGAAGAATTTTATGAAGTCTTCTCTTTCTAGAGGTGTGAGTGATGCTGCCAAGTGTATTAACTTTGGATCTAATTCTGTCCCAATATTGACCTTTTCCATTGGCTCTATGAGTATAGGTGACCTTTCCTCTTCATGTTCGGGCAAAGTGTCCAATCTCTCTTCCTTTGGTGCCACAATTGGGTTTTCACCAAAAGAAACATCTTTTAATTTTTTTTTTTTTGGTTCTAATGGTGCCACAATTGGGTTTTCACCAATAGAACTTTTCATTTTTTTACTATTTTTTTTTATTTTTTTCTTTTGACTAAGAGATTGAACTCCTGCTGCTGTTATTATGTCTGTATTGAATTCGGTGGTGAAAGAGGTTTCAACCGCATTAAGGTAGTGATTCATTGCTTGGTCATTGGAAAAGTAAAGTAGGTCATTTGGTTCGGTTTGGTCCCAATCAATGAGGTACGGATTTATCAAAAGTAAGGGTTTATTGGGCAAAATGTCATCAATAGACATTATGGACATGACTTCATTTGAGGGTTCATACATTATATCATTTAGATCTATGACGTGCGCTTCCTCAAGATGATCCATGGAAGAAGGGTCAAAGTCCCCTTCACTCGAGTCCTTGTCAACTTCTATGGGAAATAACATGGGAAAAGCCACAAGTGGGTTAAAACTAATGTTTGAATCTCCCTCCTCTAAAGGTATCCAAAATGTTTCTATCCATGCTCCATTGGTAGGTACTTGCTCGATATTAGGCCTTTGAATAGGAGGTTCTTCACTAATTTGAGCTTCTTGCCTTGGAATTTTTGCATAAGTATGTATAGCAATCACTTCCTTGTCATGACATGATTTATCCGATAAAATATCCCATTGATAATACCGAGAGTCATCACTATCTCCTTCAGATTCTAAGGCATTTATGTGAGGATAAAAATATTGCATTGGGCTTGAACTTTCTCCTTTGCATTGAAAACCTACTCCAGATTTTTCATGACTTGCCCTCCAAATAGGTTCTATAGGTTCCAATAATCCCCTATTTCTTTGGCCTAAGGGTCCTCTTCCCTTGTATCCCATATTTTGCATTATATCAAAGCCTTTTCCATATTTCTCAGTTTGTATCTTTACATGCTGAATTCTTTCCATGGGAGTGTTGGAAGTATCTTCCTCATCATGGTAAAGCCATTGAAGGACATCATCTTCTTCCTTATCCCATGCTACTTTGTTATCTTCCCTTACAAAATAGGAATTATACTTATGTTCTTTTGATGGTTTACCATGTGATTTTGGAGATGTGGGCATGTCAAATAGAGAAATAGAATATTCCCCTATCCCTTTTGAACTAATCTTGCATTGTTTTTCAAAGTTGTTCATCATTTCACTCATGTGTTGGTAACAATCTTTCTTGGCTTTTTCCTTTTCTTCTTTGGTAGGTTTATAGATTACTGTTTCCAATTTAGGTGCTATGTATGAACTTTCCATTGCATTTGGGCCCTTGTAGCTCACTTTTTCCTTTCCCTTAGTTGATGTCGCTGAGCTAGCTTGAGGAGGGTGTGGAATAACATTTATTGTTAGTTCCTTCATTTTAACATCTTCAATTGTGGTTTCTTGAATAATTCCTTCCCGGTTATGTGGAATGTATAACTCATGAGGAGGTTTGAGTGAATTGCAATATTGGAATGGGTTAGAGTCTCCTCCAACTATGATTTCTTCACCCATGTATGGAAATTTTATGCATTGGTGGTACGTGGATGGGACTGCTTGCATCTCATGAATCCATGGTCTACCCAACAAAATATTATAAGTTAATTTCATGTCTAGCACTTGGCAATTGGTGTCCTTCTTAACAGGTCCCACTTGGATGGGCAATACAATCATGCCCTTAGAGGCTCTTTCAGCTTCATCATAAGCTTTAATGGTGATTTTCTTTGTAGGGTCAATGCAAGACTCAGATAGACCTAAGGATTTGACAAGACTTAATGTGCAAATGTTGAGACCAGCCCCTCCATCAATGAGAGCTCTTTTGACTCTATGCCTTTCGATTAAGACCTCTATATGCAATGGTAGATTTTGAGGATGGGTTATAGACATGTCATCTTGATCGGAAAATGAAAGACAATGAGGTGCTACAATATGACCTACCATATGTTGAAACCTTTCTATCTCTAAATTAGTAGGAACATGTGTCTCTACTAGAGATTTTTCCAAAATCTCCTTATGGTTTGGTGACAACTTCAATAATTCTAAGATAGAGATTTGTGCTGGAGTACATTGCAATTGATCAACCAAACTATAAGGCCTTGCTGTTGTAGAAGACTATTTGACTACAATATTGGATGGTGGGATGTTAGTGCTTTGAGGAGCTATCCCTTGTAGGGTTATTCTAGAATTCTGCCCTCTTGTAATGACATTTGATGCTTCCTTTCGAGGTTGTTCATTAACTATTATAGCATTAACAATATGATCATAAGGTGGTGCAAAGTTGAGATTATTGGTGCTTTGCTTCTTATTATTTGATAACTCTCCCATATCATGTTTGTAAAAAGGTTGTTTGAATGCCATATGATCTTCATTATTGGGAGGTCCATCAACGATGATCATGTCATTATCAATTAAATCTTGCACTACATTTTTTAATTGCAGACATTCATTTGTTGTGTGTCCTCAAATTCTGTGATACTCACAATGGGTATCAGCACTCCACCAACCAGGCTTATTATTTGGCTCGTAAGGCTGAATTTTGGGTAGAGTAATGACATTATTAGCCATGAGAACCTTTAATGCCTTTTTAAGGGGTTCACCCAAGGGTGTGAAGTTCTTTGAGGGGGTTGGCCTCAAGTGTTTATCAAATTTAGTATTCCTTGAATTATCTCCTTGATTTCCATTGTTGGTGTGATTGTTGTTGGATGGTGCATTAGAGCTCTGATTGGTATTGTTCACTTGATTGGGTGTCCTTGTAAGAGCAAAGGGGACCACCTTCAAGTTGCTAGATTCAACTACTCCATCATTCACAATTTCTTTATTGTATTCTTATAACGACTGTTACTATTAAACCAATGATTCTTCTGATTATTGCCATTGTTACCATTGTTGCCACTGTTGGGGTTGTTCTTATTATCTTTGTGCAGTTTGAGTTCTCCACTTTTGACCAACACTTCCTCTGTGGTTACTCCATTTTCAATTAGATCTTGGAAGGTCTTTGGACATTGCATTCGTAAGCGGTAGTTTAACTCATTACTCAAACTATTTATGAAGATATCCATCTGTAGACACCTAAAAATCCTTTAGAAAATAAAGTATTTTTATTTTCTGAAAATCCCTGATGACATCATCATTTATTAATTAATTAATTATTTAATTAATTAATTAATTTTTATGTCATTAAATCCCTTTATCTTAATTAAAACTATTTAATTAAGGAATCCCTCCCAAAAATGTTTAAATCTTATTTAAACATTATCTCCTTATTTATTAATTATTTAATTAATAAATTGACCAAAAATCCCAAAATAAATAATTTATTTATTTTTTGCCCAAAACTTGGCCAATTTCCTTTAGACCACTAACCTCTTCCAGAATCTTCTAATCCCTCCTTAATTTCGATTAAAAGGCTAATCCCATCTTTTCTAACCCTAATCCCAAGGCTAAATATTTAATTAAGATTAAATATTTAAAATTCATATTTATTGAAAATATTTCAATAAATATTCCCAAAACTTAAGCTTTTGGAATGAATAAACTTTTATTCCATAAAACCTAGGAGAATTCTAGACTCTTCTAGAATCTTCTCAAATCCAACCTCTTCACCCATCCTAATCCTAAAATCCCCTAATCCTAATCCTAATTCCTCCCTTAACCTTGTCACATTCCCTAAACAAGGTTAGCCAACTCTTAAGCTTACCCCAAAGTCAACAAAGAGGGCTTCCCTTTTTTAAATGCATTGAAGGAATTTAAGGCCTCCTTATCCCTCTTACATGCATTTATGGTGCATTTAAGAAGCCCCTCACCCCTTTCTTACACCCTTTGACCTTAGGCACATTCCCCAAATTGTGCACATTCCTCCCATCTTTCAATCCAATGCCCTTGTGACACTTGTCACAAGGAGGTGATCCCTAAACTAGCACAATCCATGTGCTCCCCTTTGAGTGAATTTTGGCCTCTCTTAAGGATTTCAATCCTGGCCACTCTTTCTTCCTTCCCAAATCCTATAAATACCCCTCCTTTCAAGAGCAAAATAAAAATTAGCTTACTTTCACTCTCATGCATTGTTATAATGCCATTTTCATGTTAGATCTTAGCAAATCATTCTAATTAGCTTACTTTTTAGTATTTTAGCTCATCTTAGCTTAGTAATAATGGATTAATATAGTTTTTATTGTTGTTTTGCATAAGCATAGCATCATATCACATCTCATTTGGTCTAAAATCAATCCTAGATTACTCATCATGTAGCTTAATCTCCATTAAAGCATTTTTGGATCCTTGAGGCCTTAGGGGCAAATCAGGTGTTCTATACCTATTTTTGTGCCATTTTGGGGTTTTCATGGATTTCAATCCATCTTAGAATGCATTTAGAGTATGCTCCAAGTTCTTAGAGAGCACACCCACATCCCTCTTATCAGAGCAAATCAAACAGTGCTTGGGTGCACCTGTTTAGGCTCAATCTGAGGTGGCTAGCTTAGAGTTTCCTTGTTTTTGTTTTGATTGTATGCTAGATTAAACTCTTAACATTTGATTGATTTAGGCCTTTCAAAATAGATAACAGGTACCCTCAAAAGCCTTGCTCACACCATCTTCTCTTTTTCAAGCACACTTCTAGGATATCTTGCAAAAACTGTCCTCCACCTTTGTAGAAAAGTGAGGAAGGCTTCTCCATCTTTTTGTTTTTTGTTGCATAATGTTATCATCGTGACATTATGTTTAATGTTATATGAGTAATGAGCCATGAATTTTGACACTAACTCTTCAAAGGTTTTAATGCCGGAGGGTAACTTAGAAAACCACTCCATAGCCATGCCTCCTAAGCTTCACGGAAATAATCTCATTAAATATGTGGTATCATGCATGAACTCTAAGCTCAACGCACAAAACTCCCATAAGTGATCTTGAGGATCTGTTGTTCCTTTGTACTTGTCATATTTAGGAAACACAACATTGATCAGGAATGGCACCATAACCAAGCTTTTATCAAATGGGAATGGGCACAATGCTTCTATAGAGAAAGGCTTGGGAGACCCACTTTGCTTGATGTTGTCTAGTTGCATTTGAAATGCCTTGAATTGTTTGTTCATGATGTCTAAGGTACTTTCCTCAACTTCTGGTGTTTTAAGTTGGTTGACATCAAAGTCACGGGGAAGCTTGAGACCTTTTTTTGCTAAGTCTATGAAATGTTTTTCTCTATCTAGGTCCATTGCCTTTTCCATGAGCTTTCTGAAATAAGGACATTGAACAGCCTCACTAAAATTTTCATCCGTGGCATCTTCTGTCGTTAGTTCGGTGTTATTTTGAGTATGAGTTTGGTTAACTCTGTGAGCACTTGGATCTACTCCTTCATTGTTGGTATTTCCTTGGTTATTAATATTGCTCTGGTTATTCATGTCATTGCCTCCACTATTGGCATTACCTTGGTTGGTGAATTCAATGCCACTATTATCCTTACCACCCAAACTACCTTGATACATCATGTTGTCTTCTTTTTCTTGTTCGGGTGACTTTTTTGGTACCCTAGGAGTAGTTTCATCTCCGGGATAAGGGAGCTCTTGTCTCAAATAAGTCCCGTCAGCTTGCAAGGTTTGCTTGACGTAATATGATCTAGTGAATGTAGGCATGAACCTTGGATGCAAGTTAAGACTACTTGGATCTAATCCTTTGCAAAATTTTGATAGATATGTGAAACAGGATTTTTGACGAGACTATAAGTTGGATCAGTAAAAACTTGAAAAAGGGTATTCAAATTGATATTCAAAATTTTTTGATTCTTCCTGGAAGTACTTTCTGTTTGACCTTTTTTTTTCTAGGCGTGACTAAAACAATCTCAGGAGTGTCTGAAACCTGTCTAAGCGTATACTGATTTGGTGAAGGCGGTACTCTGTATGGTCTTAGGTGATACTTTACTATTTCCAAGTGGATTTTTAGTTTATTCAGGCGTGTCTCAAATGTCTCTGAGTGTGACTTTAGTGTGTATACGCATGTTTAAGAAAGTCATAGGCATGACTAAAAGTCTGACAGGCGAGTGTATTTTGTGTACAGGCGACACTTCTTTGACCAGGGTATAATTTTTTAGATTTTTTAAAACTTTTGATCAAATATTTTTGAAAATTTCTTGTTTTGAAAATTGAAAACAAATGCAACACCCACATAAATGTCTCTAAACAACAACTAATGTGTATATTCTCAAATTTTTTCACAAGTATAGCACAAGAATGAATTCCAAACAGCCTACCTAGAGTCAAATTGGTTTGTAAACATGGCTCTACAAGGTGGCCTTTCTAATTTAGCTGGGATTTAATAAATGTTCCGTTCAAATGAATTAAAATCTCTCATCCCCCAATTATGTTAAGGGGCTTCCCACATGCACTGAGGCATGATTTTGTGCAATTCGTAAAGACTACTAGAGGGAGTTCAAGAAGATTAAAATCCCTTTGTCATGCACCCCATTAAGGATGCATGCGTTTCATTTTATAGTGGGTCAAATTCTCATGGCAAAAGCAAGTGTATCCCACTTTGGGCTGTCCCTCTCACTAGCCTCGCTAAGGCAAATTCGGGAGGCGAGCCCACTAAATCTCTAGCATGTTCATTTTGCAAGTAAGGCAGATTTTGAATTTTAAGTAAAGTTTTTGGGAGTTTGTTTCACCAAGAAGGTGAAGAGCATATCCCTAACTTTCCTTTTGATTCTCAAACACTTCAAACACTTAGTTCTTTTTCAACCTCTTGACAAGGAGGTTCTTAGAATTGAAATGTGTGGTTCAATTTCTTCCTTATTAAAGCTAGGTTTAAATGACAATGCCACAAGTTAAGGGAATGCAAGCTTGTTTGAGTAGAATATCTTTCCTTGTAGCTAGCAAAAGGCTAGGGGCATTTTTGAGTTGCTGATTTTCATTTTTCACTTACTCACCTTGGCAATTTGCTCCAACTCCCTCCTCCAACAAGTTAGTCCAACACAACCAATTCACAATGAGGGGAAACCAAACTTGCATGTAATCAATCAAAAGATTTTAATGAAAGAAGCTTTAATCTCAAGGTTCATAAATCCAATTTAGAGACACAAATTTCTGCTTCTAAGCTTCAATCATAGCTAAATATTTCTCATATACCTAGACATCCTCATCTAGTGTGGATTCAAGGACAGCCTTTGTATGCACTTGATTCTCCTTCTTTATTTTCTTTGCCAATGCTTTTCCCTCCTTGTTGAACCTGCTTTCTAGCTTTTTCACTCTCGGATGTTTGCTCATTTACTGGTTAACAACAAACATAGAGAGTCAGATTTTCAAATTTTATCAAATTGAATGTGAAAATAGCAAATTAAACACAAGCGACATCCTCTAGCTAATAGGCATGAATAAATCACTCAGAGGCGTGACTTTATTGATTACACACAACACTTCTCAGTGCACAAATGACATTAATAATAGCACAGGCAGTAAATCTATTATGCAAAGCATAAACAGAATCCTAAATACATGACAAATAGTCAATGTAGAGCGACATCCAAAGCTTTTAAAGTGATAAAGATATTATCACAAGCGTAACATTAACAATCAAAGGCATGATAATCTCAATTACTACACGATAGAAAATTTCTCCTTAAGCATGATATTAAGTGGAAAGCGCAATGCAAAGAGGAAATTAACGCGAGAGAAAATAAGTGATATGTGATACTTCCCTGTGTTTAGGTGTGATTTGAAGCTATAAAGGCTAAATGCTTTGCCGTTCTAGGCATAAGTTTCCAACTAACAGGCGTAAGATTAGGCTTTCAAAGTGACACTGTAAGGATTCTAAGCGTGAATAGATCTCCCGTAGGCGTGACTTTAGAAAATTCCTACAGAAAACACATGAAAACCAGACAAAAATGTATGCAAAGATGATTTAAATCACAAATTTGTTAGTATTTGAGGCTCAAGGCCGCACGATGGGCTCCATTTGTGTGATGATATTATTCACCTTCATGAAATTACAAGATTAACTAAGAACAACAAGAATTAGAGTGAGAACTAATCTAATCAATGCACAATTAATCTATCAACATCTCATGGATCTCTAAAATAAAGTGGTAAATGAGGCTCTCAGCTATGATCCTCACTAGTGACACTCTAAAGATGAGAATTAAGCTATACGATATGCAATTAAGATCTATTCAATCAAATTCTAGCTCTATTTGATGAACAATCTACTATGATCAAAGCAATTAAGCTATTAAAATTGATGAGTGAGTGGTGTGGATGCAAATTGCAAGAGCTTTGCTGCAATTCAAAGATATGGAATGGATCCTTAATGCCTCAAAATGCTTTCTACTTATAGGATTTTCCCAAGGGTAGGGGGTAGAGTGAGTTGATCATGGTTATTCTTGGGTAAGGTCAATTGGCTTTGCTTTGTCCATAAATGGGGGGACAAGGAGGGGACAATCATTTAAATGGTTTCAAAAGGCTGGACCATTTCAACAAAAGTGAGTGATTTGTGTCCATTTTGTCTCCAATTTTCTTTGTTGAGGGAAATTATGATTTATTAATTAATTAAAGTAATTAAATTTAGCCATGAAGGGTAAGAGGTTCATTTTGATTTTTGCTTTCAACAACTATGTCATTAATTGAATTTAATCAATTTCTTAGTGTTTTTTCCTTTTTCAAGCTTTATTTAATCATTTAATTGAATTTTCCTTTGATTTGAATTGCCTTTGTTCCATTTATTGATTTTTCATGCTATTTTGATGATTTGATGCACCTTTTTGATTGATTTAAGCCTTTGGCCAATTTTTCGTGTCTACAGTACTTAGGAACTCTTGTAGGAAATCTAGATGCAAAATGACCTATCTTCTTGCATGAAAAACATTTCAAAGGTAATTTGCTTTAAAATTTTCCCTTGCCTCTTTTCTCTCTTCTGGAAATCAGTGCAACAAGTTCTTCCATCTTCTTTTCTTCTTCCATTATCTTCTCCCATTCCTCAGCATACTCACCAAGCTCTTCTTTCAGGTCTTCGTTGCTTGTGCTCAGAAGTGTAGATACTTTCTTGTGTGTGGATGCCCTAAATGAAGATTCAACTTTAGGTGCAGCTTCTCCTAATTATGTAGCTTCAAAGGTAGTTAAATTTGCAATCAACATCTCTCTGCTAAAGTTTGGATTCTGGAGTATAGTTTCTTGAATTGACATTGCCTTGAATTTGTAAGTAGGAGTTAGAGATTTGAAAATTTTTGCAATAACTTCATCTTCATCATAAGTGACTCCCCAATTTTTGATTCCAACTACAGCTTCTGTAACCCTTTGAACATAGGCTCTAATGCTTCTATCTTCATTCATTTGCAGCTTCTCCATCTTTGTCTTCCAGTTTTGCAATTTCCCTTGTTTGGTATACTTGTCTCCTTCATAGAGTGCCTCTAGTCTATTCCAAATATCATGTGTTGAATCTAGGTCTTTAATTTCAGTAAACTCACCCTCAGATACTGCACTGATCAATGCTTCTCTTGCAACCATATTGCATGAAAATAAATTCTTTTCATCATCATCAGTTGTTTCCAAGTCATTCTCAGCCTTAAGAGATTCCTTCTTCTTCACAATCATCCAGTAGTCTATGCCCATACATAGCAGATGTGTTCACATCTTGTTTTTCCAACTGTCAAAGTTTTTAGGATCAAACTTAGGACTTTCCTTCCTATATAATGCCATATCCAAGATCACCTCAAGTTGTTAAGCTTTATCTTTGAGGCCCACAAGCTCTAATACCAATTGTTACAAGTAGTGGTTGTCATTGCACCAAAAGATTGACTTGTTAATGCCTGATACAACCACTAGACTTATAGAAGACACATGAGGCAGTTAAACCATGTCACAAATCCTGAGGGGAGCGCTGACCATTTTTCCAACAATGATTGTATCTTCTATGAGGATAGAAGATTTCTCAAGTGGAAATGACATAAAAGGGAAGTCAACTTCCCCCTCCTCTAGCACCTTAGAAAGTTTTTCACTAGAGGACACGTCCTTTATTTTATCTTTTCCTTCATCTAGGGGTGCCTCATAAAGGTTTTCATCCAAGGATGTTTTATCATTTTTTGAATTTTCTTATTCTTCACTTTTGCGACTAAGGGAGCTGACTTGTCTACCAAAGTAGGCTTGCTCATTGTTTTGAATTAGATGTTCATTTTGTTGGAGATTTCTTAGTCTGAAAAGTGCTAGAACTGCCTCATCCAAATCACATATGTCTAAGGTAGGTGGTGAATCTTTTTGGTTCCAATCGATTAGTTGATGGTTGGTAAGGGGAAGTTCAGGTGAAGAAAGGTCTGATTGGGTGATATGGGTGTCAATATCATCTTCAATCTATTGGAAAGGGACTTTAAAGAAATCTTCCTCAATTTTTGAAATTTAACAAAATAATAGTCCTTGGAAAAAAATTTCTTAGTTTCTATGGAACCCAATCCTTTTCCATGGGGGTATCTAGTTTCTTTGATGAGAGTTTTCCTTCCAATTGTTTTTGCTCCAAGGCCACTGCCATGATATTATTGGATATTGCTAATGCATGGGGAGGTGATTGAGACATTTAATATGTTTAATCACTACATTACTGAATGGGCACTCATACTATTGTCATTTTTTTTTTGTCACTGATGTCAACATATATTTCTATGAGGAGATCCGACTGGTTATCACAATGTACAGACACTGTATGGATGTTTTAGATGCTACGAAGATAGATGAGATTTCAGGAGGATATTGTGATCTTATATCTAAGATCACATCATGTAATATTTCATATTGGATTAATTATAGATGTTTTGGTGAAGACTAGTCACTGACTGTGACAGTAAGAAATGACAGAGTTAGTCTCTGTGTTTTGAGTATAGCTTACAGGTGATATGGAATCAATGCATGTGAACTTCATAGATGAAAGGTAGAGTATTGATGAATGTTATATGAACTACACAAGGTGTGGAATGCAGGATGACATCATATGTGGCATGTGTTTTGGAAGGTGATCTATTTGGAAGCTAACTATAGAAATGTAGCTTGTATGATGGATGGTGAACTTGAATTAAGGGCGTCGGTCCTTAATTGTTTTAATGTAATCATTTTATACTTGTTCTAGATACCGTGTGTATCTTAGCAAGGGTTTATGTAATTTTTTTTAATTTAAAAAGCCTTATGGGCTGACCTATTTATGAGAATTGTAATAAGGTATAAATGAAAGGTCTTTTCTTTTGAAAAGACATGCATGAGAAGAAGATGATATAGAGAGGTTTTAAAAGCTGCGAGATTGTGTCTATTTAATGTAGAGCAGAGGTTTTTTGGTGGACTTCATTGAAAATGATCAAGAAAAGATAGTTGTTGCCAAATAGTTCAAAGATTGTGTATTTCTTCATATACACTTGTGTTGCAAATAGTGATTTTTGAAGGTGGACTTAGCCTTCTTTGGGCAAGTGAGCCTTTGGTAGTGAGCCCTCCCTTTTTTTCTTAACTCCTAACAGGGTCTGACCTCTAACAAGGACTATGTACTGTAATGTTTCAATAGGCTCCTAATAGGGCTATATCTTCTAACAAGGATAACTATACTCTCAGTACATTATTTGTGGATGCTAACTCCCACCGGGGTTTTTACCTTTAACAAGGTTTCCCTGGGACCAAAATATTATGTTATTATGTTGGCATTCATTGTGTTCATTGGATCTGATATTGCTACTGCTTAAATTTTAAAATTTAATAATCTATAATATAACTAATTCACCCCCCCTCTCAGTTGTATTGTGGACTGATATTCCTAACAATTGGTATCAGAGCAATTGGTCCTTAGAGAAAAATATTAACAACTTGAGGTGATCTTGGAGATGGCGTTCTATAGGAAGGATAGTCCAAAATTTGATCCTAAGAATTTTGACAGTTGGAAGAACAAGATGAGGACTCACCTATTTTTCTTAGGCATTGACTATTGGTTGATCATAAGGAACAAGGTGGATATAAAGTCCGAAGATGAATTGACAAAAACTACTGAGGATGAAAAGAAAATATTTTCACTTAACATGATTGCAAGAGAAGCACTGATCAATGCACTCTTTGAAGCATAGTTTACTAAAGTTAAAGACTTGGATTCAACATTCTTGATTTGGGAAAGATTAGAAGCACTATATGAGGGAGACAAGTATACCAAACAAGTGAAGTTGCAAAACTGGAAGACAAAGATGGAGAAGCTACAAATGAATGATGATGAAAGCATTAGGGCCTATGTTCAAAGGGTTACAAAAGTTGTAGTTGGAATCAGAAACTGTAGAGGCACTTATGATGAAGATGAAGTTATTGCAAAAATCCTTAGATCCTTGACACCTGCTTAAAAATTCAAGGCTATGTCTATTCAAGAAACTATACCTCTGACTCCAAACTTTAATAGAGAGATGTTGATTGCAAAGATAACTACCTTTGAAGCTACAAAATTAGGAGAGGTTGTACCTAAAGTTGAATATGCATTTAAGGCATCTACATACAAGAAAAAATTTTCACTTCTGAGCACCAGCAAAGAAGACCTAAAAGAAGAGATTGGTGAGTATGTTGAGGAATGAGAACAGTTAATGGTAGAAGAAAGAAATATGGATGAACTTGTTGCACTAATTGCTAGAAGAGAAAAAAGAGGTAAGGGAAATTTTGAAGGCAAGTTACCCTTGAAATGTTTTTCATGCAATAAGGTAGGTCATTTTGCATCTAGATGTCCTACAAGAGTTCCTAAGTACAAATAATTATAAAAAGATTAAAAGGGACAAAGAATGTTATTATGCTAGTGAAGGAATCTCTGATGATGATTTAGATTGTGAAGAGATCAGATTTGTTGCTATTAGAGATGAACTAGTACATGAAGAAAAATCTTTACTATCTCATGTTGACAAGAAAATTGAATGGATAATAGACAGTGGTTGTTCTCATCATATGACTGGTGATAAGAACAAGTTTGTTAAATTAGTAAAATATGATGGAGGTGTTGTAAGATTTGGAGACAATCTCCCTAAATCTATCATAGGAGCAGGATCCATTACTCTGGATGGAAAGACTAATATAGACAATGTGTTTCTTGTTGAAGGATTGAGACATAATTTGTTGAGTGTTGGACAGTTAATGGATAAAGAGTTTCAATTAAGTTTTGTCAATGGAAAATGTTCTATCAGAAGTAAGGTAGGTAAGATGATTGCAACCGGTACCAAATCTAGAGGTAATGTATTTGAATTAAATACATTTGGAGCCTCTTGTTTTGTTGTGAAAGTTGATGACAGTTGGTTATGGAATAGGAGATTTTTTCATGTTAATTTTGATAACATTGTAAAGGAAAGTATGACTAATGCAGTGAGAGATTTGCCAAAGATTGTGAAACCATCTAACACTATTTGTAGAGAATGTGTCATGGGAAAATAGACCAAAAGAAGTCACAAAAGAAAAACATATACATCAAGAGAGAAGTTGGAACTAGTACACACAAACCTTTGTGGACCTACAAGGAAAAAATCATACTATGGTGAAAGGTATTTCATACTCTTTGTTGATGATTTTTCTAGAATGATGTGGGTTACTTATTTGAAAGAAAAATCAGAGGCTTTTGACAAATTCAAGTTGTTCAAAGAAAAAGTAGAGAATGAATCAAGTTTAAAGATTAAGTGTTTAAGGTTAGACAGAGGTGGAGAGTTTACTTTAGAATTATTCAATTCATACTACAAAGAGCATGGAATAAATAGATAGAATTTTGCTCCTAGAACTCCACAACATAATGGGATAGCATAGAGAAGAAATAGGACTATACTTGATGCTGCTAGGACAATATTGATTAAAGGAAATGTATCTCATGTACATTGGAGAGAGTCTGTTGGAACAAATGTGTACACATTGAACATAATTCAAATCAGAGAAGGTACAAATAAGACTCCTTATGAATTATGGTTTGATCACACTCCTATTCTAAAATATTTTAGAATATTTGGTAGCAAGTTTTATATCAAGAGAGATGATGAGATAGGGAAGTTTGATGCTAGAAGTCATGAAGGATTCTTTCTTGGTTACTCTATTAAAAGAAAGGCTTGCAAATGTTTCAATCTGAGATTGAGGAAGATGATTGAAACTAACAATGTAAGAATATATGAGAAGTTTTAGATACAAGGAAGAATGTATGATAGTAATTAGATTTTAGAGATAAAAGAAACTACTACTGCTGCAGAAGGAGAAGAACTTGTTAGGTAGAAAGTTAAAAGGAGGCTTGTGATGCTAGCACAAGTAAGGCTACTGAGACTCCTAAAACACCAAGGTATGTAAAGAATAACCATCCTGAAAATCAAATTATTGGAAATACCAATCAGGGAGTGCTAGCTAGATCAAAGGTTAGAGAAGAAATTTGCTTGATTTCTCAAGTTGAACAAAAAACTACAGATGAAGAATTTAGAGATGACTCTTGGATAAAGGCTATGAAAGAAGAGTTAGATCAGATAAAGAAGAAGAATACTTGGGAACTAGTTCCTAGACCTAGAAAAAAAAATGTAATAGGAACAAAATGGGTATTTAGAAACAAGATGGATGAAGAAGGAATTGCTGTAAGGAACAAAGAAAGACTAGTGTGTAAGGGATACTCATAGCAAGAAGACATAGAATTTGAAGAAACATTTTCTCCTATTGCTAGAATAGAGGTAGTAAGATTGTTCTTGGCTTATGTTGCACATAAAAACTTCAAGGTGTATCAAATGAATGTGAAATCTACATTTCTGAATGGAGGTCTTGAAGAAGAAGTTTATATAGAACAACCAGATGGATTTCCTCTATGTGAAGATAAAGGCATGGTGTGCAAATTGAAGAAATCTCCGTATGGGCTGAAGCAATCTCCTAGGGCTTGGTATGCAAGGGTAGACACATATCTACTTTGGCTTGGATTCATAAAACATAATGCAGACAATAATTTGTATTTAAGAACTAGTGAAGATGGAATCCTAATAATAGAAGTCTTTTTGGATGATATTATCTTTGGAGGTAATGATGATCTATGTAAGAAATTTGCTAAAGAAATGGAAAGTGAATTTGAGATGTCCATGATAGGTGAAATGAAATTCTTTCTTGGATTGCAAATAACTCAGAATGAGAATGGTATTTTTATTTCTTAGACCAAGTATCTCAAAGAATTGCTTAAGAAGTTTGGAATGGAAGATTGTAAACCAGTAGGAACACCTATGGTGACTGGTGACAAGACAACAATTGATGATGAATCAAAGTGTGTTTTTTAGACCTTGTATAGATCAATGGTTGGAGGACTACAATATCTGACCCACACCAGACCAGATATTACTAATTTTGTTGGAAGTGTGGCTAGATATCAGGCAGCACCTAAAGAAACACATCTAGTTTCTGTGAAAAGGATACCAAGGTATCTAAGAGGAACCATATACTATGGATTATGGTATGACAGAAATGATAATTTTGAACTTCATGCTTATACTGATGTTGATTGGGCAGGGAATATTGATGATAGAAAAAGTACTAGTGGTGGTGCATTTTTCCTTGAGAAAAAGTTGGTTTCTTGGCTAAGTAAGAAATAAGATTGTATAGCACAATCTACTGTTGAATTAAAGTATGTTGCTGCTGCCATAAATTGCACTCAGATTGTTTGGATGAAACAAATGCTGACAAACATTAGAATAAATTTTGATGAGCCTATGGTTATCTATTGTGATAACACTAGTATAGTGAATATGTTAAAGGATCTAGTGATGCACTCCAAAATGAAACATATTGCTATCAAGTATCACTTCTTGAGAGACAAGGTGGCAGAAAAGGAAATAAAATTAGAATATATCAGTACAAAAGAGTAGATTATAGACATCTTCACAAAGACACTACCAAAAGATACCTTTGAATATCCCAGAGGTATGTTGGGGGTTCAGGCCCCTCCTAGTCAAAATTAAATGATGCAAAGATGCATCAGTCCAGGGGTTTTCAGAGCCTTATCATAATATGGACTAGATGTAGGGATCTACTCCTCAGGGGAAGTGATTGTGGAAGAAAGATGTTGAAAATAAGTTGATGACTCATGGAACCCTTTTCCATTTTTTCAAAGGGGGAGTGTTGCTATGAGAAAATCCCTACTTTATGGGGAGATTGTTTGGTTGCAAAACTTTGGATTGATATAACTTTGGGATAATAGATTTTCCCATATGTGGACATCAGTGCCAAAGGGGGGTATTGTTGGATATTGCTAATGCATGGGGAGGTGATTGAGACATTAAAAAATTTCAATCACTATGTTACTGAATGGGCACTCATACTATTGTCATTTGTGTTTTGTCATTGATGTCAACATATGTTTCTGTGAGGAGATCAAATTGGTTATCACAGTGTACGGACACTATACAAATGTTTCAGATGTTGTGAAGACAAATGAGAGTTCAGGAGGATATTGTGATCTTATATGCAAGATCAGATCATGTAATGTTTCATATTGGATTAATTATAGATGTTTTGGTGAAGACTGGTCACTGACTGTGATAGTGAGAAATGACAGAGTTAGTCTCTGTGTTTTGAGTATAGCTTATAGGTGATATGGTATCAGTGCATGCAAACTTCAGAGATGAAAGATAGAGTATTGAGGAATGTTGTATAAAGTGCACAAGGTACGGATTGTAGGATGATGTTAGATGTGGTGTGTGTTCTGGAAGGTGATCTATTTGGAAGCTGACTATAATGATGTAGTGTGTATGATGGATGGAGAACTTGAATTAAGGATGTCGGTCCTTAATTGTTGTAATGTAATCATTTTATACTTGTTCTAGATACCATGTATATCTTAGCAATGGATTATGTAATGTTTTGTAATTTAGAAAGTCTTATGGGCCAACTTGTTTATGAGAATTGTAATAAGGTATAGAGAGGTTGTAAAAGCTGTGAGCTTGTGTCTATTGTATGTAGATTAGAGGTTTATTGGTGGACTTTATTGGAACTAATCAAGCAAAGACAGTCACTGCCAAACAGTTCAAATATTGTTTAGTTATTCATATATACTTGTGTTGTGAACATTAAGTTCTGAACGTGGACTTAACCTTCTTTGGGCAAGTGAACCTTGGGCAGTGAGCCCTCCCTTTTGTTCTTGACTCCTAAGGGGGTCTTTCCTCTAACAAGGACTATGTACCATAATGTTTCAATAAGCTCCTAATAGGGCTATATCTTCTAACATGGATAACTATACTCTCAGTACATCATTTGTGGGTGCTAATTCCTACCGGGGTTCTTACCTTTAATAGGGTTTCCCCAAGACCAAAATATTGTGTTATTATGTTGGCATTCATTGTGTTCATTGGATCTAATATTGTTGCTGCTTAAAGTTTAATAATTTTTCATACAACTTATTCACCCCCCCTCTTAGTTGTATTGTGGACTGTTATTCCTAATAGATATCCCATTCTTTCAACAATGAGTGTGGCTTTTACATACTTCCCCTTGGGAATGTTTGTAGGTTTATCTTCTTCATCATCAAATAGCCAAGAAAGAACATTATGCTTCATATGTTCATCTGAAAGAGATACCCAATATTCAAATGTATTCTATTTGCACTTCATGGTTTCCTTACTTCCCTTAGGGAAGAGTTGCGAAGGTTTACCATAATACCTGGGGGAGAGGGAGAGCTGACCAATACACATGGAATTTTCAAATTTGTATTCCCCCAGACCTTGATCTGTGAACCTAACTTTATATTTAGACTCAATATTCTTCTCTTGAGTAACCTTTTGTTTTACCTTAGCTTGTTTAGACAACTATACTTTAGAAGAAGTGTGTTGGATGGGAGTTTCTTTTGAAATAGGACAAAAATATTCATTTAGTGGACAATAGTTTGATTTTTTGCCTTCCAGTCTCTTGCAATACTAGAATGGTTCATGATCTCCTGAGATGGTTATTTAAGCTCCATGGTGTGGGAATTTTAAACACTGCTTAAATGTGGATGGGACACCTAAGATAGCATGTATCCATAGTCCACCCAAGAGAATGTTATAGGATAGATCTCGATCAAGCACCTGCCAAACTATTTCAAGAAGGGTTAGGCCCACTTGTAAGGTGAGTGCAATGTGACCTTTACTCACCCTTTCTCTATCATCATATGCTTTTATTATGATTCTTTCATTTACATCAATGAGGTCCTCAGAAAGAACGATATTGCTGATCATACTTATGTACATAGATTTAGACCAGATTCATTATCTATAAGGACTCTTTTAATCTAGGTATTGTAAATGGTGACTTGGATGTGCAAAGGTTTATTATGATGAGGATTGGGACCTTGGAAATCTTTTTCGGTGAATACCAGGTGTTGTTGGGAAGCCAAGTTTCTGATCATCCCTTGGAACTGAGAAGCATTGATATTTTTCAGGACATGAGACTCATTTAGGGAATTTTCAAGGACCTCTTTGTGAATAGGGGATGTGTGTAGAATTTATAATATGGATATCTATGTAGGGGTCTTCTTCAATTGGGAGAGCAGGTCATAATGCGACACAGGTTGTGTCGATGTGGATCGAGCAGCAGCTGGATCTCTAATAGGTGGATTTGAAGTAACTTATACAATGACCCAAGGATGGTGGGTGGTGACATTACAATCAACACTCTTTAGGGTCAAGGTATTTACATGAGCTTCGGATTGTTCGATATGGCCACAGAGTTAGTCAAAGCAATAAACATTGTTTTTTTCTAGTCTACCACAAGTGCGTTCATCTCCTGAGGTTTTGTTCATAGAGTAATCATAGAAAAGCCTTTGGATGAGGATGGATTGTTTTGATTATGCTCTGGAAAAGGCTTGGAATACATCTTTAATTGGGCATTAGAGGCAGGGTCTTCTACCTTGATTTTACCATCATCAATCAAATCTTACACAAAATGATGAAATTTCATGTATTTTTTGATTTTGTGCCCTTTAATGCGACGATAATCACAGTATTCATTATTCTTATACCAGTTTAGTTTTGGTAAACCATCATCCCTTGATCGACTAGATGTCAAAAGATGACATCAAGGGAGTCTACCAGCTATGTAAATTATCATCATTGTTGTTGTCTATTATTGTTATTATCATTTTTTTGGCCATTATAACATGAAAATAAGGAACCACGATAACCAGATCCTTGATTCTGATTCTAGTTATTTGAATTATTCTGATTGCTCTGATTATTTTCATTGTTCTGATCATTGTTGTTGCAATTACCTTGGTTGTTTTTGTTGGATGCTTGAACATTCTGGACGTGTTTAGCATCTATCACTCCATCATGTTTAATGACTCCTTTCATCAAAATTTCATCTTCAATGGAATTCCCCTTTTTATTGACTACCTCAAATGAGTCTAGGGAAACTATTTTCATCTAGAATGATATCTTTGTAACCAAATTCTTAGTGAAGATATCAAAAAGATGTGAATCTAGGATTTTCCAAGGCATCGAATTCGCAAGATGTCACCATCTTTAGAGAAAGTTAGAAAAGGTTTCTTTGTTTCTTTGTTTCACGTCGCACAAGTCACTAAGTGATGCTTGGTGTTTGATATTAGAAGAGTATTGTGTAACAAAATTCTTGGTGAGATCATGGAAGGTAAATATGGAACCGGGAGGAAGAATTATTAGCCACTCTAGGGAAGGTCCACCAAGATTCATAGTGAAGAGTCTTAGAAGAAAATGATCATTGCAGGAAACTTCTTGAGCCTCTCCATAAAATTTCTTGACATGTTGCACAGGGCATGAGTCTCCTTTGTATTTATCAAATTTTAGAATTTCAAAATTGGTGGGGATGGTTGAAGAGTGATTGACTTCTCAAAGGGATAAGAACATATCTACGTGAAAGAGAATTCCTTCTTCCCACCCTTTTTCATAGTCATCATCATGTTCTTAAGCTCATCGATTTATTGGACTAGTTCAGGAGGATCATTATTAACAATTGTATGATCTTGATGTGTTCCTCCTCCTGAAGATGCATTATGTCCTCTGAGAGGGGGAGGATTTGTGTTGTGTCTGTGGTTGGTGTTGTTCATATGTGCATAATTTTGACTTTTTAGGACTCCATTAGGATTCAATAAAATTGAAGCGGAGCATCATCTTGAGAACCCTGGTTGTTGCTCAGGTCTGCAACCCACGTTTAAGCCATCATTACTCACCCCATTGACATTGTTTGAGTTAGGCTTATTTAGAAGCTTCTGGATTTGTTCAAGTGTATTATTTGTTGGCTTGTGGTGATTGATCAGGAAAGTAATATACACTTTTCCTCCTGCCCTCACTGACATGTTGTAACTCATTCTAACCCTAAAGTGGCAAAATATTGTATAATATGGCTTAGGTTAAGGGATTTCATAATGCATGGTTTTTTAGCACTTGTAGAAGAATTGAGTTGTAAGGGATTATAGATTGTAATAAGGTTGTAATCATTGGATAATAATAATATTGGACTCACTGTTGGTGGAAGTAGCCTAGGGATTGGGTGAACCACATTAAATCTTTGTGTCTTGTGTTCTCTTTTGTGTGGTTTATTGGTTTTTGATATTGGTTATATTTGCATGTAACAGTTATTTCTGTCTTGTTAATCCTAACAAGTGGTATTAGAGAGAGGTTTTTTTTCAGTTATCCTCTGTAGGAAGATCTCATGGTTGAGTGGGAGAAATGGAAGATGAGGGTAGGCTAAAGGTTGACAAGTTTAATGGGAAGAACTTTTAGTTATGGAAAATGCAAATGGAGGACTATCTCTATTAGAAGGATCTATGGAGGCCATTGGAAGGAAAAGGCAAGAAACTAGCAAGCATTTCTAATGAGGACTCTGATATTCTTGATAGAAAGGCCCTTGGTAGTATTTGATTATGCATGGCACAATCAGTGGCATTCAATATTACACAAGCAAAGATGACTGAAGATTTGATGAAAACACTAGCAAAGTTGTATGAAAAGCCCTCCTCTTCAAATAAGGTATTTTTCATGAAGCGTTTGTTTACTATAAAAATGGTGGAAGGTGGGTCAGTTGTTGATCATTTAAATGAGTTTAATACAATTTCCAGTCAATTAACTTCTATTAATGTTATTTTTTATGAATAAGTCAGGGCTCTCTTGATTTTGTGTTCTTTTCTTGAAAGCTGGAATGGCTTGGTAATGGCTGTTAGTAACTCTATTTCTGGTTCTAATATCCTAAAATTTGATGATGTTATTAGTGTTATTCTGAGTGATGAAATTCATAGGAAAAGCTCAGGTGGATCCACATCAGGTAGTGTCTTAAACGCACAAAGCAGAGGTAGAACTAATGAGAGGAAACAATTCTAAAAATTATGGGAAATCAAGAGGAAAATCAAAGGGAAAGAGGTCTAAATCTAAAGGATGAAATGATTGTTGGTACTATGGAAAATCAAGTCATAAGAAGAAAGATTGCTAGTCTCGAAAGAATAAAGAAGGAGAAAAACAAGAAGGTAACAAGGAGGCAAATGTGGTAAGTAATAAACCCAAAGAGGATGCCTTGCTTCTTTCTTTAGAAAGTGTTGATGATTCTTGGGTTTTAGATTCTAGGGCTTCATTTCATGCTACACCCCATAGAGGTTACTTTCTTGATTATGTCCAAGGGGATTTCGGGTTAGTTTATTTGGGATATAATGAACCCTATCAGATAGTTGGAAAGGAAAAAATTAAGATTAAGTTGCAGATTGGGAATCATTGGCTACTACAAGAGGTAAGACATGTTCCAAGACTGAGTAGGAATTTAATTTCAGCAGGGCAACTGGGTGATGAGGTTGTACAATTACTTTTAATGATAGAAATTGGAAGCTTTCAAAAGGTTCCTTAGTAGTAGCAAAAGGTGTGAAAGTAGGCACCTTATATCTTTGTACAGGTTATATTGTTCCTTCTTCTTTAATTATTTCAGAAGATAATGAATGTTTAGGAACAGTGGCTGCATTTGAGTAGGAAGAACATCAAACTATTGCTATAGATTCTAACATGGCACTTTGGCACAACAGACTCGGGCACATGAGTGAAAAAGGTATGAAATTACTTCATTCAAAGAAAGTTTTACCTGGTCTAAAATGTGTCAATATGGATTTTTGTGAGAGTTGTATGTATGGAAAACAAAAGAGAGTTAGTTTTGTGAAGAGTGGGAAGGAAAAGAAAAATGAGAAATTAGAGCTTGTGCATACAGATGTATCAGGACCAGCTCAGGTATCTTCCCTTGGTGGCTCTCTGTATTATGTTACATTTATAGATGATGCAACAAGAAAAGTATGGATTTATTTCCTTAGAAAGAAATCTGATGTATTTCAAACTTTTAAGAAATGGAAATACTTGGTTGAAAATGAGACTGGTAAAAAGCAAAAATGTCTCAGATCTGATAATGGTGGTGAGTATTGTAGCACATAATTTGAAGATTATTGTTCCTCTAATGGTATTCGTAGGTAGAAAATTGTACCCTAGACTCCACAAGAAAATAGAGTGGCTGAACGCATGAACAAGACAATAATGGAGCCTGCAAGGAGTATTAGGTTGCATGCTAGGCTGCCCTTAAACATGTGGGCAGAGGCTATAAACACTACTATTTATTTAATCAATAGAGGCCCCTCTACTCCTTTGGACTATGGTATTCTAGAGGAAGCATGGAGTGGTAAGAAGGTTAGTTATTCTTTTCTCAAAACCTTCGGTTGTGAAGCTTTTGCACATATAGATTTTGAAAATAGAACCAAGCTAGAAGCTAAGTCAAAGAAATATGTATTTTTTGGATATGGCATTGATGAATTTGGTTATAGGCTTTGGGATTTTGAAAATCATAAAATTTTAAGAAGTAGGGATGTCATATTCAATGAGAAAGTGTTGTACAAAGATCTGTTGCAGCAACATGAGAAGAAAGAAAATGATTATGTAGTACTAGATGATACTCTAGTAGTTCCTTATGCTCCACAACAATAGCAACAATAAATACCACAAACCCCAGTGAATGTTAGATGGTCAACAAGGCTAACTAGAGCTCCAGAAAGATATTCCCCCTCTTTGTATTCTATTTTATTAACCGATGCTGGTGAACTTGAATGTTATAATGAAGCTGTGCAGGTGGAAACAAAGATACAGTGGGAGTCTGCAATGGAAGAGGAAATGGACTCATTGTTGAAAAATAAAACTTGGGATTTATGTAAGTTACCTGTAGGTAAAAGGGCTTTACAAAATAAATGGGTTTACAGGATGAAAGAAGAGGATGGAGGTAAGAAAAATTTAAAGCCGGATTAGTCGTAAAAGGATTTGCACAAAAAAAAGGTATTGATTTTGATGAGATATTTTCTCCAGTTGTTAAAATAACTTCTATCTGTATTGTTTTAAGTATTGTGGCTACTGAAGATCTACATTTAGAGCAGCTTGATGTTAAAACAACTTTTCCTCATGGTCATTTGGATGAAGAAATATATATGGTACAACCACAAGGATTTGAGGTCAAGGGTAAGTAGATTTTGGTGTGTAGATTGTAGAAATGTTTATATGGCTTGAAGAAGGCACCTCGGCAATGGTATATTAAATTTGAGACTTTTATGAATGAGCATGGATACACTCTGTGTCATTCTAACTATTGTATTTATTTTAAGAGGTTGGATGATGATAGCTACATTATTTTATTCTTATATGTTGATGATATGCTTGTAGCTGGGTCTAACATGAGTCACATTAAGGAATTGAAATAACAGTTAGCACATTCATTTTCTACGAAGGATTTGGGGGCAGAAAAACAAATCCTTGGTATGAAAATTTGTAGAGATGGGAAAAATAGGAAGTTTTCTTTATCTCAGGCTGATTATATGGAGAAGGTGTTGCAATGTTTCTCCATGGAGAATGCCAAAGTTGTCAACACACCTTTGCTTGGTCATTTGAAATTGACTAAGGAGATGTGTCCTAAGACATCAGAAGAGGAGGCTAAAATTTCTAAGGTACCTTATGCTTTAGCTGTAGGGAACTTAATTTATGCTATGGTATGTACTAGGCTAGATATTGCACTCGCAGTGGGAGTCGTTAGCCGATATATGAGTCACCCTAGTATTGAGCATTGGAATACAGTCAAATGGATTCTCAAATATTTGAGAGGTACATCCAGTAAGTGTTTACACTTTGGGGGATCTAGTACTACTGTACAAGGCTATGTTGACTCAAATTTGGTAGGAGATATAGATAGCAGGTAGAGTACTATAGGCTATGTATTTATTGTTGGTGGGACAATAGTGAGTTGGATTTCTCAACTACAAAAGGTGGTTTCTTTATCCACTACAGAGACAAAGTATGTTGCTGCTACAGAGGCAGCCAAGGAGATGATATGGCTTCAATTCTTCATGGAGGAATTGGGACATCCATAGATGGATAATCTTCTACATATAGATAGCCAAAGTGCCATTCATCTTGCGAAGATTTCTTTTTTGCACTCAAAGACAAAACACATATAGTTGTGGTACCATTTCATTCGGTGATCAGTTTTGGATGAGGGATAGTTAAAGCTAGAAAAGATACATATAGATGATAATCCAATAGATATGTTTACAAAGGTAGTATCAAGGGAGAATTTGAACTCATGTTTAGCTTTAGTTGATCTTCTATACTGAACAGAATAAAGGAACAACTAAGTCCAAGGTGGTTTGATCTAGTGGGAGCCTCATATGGTAGCAGTATTACTATAGGATTAGTCTCCAAGTGGGAGGTTTTTTTAGTGTGGATACTGATTAGTCACCAAGTGGGAGATTGTTGGCTTGTGGTGACTAATTAGGAAAGTACTGTAACTTTTGGGGCCGACATATTTTTTGGCTATTTTTGGGCCAACATTTTGTAACTCATTCTAACCCTAAAGTGGAAAAATATTGTATAATACTGCTTAGGGTTAGGGATTTCATAATGCATGGTTTTTTAGCACTTGCAACAAAATTTAGCTATAAGGGATTGTGGATTGTAATAAGGTTGTAATCATTGGATAATAATAATATTGGACTCATTGTTGGTGGATGTAGCTCAGAGATTGGGTGAACCATGTTAAATATTTGTGTCTTGTGTTCTCTTCTGTGTGGTTTATTGTTTTCTGATATTGGTTATATTTGCATGTAACTGTTATTTCTATCTTGTTAATCCTAACATTATAATGGATGGGGAGGTTGATTTTTATTATCATATGTTGATGGAATGATGGGCACTACCTTTCCTTTGTTGGTTCGAATCAAATTATTCTCAAGAAAGATTTCATTGAAATTTTCATGGAGTGTGACACCCTCTTTGAATAAGGTTCATGAAGATATTAGAACTATTGGCTTGGATTAGATCTTCCACTAGGATCAAGTTGTTAGGATTGTCAAAGAATTCCTTAGCTCATGGATTGGAACTGACACTTTTAGGTATGATTATGTCAGATTCCATGTGCGGTTCTTCTTTGTCATTAAAGGCCTCTTGATAGATAGTCTTCCAATCATTATCCATGGTGAGAGATTATTGTCTTAGCTTTTCTTGAGATCAAGTAAGTACCATGAATAGGTGACCTTTACAATGGTTGGATAGAATGAACGATGACCAATTGATGAGGGATGATGAGGAGAAGATTGAAGTTGATGAACTAATCGCAAATTGTTCTAAGTTTGGATTAGATTAAGAGGACTAATCCTCAAGGATTGATTAGACTGATTGGAGAGGTACTAAGCCTCGATGATTGATCTGATTTTGGATTAGATTGATTGATTATATTGGATTAAAGAGGGACTAAGCCTCAAGGATTGGTTTGATTTACAGGTTTGGAACAAACCTAGGTGAAACAAGATCTTGTGATTATGAAAATATAGGATTGGATTTGATTTAAAGTCTTCTCTTATTTGGGTGGTAGACTGACGATCCCCCCAAAAAATAGGACTAGATTAAGACTACTAGAGAAAGAATCATTTCTAAAAGTAGCAAGGGATTAATGTTTTATTTTATTTAAGGTCTATGAGACACTATTGGATTGATTCTTTCACCTTATTTCTTGATTGAGGTATGAAAGACAATTTGATTTGATTTTAATTTAAAGTCCAGGGTTTTCTTAATGCTCGTAATGTTTTGAAAGGTGGATGAAGGAAGAGGTGATTAAAGATGAGGAAATGATGAGTGACTTGAATAAGAATGAAGTTAAAAGGTACTTAATCATAGGATTCCCAAGTGACAAAGGCCATGTTGACTTTGTTCTTGGAAACAAAAATAGAAACCCAATTGTTGTAGGTGTTTTTATCAAACTTTTCATTGGCTTCAAGAGTCTTTTGGATAGATTTCAAATTGGATTTGTTGACTCTAGCCTTTCTATTAGCTATCTTCTTTTCTTTGAAGACTTGGGAAACTAGAAGTTTTACCTTCTTATGTTTCACACCATCAGTCATGGCTTAAATAAGAAAACATGATATAGATTTTGATAACAAAAAACTAGGAGGACAATATCTTGATAGATCAAAGGATGTTCTTGGTAAGAACCAATTTCATGCATACATCAAATGTTTGGGTTACAAGCACATTTGTCAAAAACAGTCCTGCAAAGGACAAAGAACCCTTGCAGGATTCAAGTGTATGGGTTTGTTTTGCAATGGAAACTAACAAGAACACTTTTTATCCCTAGAAGGAGATTGGATGATATTGAAAAAATTTTCTCACTGACTTAGGAACACACCCAAAAACTCCTCAAAATACAGTCATCACCAAGCATGCAATGGCTCTAGTCATGATGTCGTATTATCAAAGTGTTAATGTTGATGGGGGCTCGATATGGTGAGTGTCTTGGGGAGATTACTATTCTCCTTCCATGCATATTATCAACCTTTCAGAGGTGAACCAAGTGGCTTCTATCTAATGGCTTTTAGTAAGGGTCTTCATTTGAACACACTCTTTGTGTCTACGCAAGCCCGATTTAGGCATATAGCCCCACAAAGAACCTTGGCACAATTAGTCACGTAAATGTGATTTAGACTGCGGGGCCCTACTAAAGTGTTAGGTGAGAGTTGAGTATAAGATCAAATTTCATCTAGCTTCTGAGGCTTTAACCCCAAAAAATAAATTTAATTAACGTGAGTTGGAGTGGTGGGCTAACACCTCGTTCTCACATGGGTCATTCCTGGGAGATTTTTACCTCACTAGTAGGCCCATCTGAAGGATGAAATGAAAAAACATATGGATTGGCTATGGAAGGAGTCTGGATTTCTAATTTTCCCTCATGGGAAAAAGAGCATACTCTCCTATCTGACATGGTTTTCTCCCAAACACACTAAACAATTGATTAATTCCAAGTTTTCTTTAAGACAAAAAATCAAAATGTTCTAGATTTTTTAGTTTCCCACTTGGATAAAAGAGCTTACTCCCCTAGCTAATGAGTCATTATAAAAAATAAACTTCCTACTTAATGCTAGGTGTCGAATAAATCATTAAGAAAATATAATGTTTGATTGAATCTCCTTGGCAACCTACAAAATAACTTCGGTGAGTAGTTTAATGTGTTTGGTCTTCCAACAATGTCCTAAAAAATAATCAAATTAGTACAACGTTCTAAAAAAGTACTATTAGAAGGCATAAAATGTTAGTATCTTCCAAAAACCTTGGATCAACAAACTCAAAATGTAAGATTTTATGAAAAAGAGTTAAAATCAGGCAGAGATGCCTTTCTACAGGTAGATACACCTGTCTATCCAAGATGCATTTCTATAGGTAGAGATGCATGTGCAGATACACCTATGTACAAGAAGAGCTACCGGTGAAAAAATGCTTGTGTAGAGGCAGAGACACTTGCCAGGAAGAGACACCTGTGTAGAGGTAGAGATGTCTGTCTATACAACAAATAAATTTTAACTACCAATTTGTTAAAGTTTTAAGCTCCCATTAACTTCAAAATGCATAAAAAGGTTTCTTATGATGAAATATAGTAACTTTCAACCTTAAGACGCCAACAAAAACTTCATTTAATAAACTAAAAAGGCTAATAAAAGGGGAAATCCCTTTCTAGCAGAGACACCTATGTGCGTGCAGAGACACCTACCAAAACAAAGATCTTCTTAGTTTTATGTATTTTACTTCATTTGTAGATAAAATAAGGTGTTTTACTAATGATCATTAGCATTAATGTGATTATAAAATATAAGTTTTATTAATTAAAAAAAATTAAAATGGGAGAAAAACTCTTTCTGGAAGAGATGCTTGTGTACAAGCAGGGACACCTATGTGGTTGAGATGCCTATCAATAGGTAGAGATGCCTCTGGACAAGCGGAGACACCTTTTTGGAAATTTCACGGGAAATTTTCACAAAAGAAAGAAAAATTGTTAGAAAATGGGAATGTGGGTCCCACCGGGTGTGCCAAAATATATTTGATGAAAACTTACATATTAAGAGAAAGCTCAAACATACAAATGTTAGGAATAAATAACATATACAATGTTAATCTAACATTTTATATGAACTTACAAAATAAAATAAAAGGTTTCCACCACAACCTCCAATGAGCATGAAGCAAGTGCACCCAAGACTTACTTGATTTAAGCTCTTAGAGAGTGTTGTGGGTGTACTCTCCCAACAAAAGTATGAATCCCGCTATGAATGAAAGGTAAAAAAAAGATTGAACTACTCAAGGAGGAGATATGAGATAAACCCTCAAGTATTCAATGCAAGAAGCCAAAGAAACTCAAGGAGGAGCTATGGAAGAAATCCTCAAGCTTAATGGCATGCAACTAACAAATAAAATGAAGCTAGAACATGAAGTAAACTATGTTCTAAATCTTTAAAAAAATCTAGAAACTACCAAATGGTTAGTGAAAAACTCTAAGTGCAAGCAAAAAAAACTAGCATTATAATTCTACATGCAAATGATAGATGATTTTCTTGAGGCAAGGGTCCTATTTATAGGATTTTGGAGGGTAGGGGTGAGGTGGCATCTATGTGGAATCCATATAGGTGCCACCAATGAGACACATAAACCATGCAAAGTCCAAGACTTTCTCACACGTGTGAGCAACTTGGGATGTGAGGGGTCAATGTGTACTTCAAGGACATGTGTAAGTGTGTGTAAGAGATGTGTAATAAAAAAGTCCATTTTCATGTTTTGGGTAAGTGTAAGAAGTGTCATAAAAAAATTGTAAGAAGCCTTGTTTACGAAATTTTTAGCAACTTTTGAAAAGGCAATTTTTAGAAATTTGCTCACACATGTGTGAGCAAATAATTAGGACTAATGGGTGTTGTGTGTGAGTGATTACACCTTCATGAAATAACAAGATTTAAAGAGAATTTACACTATTCAAAGCAAACTAATCTAAATAATGCACAATTAATCTAAATATCTCATGGTTCTCTAAAATAAAGTGGTAAATGAGGCTCTCAGCTGCAAATCCTCACTAGTGACACTCTAAAGATGAGAATTAAGCTATATGATATGCAAATTTAGATCTATTCTATCAAATTCTAGCTCTATTTGATGAACAATCTACTATGATCAATGCAATTTAAGCTAAATATCAATGAAAATGCTAAGTGAGTGATGTGGATGCAAATTGCAAGAGCTTTGCTGCAATTCAAAGATATGGAGTGGATGAATAATGCCTCAAAATGCTTTCTATTTATAGGATTTTCCCAAGGGTAGGGGGTAGAGTGAGATAACCATGGTTAGGCTTGGGTAAGGTCAATTGGCTTTGCTTTGTCCCTAAATGGGGGGACAAACATTTAAATGGTTTCAAAAGGCTGGACCATTTCAACAAAAGTGAGTGATTTGTGTCCATTTTGTCTCCTTTTTTCCTTTGTTGAGAGAATTTCATATTTATTAATTAATTAAAGTAATTAAATTTAGCCATGAAGGGTAAGAGGTTCATTTTGATTTTTCATTTCAACAACTATGTCATTAATTGAATTTAATCAATTTCTTAGTGTTTTTCCCCTTTTCAAGCTTTATTTAATCATTTAATCATTTAATTGAATTTTCCTTTGATTTGAATTGCCTCTGTTCCATTTATGTTATTTTTCATGCTATTTTGATGACTTGATGCACCTTTTGATCGATTTAAGCCTTTGCCAATTTTCCATGTCTACAAATGCCCCTCTTTGAGTCGATGTGCGAAGAACATTGATTCAAAGATTCCCTTAGTATGATGATCTGATTCTGGTCCTGGTTCTAATATGCCTCTGATCGTTCTGATTGATGTACTTCCTGATAATGATGATGTGCCTCTGATGATGGTGCTGATATGATTCTGATGCCTCTGATATGATATGGGTCCTGATATGATGAAAGGTCCTGGGTTCACTGATAAAGGTCCTGGGTTGATTGATTGCTGATATGTTGATAGGTTTGATATGATGACTGATTTGATATGAAATTGATATGCAATTGATTTGCCTCCTGATATGATAATGATATGATATGATATTGATACTGATATCTTGATATGATACTGCCCCACTGATAAATGTTTTTGATGTGATGCCCATTTGATACTCTGATGCCCCCTCAGAAATAAAACATATTGAGTCCTTGATTTGAACGACTTTAAGTAGTTGGAATATGTTTTGATTTCTGATACCGTTTGAAAGAAATAATCAAATTTGATTTATGCCCCGATTAATGAAAATGTCCTATGATAGGTTCAAAGTGCATTGTTTTAAGTGTTTATGAGGACCAATTTTACCTTAAATAGGGTAAAACCCCTCATTTTACTATTCATTTGCACCGTTCCTTCTTGAGATTTGAGCTCTGTTTTTAGCCTTCTGGAGACGATGGTGGTCCCACATCGCGAGCATCGGTTTGAGAGAGCGCGCCGGTTCAGTCGGAGAGCGACCGATGGTCCTCCGGTATGTCATTCAAATTTTCCTCATGTTTGTAAAGTCGCATTTATGACCTTATTTAATGCTTTTAAAAATTTTAATTCTGCGTGCGTGAAAAGAAATGTCGCCTCCGTGCATTTTAATATCGCCTGAAAATTTTAAATGTCGCCTTTGATAAATCTTATGTCGCGTCCCTTAGGTATTTTCACGCATTTAGAAAATATAGTGTCACCTAAGGAAAATTTAATGTCGCGTAGGTTTTAAACATTTTTAATCAGGTGTCGCGTAATAATAAGATGTCGCCTACGGAAAATCTTATACCGCCTCCGTGAAAATAAGTCACGCGGTTGAATAAAATCACGCGTTTGATCAAAGAAATGTCGCCTCTGGTAAAAGAAATGACGCCAGAAAGAAAAGTCGCGTGAATAAAAAAAAATTTTGTTTATTTAAAACTTTTCTAAGACGTCTGATTGCTCGATTACGTCAACTTGATTGATATCGATCACGTCAATGAATTCAATCGAATGTTTAGTTAGGGTATTCCCTTTGTTTGACTTCAACAACGAATTAGAACATAGGTAACTATAATATCGAAGAATAAGATTAATCAATCCTCATCATGAATGATAGATCATGGATCTAAATGTCCATCCATTTTATGCCCAAATGCTTAGAGACATAAAACTAGGATCGTCCTTCCTCAACACTTAGAGTTAGGATTGGTAAGTCTGATAGGTATATTTAAATTGATGACCATGATTGATTGTTTGATTTCCTGATAGTAAGTTACTCATGTGGTTCCCTTGTTTTGATTAAACAGGAGGATGTCCCTGTGCTGTACCTTCGAACTGTACCACACTGGGTGATGGAGCTGAGGACTCAGTTGACTGACGCCGAGAGGCGAGTGATTAGGCGCTGCGGTTTACTGTGCATACTAGAGCTTCCTCGGTTCCAGATGAACCGAGGTTTGATTATGGCTGTCGCAGAGCGTTGGCACTCTGAGACAAACACATTTTGGCTACCACAGGGCGAGATGACTATTACACCAGAGGATGTTTATAGATTGCTACGGATCCCGACTCATGGAGAGATAGTATATTATGACGCAGTCTATGACGGGACATATTGTCGACGAGTATTCGGAGATCCATCTATTGGTGATGACTGTATCTTATGGCCTCAGTTTGCCTCATTTCCTATTTTACCAGCTTTATTAGGTGCTATCATTGGTGGTGTCTTATTACCTGATCGGCGAGGTCGCGGATTTTCAGTGGGATGGGGCAGGATTATCGAGGATTTGCTACATCATCCTCGACGCTTTGACTGGGGATCTTGTGTGCTAGCACAGCTTTATCATGATCTGCATGAGGTGGTTTACAGGAGAGCAGCCTCATTATCTGCTGGGATTCATATTTTACAGTTGTGGATATGGGAGCACTTACCAGTCAGTCGTCCTATATCAGATCGAGATCGTCCTCTAGGATATCCTTTTGCATGGCAGTATACTGGTATGGTGACACAGCATCACTTGGGTCACTTGGAGTATTGGCGCCGGTAGATTGATGACATGGATGAGGTCTATTGGAGACCATATGTTGAGGTCGAGGATTGGAGAGAGGATAGCTTGGAGTTACCCTATATGTTTGCTCCTCGATGGATGATCGGCAGGATTGACTCTGTTCTTGAGAGATTCTTGGCAGGGAGAGTACTACGACAGTTTGGGCGGATTCAGCCTATGCCTCAGGGATCTGCAGTATATGCTCGTTCTAGTGCAGAGCGTGTTACTTGGGGTCACATGCCTTCATATGATGATGCTATAGAGCAGATATCATTACTGGGTTATATGGATTGGGACATGAGGTTACACATCAGAGATGCCGGCGTCACACAGGAGTATCTAGCTTGGTTGATGGAGCACCCGATGCCTCGCTTTACAGACCCTGCAGAGCCAGTACTTGGGCGAGATGATGGTGAGGATGTTGGTGGTGGGAGGAGATGCAGAGGTAGACCCCGAGGTAGAGCAGTGATTCGGCTCAGAGGACGAGCGAGAGATGCACAGGTACAGGCACCACCTCCTCCTCCTCGTCCTGCAGTAGCACAGAGACAGAGGTTAGATCGTCAGGATCATGTGAGGGCTGCTAGACAGGATCCAGGGACAGGACAGGATACGAGAGCAGGAGTACAGCAGACTACTGTGGATGATCAGGACACAGGTGCACAGCAGATGCCAGCAGCTTTTTCCCGTGATCGGGGAAAAGCTCCTATAGATACAGGTGATCCTCAGAGTACCTATGAGGTTGGAGAGAGTTCTAGTACTAGCCAGCTACGAGCAGATGTGAGAGCATTACGGATAGAGGTGTCACAGATGTCCTCTATGATTCAGCAGTTGGTATCGGGTTTGGCTCCCTTGGTTCCTCTCCTTGTTGCTATGGTTGGTCAGACGCCTCCTCAGCAGCCTCCATCACAGCCTCCTCCACAGCCTCCTCCAGGACCTCCTCCCAGTGGTGACGAGAGATGAGCCATGAGTGCTCTTATTGATCATTGAGATACTTGATATTGTACCGTAGTCTTGTGACCTTGGTGTCACCTTTCCAGTTGTATTTTGACACTTATTTGACATTGATGCCCCTGTTGATGGGCGATTATAGAGTTGAGTTTTATGACATCATTGTTATGAGTAGACGTGTGATATGAGAACATTTATGATCTTTCCTGCTTTTACTTGATGATCTATGAGATTTCCTTTAGATGCTGCTATATGTGTTTATCTAATGCATTTGTTTTTTTGGATGACTATTGGTTATGGATGCAACGTATCTTATGTATGATATAGATAGATGGATGCATTTCTTCTTCATGTATGGATGCAGTTTTGATATGTTATTTCTCATGTATGCCATCTGTATGCATGTAAATGTAAATGATTATTTACTTCTTTTCTTTGATAATATCTATGTAATGATTAATGATATGGAATGAATGCAAAAAGTATAATCTCATTTATTTTTATTTTTGTAGAAAAGATGATGTTGAAATGATGTTGTCCTTGTTGATTTAACCCTGTTAATGATGTCATGTACCCCCTTTTTGATGCGAAAATAAAACCCTTGGGAAAAAAATGCACATGCAATTAATCTAATATGAGAATGCATTTAACCTTTTTATGAATGCAGCTAAGTGTCACTAGCTTTTTAGCAAATAAATGCCTTGAGGATATATTTTCATCATTGAGCACTTGGGACCGGAAAGTCGACACAACCACCACTGCCCACTGACATGATGATATGAATATCGCTTTTTACTTTACTGCTCATATGGTAACCTCCCTTTTGCTTTCCCATCGGTCTCATCGATACGACTATCACTGATTTCAAAAACAATCATGAGAGTACGAATACCGATTTTGTCGGATTCTATGTTGCAAGTGGATTTTGTCATTTAGATATGAAGAATCTAAATATCCAAGGTATCCGGTTGCGTAAACAAACAAAGGTTAACTCATTATTTTATAAGATAATCCTCGATGGTTCTTTGATGACCATGTCTTCAGATGAATTCTCATAAGGCAATGAATTTTCCTCCAAACAGTCACATCATAGTCAAGAAAAATATCATGTCTCCATCATTGCCAATCTAGTCGAAACATCCTTGATGAGCTAAAAAGACTTGATACAAATTGAATGAATGTAAGTAAACAGATTTTTAACCAACTTTTCAAAAGAATCTATCTAAGTGTTTTGCATTGTTTTCTGATTTTCAACAAAATATATTTCCAAGTGTTTGATCATGATATGATTTTTGATTTTTAATCCTGAATAATAAGTCAATTTAGGCTCATGGAATTTTGTTGTGGTAGTCAAATTCTTCGTTATCAATCAAAGGTTTACACAAATCTGATCTCTCTTCTGAAAATGTTGATCTCTTTCTGCTTGTGACTGAATGTTTGTTCATATGAATCCCTTTTGAGGTACCCACTTTCCAATCCATTTATGCTGCCCCCAAGTATTTGATGTATCAACTTTGACAACTTTAGGCAATGTAAAGGATGGTGCTACAAACTGTTATGATGACTATGTACAAATGACGGATGCAATGAAGGTTTAAACAAATGGGATGATGAGATGCATTATATACACATGTGACTAGGAAGGAAATGACTTAAGGGAACCAAAAGCGCTTGTTACCAAGTTTTCACTTTTGGGTATTCTCTTTTTTTTTTGCTACCAAGGCGCCTATTTGCTAGGTTTTCACCAAGGCACTTTTTCTCTTTTTTCATTTTTTTTCATTTTTTCCTTTTTTTCTTTTTTTTAATTTTTTGTTTTATTTTTTTCTTTTTTTCTTTTTTTTTTTATCAACTTGGCGCCTATTTGCTAGGTTTTCACCAAGAGATAGTTTTTCAAATGTTTTTGCTTTCTTCAGGCTCAATTTTCCATTGTTTTTGATCTTTCTTCTTTTCCAATGTTTTTGGATTTTCTATTTTCAAATGTTTTTGGTATTTTCCATTTTCAATTATGTACAATAATTATGATGCTCTCTCATCTGATACTCTTTATACTCTTTCATCTGTTTTAGGTGTAGAATCTCTTCAAATGAATGCTATTTATGGGTTCTTGTAATTCTTCACCATTACAATCTGATAATTTATATGTTCCAGTTCCAAAGGATGATGCTATAACAAATGGGCCTATCCAATTAGCTTCCCACTTTCCTTTCTTTTCCCTTTCAACTTGATTTTTGGGATTTTCTCTTAGTACCAAGTCTCCTACTTGAAAAGTTCTTGGTTTGATGTGTTTGTTGTAATTGTGGGCAATCCTGTTTTGATAACCTTTTAAATGCTCATAAGCTTGAGTCTGATGTTCCTCTAACAATTCCAATTGTTGTAGTCTAGCAATCCTATAATCCTCATCAGTGATCAATCCTCTTAATGAAACCCGTAGAGATGGAATTTCAACTTCTAATGGTAGAACTGCTTCAGTTCCATAGACTAAAGAGAATGGGGTGGCTCCTGTAGGTGTTCTGATACTAGTTCTGTAAGCCCATAGTGCGGGGTTTATTTGCACGTGCCAATCTCTTCCTGATTTGTTAACTGATCTTTTTAATATTTTGAGGATATTTTTGTTTGTTGCCTCAGCTTGTCCATTGCCTTGTGGATAATAAATGGATGATGAATGATGTGTAATGTGAAATGTCCTGCAAAGTTCATCAATATCCTGATTTTTGAATTGTTTCCCATTATCCGTGATAATGGCATGTGGAATACCATAGCGGCAAATTATGTGGTTCAAAATGAACATTGAAATTTGTTTGCCGGTTGCTGTTATTAATGGAACTGCTTCCACCCATTTGGTGAAGTATTCTGTTGCTGTGATGATATACTTGTGTCCGTTTGAAGACGGAGGATATATGATCCCAATCAAGTCAAAACCCCATTGATAAAAAGGCCATGGTGTAATGAATGGGTGTAATTCTTGAGCCGGTGCATGTATCATATTACCATGATATTGACATTTGCTGCATGTCTTCACAAATTGACAAGCATCCTTTTCTAATGTTGTCCAAAAGTACCCTAGACGAAGGATTTTCTTAGCTAGATTAAAACCGCTTGAGTGTGACCCGCAAATGCCTTCGTGGACCTCGCGTAAAGCTAACTTAGACTCTTCTTCCTCTAGACATCTAAGTAACGTCCCATCAAGACCCTTACGATACAATGTGTCTGAAAGGATTAGGTAACGGGCGGCTTGGCGTATGAAGTTACGTTTTTGGGCACAAGTTTGGTCTATGGGGAGTACTTGGTCTTTAAGGTAAGTATAGATGGGTCCATACCAAGGAGAGTCATGTCCATGTAAAAGAGCAACAATTTGGGTGTCAGGAAGGTTAAATGCCGGTTTTACCAACTCTTCCACCAAGAACTCATACTTCTCATGTTGATCTGGTTTTTGTAACAATGAAGCCAAGGTAGCCATGGCATCTGCTGCTCTATTCTTTTCTCTTGGAATCTGTTCAAATGTGATCAAAGCAAAGTACTTCTTCCATCCATCAATCAAGGTTTTATATTTCATCAATGTTATGTCCTTGGTATTGTATTCATTATTAACCTGATTGATTATGAGTTGGGAATCTCCATACACTTGTAATTCTGCAATACTCCATTCTAAAGCCATTTTGATGCCAATGACTAATGCCTCATATTCCGCTATATTATTGGTGCATGGAAATAAGAGTTTATAAGACTTTGGAATGGTGTATCCTTGAGGAGTAACCAATAATATACCTGCTCCAGAACCTCCTTGTGTGTAAGATCCATCAAAATATAACTTCCATGTCTTTGCTTCTATGTTGACAATTTCTGCATCTGGAAATTCAATTTGCATGGTTTGTGTAGACTCCATTGGGTTATCTGCTAAGTGATCTGCTATCACTTGTCCTTTAATTGCTCTTCTATCAACATATTCAATGTCAAATTCACTTAGGATCATGACCCATTTTGCTATTCTACCTGTTAAGGCAGTTTTACTTAGTAAGTATTTGAGAGGATCAATCTTGGCAATTAATTTGATCTTATGCATCAACATATAATGTCTTAGTTTTTGAGATGCAAAAACCACTGCTAGACATGCTCTTTCCATGAATGAATAATTGAGTTCATATTTTATCAAGGTTCTACTAAGATAGTAGATTGCCCTTTCTTTTCCTTGCTCATCTTCTTGTGCCAACAATATGCCTAGAGACCTTTCTGTGGCTGATATGTATAACAACAGTTCTTTACCTTTGATAGGTGACATAAGAATAGGTGGGTTTATCAAATAAGTCTTCAAAGTAGCAAAGGCCTTATCACATTCCTCATCCCACATAAATGTAGTGTCCTTGTGTAACAATCTTGTGAAGGAGTGACACTTTTCTGCTAATTGAGAGATAAATCTCCTTATTGATTGAATCTTTCCTTGGAGTGACCTCATTTGGATAATATTTCTTGGAATTTCCATTTCTAGAATTGCTTGTACTTTTTCAGGATCAACTTCAATACCTTTTGCTGACACTATATAACCCAATAACTTGCCGGATTGGACACCAAAGGCACACTTCTTTGGGTTTAGTCTAACTTTGAATTGTTCTAACCGAATGAATATTTTTCTTAGGATTTGTAAATGCTCTTCTCTATTGTGGGATTTTGCTAGAATGTCATCCACATAATCTTCTAAAAAAGTATGCATCATGTCATGGAAAATAGTTGTCATGGCCCTTTGATATGTAGCTCCAGCATTTTTTAAACCGAAGGGCATAACATTCCAACAAAAGGTACCCCAAGGGCAAGTAAATGCTGTCTTTTCTTGGTCTTCGGGAGCAATCTTGATTTGGTTGTAGCCACTAAATCCATCCATTAATGAGTACATTGCGTGACCTGCTGTCAAATCCACTATGGTATCAATGCTTGGCAATGGAAAGTCATCTTTGGGACATGCAAGGTTTAAATCTCTGAAATCCGTACACACACGGATAGATTTATCATGTTTAGTAACTAGCACAATGTTAGAGATCAAATCAGCATATGCTATTGTTCTTATGAACCCCACCTTTAACAATTTTTCCAATTCTGCCTTGACTAGAAGAGCCACATGTGGGTGCATTTTCCTTAGTTTTTGCTTTACAGGTTTAACTCCGGGTCTAACATTCAGATGATGCATTATGAAATCAGGATCCAACCCAGGCATATCGGCATATGACCATGCAAAATTTACTTGTTGTTCTTGGAAGAATTTGATAAAGTCCTTTCTTTCCATAGATGTAAGTGATGCAGCCAAGTGTACAACCTTTGGCTCTAGTTCCGTGCCAATGTTAACTTTTTATGTTGGCTCTATAAGAATAGATGACCGTTCTTCTTCATGTTTAGGCAAAGTATCCAATCTCTCTTCTAATGGTGCCACAGTTGGGTTTTCACCAAAAGAAACGTCTTTTATTTTCATTGTTTTTGGTTCTAAGGGTGCCACAGTTGGGTTTTCACCAATAGAACTTTTCATTTTTTTATTTTTTTTTATTTTTTCTTTTTTTTGACTAAGAGATTGGACCCTTGCTGTTGTCATCATGTCCGTATTGAGTTCGTTGGTGAAAGAGGGTTCAACCGCATTGAGGTATTGGTTTGTGGCTTGGTCATTTGGGAAGTAAAGTAAGTCATGTGGTTCAGTTTGATCCCAATCAATGAGGTCTGGATGTATCAAAATTAAGGAATTATTGGGTAAGGTATCATCAATAGGATTTATGGACATGACTTCGTTTGAGGGTTCATACATTGTATCGTTTAGGTCTATGATGTGTGCTTCCTCAAGATGATCCATGGAAGCAGGGTCAAAGTTCCCTTCGCTTGAATCCTCGTTGACCTCTACGGGAAACAATGTGGGAAAAGCCACAAGCGGGTTAAAACTAACGTTTGAATTTCCCTCCTCTGAAGGTGTCCAAAATGTTTCTATCCATGCTCCACTACTAGATGCTTGTTCTATATTAGGCCTTTGAATAGAAGATTCTTCATTAATTGGAGCATCTTGTTTTGGGATTTTTGCATAAGTATGTATAACAATGACTTCTTTATCTTGACATGACTCATCTGATAAAGTATCCCATTCATAATCCCTAGAATCATCACTATCTCCTTCGGATTCTAATGCATTTATTTGAGGATGAAAATCATGCATTGGACTTGAACTTTCTCCCTTATGTTGAAAACCTACTCCGGCTTTTTCATGACTTGCCCTCCAAACAGGTTCAATAGGTTCTAATAATCCTCTATTTCTTTGGCCTAGGGGTCCTCTTCCTTTGTATCCCATCTTTTGCATAATATCAAATCCTTTCCCATATTGTTCTGTTTGTATATTAACATGCTGAATTCTTTCCATGGGAGTGTCTAGGGTACCATCCTCATCATGATAAAGCCATTGAAGGACATCATCCTCTTCCTTATCCCATGTTGCTTTGTTATCTTCCCTCACAAAATAAGAATTATACTTATGTGGAAGATGTTCTTTTGAGGGTTTTCCATGTGATTTAGGAGACATGGGCATGTCAAATAGAGAAACTGAATATTCTCCTACCCCTTTTGAACTAATCTTGCATTGTTTGTCAAATTTGTTCATCATCTCACTCATGTATTGGTAATGATCTGCTTTAGCTTGTTCTTTTTCCTCTTTAGTAGGTTTGTAAATCACTGTTTCCAATTTAGGTGCCACATATGGACTTTCCATCACATTTGGACCCTCGTAGCTCACTTTTTCCTTGCCCTTAGTTGATGTAGTTGAGCTAGCTTGGAGAGGATTTTGTGCATCTTCATTGGTGATTCTTGGAACAATTCCTTCACGATTATGTGGAATGTATAATTCATGCAAGGGTTTGAGTGCATTACAATATTGAAATGGATTTGAGTCTCCTCCAATTGTGATTTCTTCACCCATGTATGGGAACTTGATGCATTGGTGGTATGTGGAGGGGACAGCTTGCATCTCATGAATCCAAGGTCTTCCCAATAAAATGTTATAGGTTAATTTCATGTCCAACACTTGACATTTGGTTTCCTTCTTAACTGGTCCCACTTGGATGGGCAACACAATCATGCCTTTAGAAGCTCTTTCAGCCTCATCATAAGCTTTTATGGTGATTTTCTTTGTAGGGTCAATGCAAGACTCGGAGAAACCTAAGGATTTTACAAGACTCAATGTGCATATGTTAAGGCCAGCCCCTCCATCAATAAGAGCTCTTTTGACTTTATGCCTTTCGATCAAAACCTCTATATGTAGTGGCAAATTTTGAGGATGAGTTATAGACATGTCATCTTGATCTGAAAATGAAAGACAATGAGGAGCCACAAGATGTCCTACCATATTTTGAAACTTTTCTTCCCCTAAGGTAGTAGAAACATGTGTTTCTTCCAAAGCTTTTTCCAAAATCCCTTTATGATTTGGTGACAACTTCAATAACTCTAAGATTGAGATTTGTGCTGGAGTACGTTGCAATTGGTCTACCAAACTATAAGGTCTTGCTGTTGTAGGAGATTGTTTGACCACAATGTTGGATGATGGGATATTGGTGTTTTGAGGGACTATCCCTTGTAAAGTCATTCTAGAATTCTGCCCTCTTGTAATGACATTTGTTGCTTCCTTTTGAGGCTGTTCATTAATGATGATAGCATTAACAATATGATCATATGATGGCGCAAAGTTGAGATTATTGGCACTTTGTTTCTTGCCATTTGATGACTCACCTTTATCATGTTTGTAAAAAGGTTGTTTGAAGGCCGTATGATCTTCATTATTTTGGGGTCCATCAACAGTGATGATGTTGTTATCTATCAAGTCTTGCACCACATTCTTTAATTGTAAACATTCATTTGTAGGGTGCCCCCGAATCCTATGATATTCACAATGATGCTTAGCATCCCACCAACCCGGCTTGTGGTCTGGTTCATAAGGTTTAATGGCGGGTAATGTAATAACATTGTTAGCTATGAGAGTCTTTAATGCAGTTTCAAGTGATTCTCCCAAGGGTGTAAAGTGTCTTGCAGGAGTGGGTTTCAAATACTTATCATACTTGCTGTTTTGATCCTTGTTTCCTTGATTATTCTTATTGACATTGTTGTTGTTGTTGGGAGGTGCATTATATGCTTGATTAGCATTATTCACTTGATTTGGTGTCTTTGTAAGGGCAAATGGAATCACCTTCAAGTTGCTGGATTCCACTACACCATCATTAACAATACCTTTGTTGTTATTCCTTGCAGCATAACGGCTATTGTTGTTGTACCAACTTTTATTTGGATTGTTGTTATTGTTGATATTGTTGTTGTTGGAGTTAGAGTTATTCTTATTTTCCTTGTGCAATTTCAACTCTCCACTCTTAATCAACACTTCTTCCGTTGTAATTCCGTTATCAATTAGATCTTGAAAGGTTTTGGGACATTGCATCCTTAGTCTATAATTCAGCTCGCTTCTCAAACCGTTAATAAAGATATCCATTTTTTCTTTTTCCGGTACACTTCTTGGATATCTAGCAAATGCAGTCCTCCATCTTTGCAAGAATGTGAGAAAGGCTTCTCCATCTTGTTGCTTCGTGTTACATAACGTTATCATGGTGACCTCATGTTTGATGTTATAAGAGTAATGAGTCACGAATTTAGATGCTAACTCTTCAAAGGATTTTATGCCGGATGGTAGTTTTGAAAACCAATCCATGGCTGTTCCTCCCAAGCTTCTTGGGAATAATCTCATTAAATAGGTTGATTCATGCATGAATTCAAGACTCAATGCACAAAACCCCCGAAGATGATCATGTGGGTCAGAAGTTCCTTCATATCTCTCATATTTAGGAAATGTTACATTAATGGGAAAAGGCACCATGACCAAACTCTTATCAAATGGAAAAGGGCATAATGTTTCAATAGAGAAAGGCTTAGGAGCCCCATTTTGTTTCAAATTGTCAATTTCCATTTGTAATGCCTTGAATTGTTTCCTCATTGCTTCCATAGGGTCTTCTATTTCCTTGGGCTTTAATTGTTCTATGTCAAAATCTTTAGGTAGCTTTACCCCCGTTTGTATTAAGTCCATGAAGTGTTTTTCTTTATCCATAAGCATGGTCTTTTTCATTAGTTCTATGAAATAAGGACATTGTCTTGCCTCTAATGCTCTTTCAATCGTGGCTTCTTCTGCAGTTGGGGGTAAGTTTGTATTATGAGGAGGCAATAAGTTGTTGCCTTGTGAATTTGCCTCTTGAGAATTAGGGTCTCTTCCTCCATTATTAGAATTTCCTTGATTGTTGTTAAGATCCATACCTCCATTCATGTTGTTCCCTTGGTTGTTATTGGGATCTATGCCCCCATTCATGTTGTTCCCTTGGTTAGTGGGATCGATATTTCCTAGGGTACCACTAAACATGTTGTTAATGTCCTTTGCCTTAGTGGGATTTTCAGTCACTTGTGAAGTAATGAAAGTGTTCTTTGGAAATGGGAGCTCTTCTCCGTTGTAGGTCCCGTCTGTTTGTAATGCTTTCCTTATAGAAAATGACCTTGTAATAACAGGCATGAACAAACTTTTAAGGGTATGTTGACTTTCTTCTCTTGATAAGCTGTTTTTGGAATAAGGTAAAAGTTTTTGATCAATTTTAAATGGTTTAAAATTTTAATGGTGTTTTGATCAATAACTTTGGAATATCTTGTTTGAAAATAAAAACAATCTCAACACACACATCAATTGGGTACCCTATCCCTAGAATGCTCTAATGTGTATATTTTTGAACGTTTTCACAGGTTTAACACAAGAATAGCTTCCACACAATCTACCTAGCACATAATTGGTTCGTAAACATGGCTCTAATAGGTAGTTTTGCTATTTTACCGTTATGTAGTAAGTTTTCCGTTCAAAAGAGATCTTAGCTTTTCATCCCCCAACTATGTTAAGGGGCTTCCCACACGCACAAAAGCACGATTTTGCGCAATCCGTTAGGACTACTAGAGGAAGTTCGAAAGAGCTAAAATCCTTTTGTCGTGTACCCCATTAAGGATACCCGCGTTTCATTTTATAGTGGGTCGGATTCTCGCGGCAAAAGCAAGTGTATCCCACTTTGGGCTGTCCCTCTCACCGGCCCTTCTAAGGCAATCTCGGGAGGCGAGCCCACTAAGTTTTAAACATATTCATTGAAAAGCATGAAAAATAGATTTGGTAGAGCAAGTTTGGGAATTTGATTCACTCAAAGAGTGAAGAGCATATCCCTATTGCTTTTCCCTTATCCCAAACACTCACAATCAAATTGGTTCTTTTTCAACCCCGTGACAAAGGGGTTCTTAGAATTGAAGTGTTTATTTTTTTCCTTTTTTATGATTAAACTATGTTTTTGAACTTTGAAAATGCCACAATTTAAGGGAAGTGCAAGCTTGATGAGAAAAATACCTCAAACGATGCTAGCAAAGGCTAGGCGCATTTTTAAGTAGTAGATTTTTTGTTTTCTCTCCAAATCCTTCTCTTACCTTGGCAAAATGTTCCCTCCACCAACAAGTTAGTCAGCACAATACAAACAAAGTGAGGGAAAACCAAAATCAAAGCTAAAAATGATGTAATTGATTATGCTTTTGATTTTTTTTTTTTACCAAGATACTTGCAAAATTCTTACAAATTTAAGGACTAAATTCCCAATTCAATGAAACATATTTTCGTTTGTAAGCATCTACAACAGCAATATATTTGGCATGCAATTCTACTTCTTTCTCTAAATTATTATTGAGAACAAAGGTAGAATGTACCCGGTTTTCTTTCCTTATCCTCTTAGAGATCAATTTCTCCTCTAAGTTGTATCTTCTCTCTGGTTTTTGCACTTTCTTATGACAGACCATGCTCCTGATACAAAAAAAATGACAGTAAAGTTAGCATACAGTCCTTATTTTGACAAAATAGTGAAAATACTGCCAGGCGACATTGTCCAGACTACAGGCGAGATTAAATTTAATAAAGGCGTGACTACTTTAACCGCGAGCGTCACCAAAAGGGGCTCAAGCGAGATTAAAATAGACAAGCGCGATATGAAATTTAACAAACGCGTGAAATCTTTCTTATAGGCGACAACAGCAATTACACTAACAGAAAATAGATGCTATACCAGGCGACATTTCTTTTACCAAAGGCGATATCTAATTTAACAAAGACGTAATCAATTTAACCGCGAGCGTCACCAAAAGGGGCTCAAGCGAGATTAAAATGATTACGTGCGATATCAAATTAAATGAACGCGCAAACTCTTTAACCAAAAGCGACAAAGTAATTCAGTCAAGCGACATCTTATTAAATGAAAGCGAAATTTCAAATAATAAAAGCGACAAATAAAAAGCAAAGTGCGGCAAACTCCCTTTACACCAGGCGTGAACTAATTCGTCGACCGCGGCTTTTAATTCGTTGTAAGCGACATTGAAATAGCCAAAGGCATCATATCTTTGTGCAGAAGGCGATAATCTGATGTCCGCAGGCGTGATTTCTTTATCCAGAAGCGTGACTCTGCTTGTAAGAAGCGTGAGCGTTCAGACTCCAGGCGACATCTAAATTTCCGCGAGCGACATCTCTTTACTGTAGGCGTGATTTCTTTACTGATAGGCGTGATTTCTTTCCTGTAACCTGCAAACAGTGAGCAAAATCATGCAATTCTAGCCTAAATTTGCAAATAACGTGGAAATTTTGATAAATTTGAGGCCTAGAGCCCCACGGTGGGCGCCATTTGTGTGTGAGTGATTACACCTTCATGAAATAACAAGATTTAAAGAGAATTTACACTATTCAAAGCAAACTAATCTAAATAATGCACAATTAATCTAAATATCTCATGGTTCTCTAAAATAAAGTGGTAAATGAGGCTCTCAGCTGCAAATCCTCACTAGTGACACTCTAAAGATGAGAATTAAGCTATATGATATGCAAATTTAGATCTATTCTATCAAATTCTAGCTCTATTTGATGAACAATCTACTATGATCAATGCAATTTAAGCTAAATATCAATGAAAATGCTAAGTGAGTGATGTGGATGCAAATTGCAAGAGCTTTGCTGCAATTCAAAGATATGGAGTGGATGAATAATGCCTCAAAATGCCTTCTATTTATAGGATTTTCCCAAGGGTAGGGGGTAGAGTGAGATAACCATGGTTAGGCTTGGGTAAGGTCAATTGGCTTTGCTTTGTCCCTAAATGGGGGGACAAACATTTAAATGGTTTCAAAAGGTTGGACCATTTCAACAAAAGTGAGTGATTTGTGTCCATTTTGTCTCCTTTTTTCCTTTGTTGAGAGAATTTCATATTTATTAATTAATTAAAGTAATTAAATTTAGCCATGAAGGGTAAGAGGTTCATTTTGATTTTTCATTTCAACAACTATGTCATTAATTGAATTTAATCAATTTCTTAGTGTTTTTCCCCTTTTCAAGCTTTATTTAATCATTTAATCATTTAATTGAATTTTCCTTTGATTTGAATTGCCTCTGTTCCATTTATGTTATTTTTCATGCTATTTTGATGACTTGATGCACCTTTTGATCGATTTAAGCCTTTGCCAATTTTCCATGTCTACAGGTGTAGGAATCCAAAAATTAGTTAATTAGTAAGTAGACCTATTAGATAGAAAGTCATCTGTGTAGGATAGCATTTAGGTTAGATTTAAGATTAAATTAAATAAAACTTAATTTAATCATGGTTTAGTAGAAATAAAGCATGTGAGGGAATAAATAAATTAAAAATTTATTTATAAGGGGAATATGGAGAAACATGTATTAAATTAAATTTAATACATTAGGAGGGGTAGTATTTAAATTTAATTTAAATACTATAGTTAGTGAAACTATGTAATTAAATAAATAGATGAATTTAATAAATATTATTTTATTTTTTATCGGTAATTGGTAATTTTATTAATCGAAACGGGTTAGAACATGGCCCGAACCAGGGATAGCTACATTTAGGAGAGCTATCTCCCCAAATACTTGGTCAAACCACAACAACAATCACACAAGCCTCATAAGAAATAAAGAAATAACCTTCACAGTTTACTCTAAACTCCACCCTTTTTCTAAGAACAAAGGATCATGTCAAAAGCTTTCTTTTTATTTTTCCTTTCTCTCCCTTTCACAGTTTCCCAGCCATCCTCCAACTTGGATGCCTCATTTTTCCAATCCTCAAGATTATCCCCTGAATTACATCCCACACCCAAGCCAAACTTACCATGTTGATGCAGATGTCCATCTAATCAATCATCCTCCTTGTCTCGAGACCCTACACGTCTTTTCTTTTCTCTACCCTCTAGTGTGGCTGCCACCTTTCTAGAACTCTACCCTTCATCTAGACCATCCACTCCATTTGTAACACTAGTCACTTTACATACATTTCCTATTTCCCGATTCGATGTCTCACCATGCACAGCTTGAGAATAACTCTTTTGCTGCTTCACCTTCTTCTCCATCGTATAATGATGGTGTGAGACATCTTTCCACTAGGATGCTACCTTGGTAATTCTTTGCTTGGAGCATTGGGAAACTTTATGCCCTATCTAAAAATACCTCCTACACTAGAATGGAATCCCTTCATAATCCAAAGGCTATTCCCAACACCTTTACTAGTTTTAAGAAAAATCACAGCAGGAAGACCTTTAGACATATCCATATCCACCAAGATATGTGCAAAGGTAGAATGCAGAAGATTCGAAGAACTTTCATCAATCATTAAAAAATTTCCTATAGAATCACCTATAACTTCAAGACAAGAATCAAACTAGTAATGTAAAGGAAGATTTAGAAGATGGACCCATAGTGGAATCATGTCAAAGGTCTCATAAGAAGGACAAAAAGTTGGTTGACAAGGTTTCAACATTAGCGGATACTTTTTCTCCCAACTCCAGATGTTGTCACATAAAATTTTCATGTTATCATGTGCATGTTCGAAGACCACAATAAAAAATACTCCAACACAAGGATAAATCTGGACATACCCCTCCAAAAAAGGATCCCAATTCATTGAAATCCAAGTGTGAAGTGCACTGAGACTTGGCCATAAACCCCTAAAATGGCCTATCAAGCCTAGGTTAAAGAAAAATTTTGTGTTATGATTCACTCCCTCCTCCACTACATCCACTAAGTCTACCATAATGGGTCGAGCCTCCTAGGGTTTGATGGAAACCCCAACATCATCCCCTGCATGCTTTGGTGTTTTGAAACCCATACTCACTCCATATTTAGCCCATTTTTTAGGGCTTCCTGTGTCATCCTCCCATCATGTTCCTATAGAAGCCCCTATCCTTTACCATACCCAATAGCTTCCTGACCTGAACCACCCTTCTGCACACCCTTAAATGATAGATCTGGCAGTGGTTTTTGTACACCCCAAAAACACCTTGGCATCATTTTTATGCTAATGTCCCCATCCATTTGATGCGGCACACCCTTTGCAGTGTCTTTCGCACCATCCTTGCACACAACCTTTAGAGGTGTCTTCTCATGCACTGTCCGTGGTTTGCCAGAATTGTTTCCCTGAGGTAGCGCAAGGGAAGAAACCCTAAAAATGGTAGCAGACAGGAGTGTTTCCATCGCGCTTCTAGCAATAGAGTAATAGGGGGAAACTTAATAAATATAGTTAATTAAAAACTAATTATAATGTTATTTGGGGTCATTAATTAAAGTAAATTTAATTAATGTTAATAGACAAAATTAGGTGTGTACACATACAACCGTCACTAGTGCAAGCACAACTATGAAGATATGAATATGATCTATATCAGATAGAATGTAGGAAACTAACATATGCATCAAAGACATAAATGTCAAGATGACTTAAGTTAAATCTCGAGTTAATGTTGCGATATTATAATAGCACCGAAGCATAAGTGCCAATATAACATGAGTATGGTCTTGCATAAAACAAACACAATGGAGATAGTCAAGGACATAGTTTAGACTCACCTAAGTGTTCAAATGAATTAGGTTGAGGTATATGTGGCATTCCAATAATGATCATAGACACCTGTTGCATCAAACATATAGGGTCATCAAAACCACACCCACAACTAGAAGACAAAGAAAATATGCCCCATGTCCCTAGTCCTATAGTCGTGACATCCCAGAGAGACTAAGAAGGAAATATCAGTGAAAATCATCAATAACATACAACATACAAAGAAAATATCATTAAGCATAGCTCATTTGTTTCAGTTTAAGTGCAGGGTAAAGATTGTCACTAATATTTCTAAGACTTATGTGTGCAAGTGCGATAGAAATATATGACTTGGACTGAGCTAAAAAGGTGTCGGTTCAAGATAAGCTATTTGAAAAGTGTTGAGAAACACTTGATGTTTAGATGGGGTAGTGTTGAGAAACATTGATGTGTCTTAGAGACAATGATGGCACAAAATTGCCCCCTAGTGAGACTTAGATGGAGACCGATTCCAAACCATAGAGACAAGTGTTGAAAAATTTAATTGGTTCATGGCCAAACCCACAAGCTGGTAGATGGAGACAAAAGGTAGAAGTAGTGCTTGTTTCCAGGTTTTCATCACTTAAATGGACTATTTTTTCTACCGTGATGCCTGTTTCTAGGTTTTTGCCAAGGCACTTTTTTCTTTTTTTAAAAAAAAAAATTTATACATCAAAGCACCTATTTCCTAGGTTTTCTCTAAGATGATCATTTTTTTAGGACTTTTTATGATTTTTTCAAGACCATATATTAATTTTTTTCAAGATCATATATCAATTTTTATTTTTTTTCAATTTCATAAACTATGTACAAGAACTCTGGATAAAGAGAATGTCATGGATAGAACTTCTTTAGGTGGAGAGTATTGATAGGCCCAAGGTGTTGTTCTCCCTCTGGGGTTGAGAGTTGATAAGCACCGGATCCAAAGGCAGTTGTAATTATATAAGGGCCTAGCCGGTTAGGTTCAAACTTTCCTTTTTATTTATGATTTTGTTGATTCTTAGGATTCTCTCTTAAAAAAAGATCACCAACCTCAAAATATCTATGGTGTACCTTCTTGTTGTATCTTTTTGACATTCTTTTCTGATATACTCTTATATGATTGAACACGACTCATTTGCATTCATCCAGTAGTTCTAGTTCTTGGATGTGTGATATGCGATAGTCTTTATCTGTTACAAGCCCTTTTAGGGAGACTCTAAGTGAAGGTATTTCTACCTTGATAGGTAAGACAACTTCAGCCCCATAAATGAGGAAAAAGGGTGTAGCTCCCATTAGTGTGTGTATGCTTGTTTTATAAGCCCATAAAATAGGATTGATTTGAAGATGCCAATCCCTTCCAGACTTACTAACAGTCCTGTGAAATATTTTTAGAATAGTCTTATTTTATGCTTCAATTGTCCATTTCCTTGAGGATAATAGATGGATGACCAATGTTTCTTGATCTTAAATATCTTACACAATTGTTTCAGGTATTTTTTCTTGAATTTTCATCCATCACTAGTACATTTTGCACCATTTTTCAATGCACTATTGGTCAAAGTTTCTACCCAACTTGGTCAAATAGTCGACCAACTAGTTCATTGCTATTATCTACGTTGAAATATCGACCCATTTCTGTAACCGTAGAATAATCAACGCCAATATTGGTAAAAAATGAGGGCAATCTAGGCCGAAAATAACATTAGCAAATGTTGGTATTGTAGACTAGGATTTGAGTGTGCACCTAAACCTGTTTTGAAGGCCAAAGACAAACAAACATCATAGCATATAGTCAAATCAAATTTAATGGTAAACAAACTAAAATCAAAGCCACCTCAGTTTAAGCCTAAAACGGATGCGCCCATGCACCGTTTGATATGCTTGGATATAGATGGATGTGGGTGTGCAAACTCAAGCACTTGGAGCATGCAAATTAGGATGATTTGAGGATCAAGAAGACCCAAAATGACACAAAATAGGTATGAGGAACCTATTTTGCCTCAAAGGCCTCAAGAACACACAAATATGCAAAGCTAAAAGATGAACTAAGATTGATTAAACAAGAAATGAATCTATGTTAATCCAATTAAGCTAATTTAGATGTGATTTAAGCTTGAAAATGATCTAAAATGATGAGTTTATGCTTATGCTAGAATGAAAATGACATTATAACTTTTCTATTGAGTTTGAGAGTTGAAAGATGATTTGCCTTAGGAAGTGAGGGTATTTATAGGAAAAGGGAAGGTCTTGGGTTAAAAGGATGAGTCAGAGTTAGGGCTAAGGTTAGGGTTGAGTCAAGGACAAGTGTCTTGACAAGTGTCAAGGGAGGATTGAGTTGAAAGTTTGAGGGCATGTGCACAATTTGGTAAATGTGCCCAAGGCCAAGAGGTGGCAAGGAAGGGATAAGAAGGTCTTAAATGCATAATGAATGCATGTAAGAAAGATAAAGAAGGCTTAAATGCATCCTTAAATGCATTTGCAAGAGGTGGCCAAGAGGTGGCAATCCTTGTTGACTAAGGAGGATGACTAAGAGGAGGTTAGCATAAGTTTTGGTAAACCTTTTGCTAATGGAATGTGACAAGATTAGAAAGGGGATTAGGATTAGGATTAGGAGAAAGGGATGGGCAAGTGGCTTTTGGTGAGATTTAGATATTTATTAAAGGTAAATTTAATAAATATTAAATATCTAGGCTTAGGGTTTGAAGGGACTAGATTAGGGATTTGACCCATTTAGAGGAAGGTTTAGGACTTTCTAGAAGAGTTTAGTGCTCTTTAGAATTTTGGCCAACTTTGGGATAAAAAATAAATTAAAAATAAATTAATTTATTTTTGAAGTTTTTTGGTCAATTTATTAATTAAATAATTAATAAATTAGGGATAATGTCCAAATGACATTTTTAGGCTAGATTCCTTAATTAAAGATTTTTAATTAAGAGAGAGGGATTTAATGCCATAAAAATTAATTAATTAATTAAATAATTAATTAATTAATAAATGATGATGTCATCAAGGATTTTCAGAAAATAAAAATAATTTATTTTCTGAAGGATTTTTCGGTGTCTACATTTTGCCCCTCTTTGATGCGATGCCGCAAGTGGCATGGCGTCAAAGACAAGAAAACAAGATGCCAAGGCTAGAATCAGAAGAAGAGGGTATGATGCCCGGGTGGACTAGAAGAAAGAGGAACATGCCCCGGTGGGACAAAATCATGGAAGATGCGCCCAGTGGGACAAGGAGAAAGAGGGACATGCCCCGGGACAGAGTGTGCCCGGCGGGACGAGGAAGGAAGGGCCTAGGAAGAAAGGGGAGATAAATAACCTCATTTCTAAGAGCAAATATGGATGATATGCAAGATGAGATGGAAATGCAAGATGCAGCTGTATGCAAAGATGCAAGATTAATCTATAATGAATGCAAGGGACCAGATAGCTCCAAGTGCAAATGGGAGTGCACAACCTAGATTTAATATAGCTATGTTAGAGACCTGCCAAGGATACTGGGATCACGAGGCCTGTCAACAATGTCGCAGAGGACTGACGAGGACTGACGCTAAACAAACACACAGGGTTGCCCCAACATCACACATGAAGCGCAGAGGTGACATGGCAGAACCGACGCTGAAGGAACCACAAACACACAACTGACTCACAGGCAGAAGCGAAAGATCAAAAGACCTTGCCCCAGATTATCCGCACACGCAGCACACCGTGATATAAAGAATTGTGGTGACCCTGGTGGGATAAAGAGAAGCCAAAAAGATTAACAAGACCCAAAGGACAAAAATCCAAGATCAAAATGATAACTCCTAAAAGACATCCTTTGCCAAGGAGAGAGATTAGGTTTGATTGATGGTGGGAAGATTGGTCGGACAGGAGGAACGATATATCCTCAAGGACTAGGATGGAAGATTAGGTCAGATAGGAGGAATGATATATCCTCAAGGACCCATGGGTTGGTGAGAGAATAAGTGTAGTTGTTTGCTGGCAAAAGCTGAAGTTCAAGGAATAATCAGGATGAGCAAGGATAAGTCGACAATTGATGTTGCTGAAGCACAAGGCCCGAGTGGGACTAAAAATTTTCTGAGGCTAGGGATGGGACAAGATATTTGATCAAATGCTACTGTAGGACGGACAAAGGCTCTGTACAACAAGGAGGAATGATATGCACAAGGGATATGTACAGAAGCTCAGGATTGGTGATAGGAAGATCACACTCGGCGGGACTCTCACTAGGACGGAGACAAGAAGGATAAACATAGGTAGGATTGCGCTGTACAGGAAAGGGATAAGGATATGGTACAAGATATGGTACAAAGCTTTGGAATAGCATATGGATTGCAGATGGGTTGGAGGAAGATGGAAGCTGAATGCTTGGAAGATAGGGGAGATGGAACTGCTGGGAGATCTGTTAAGAGATTATGGATGGAGGAAGAGGACGGTAGCTGAAAGGACAACTGAATAGATAAATAGCTCAGTTTACTATGTTGGCACCTATTTGCCAGGTTTTCACCAACATACTTGTCCAAGGCACTTGAATTGCCAAGTTTTCACCGTTGGACGATTATTTTCTCTTTCTCTTTTCTTTTTTCTTTTTCTTTTTTTTCTTTTTTTTTTTTTTGAATGTTTTTGGATTTTCTAATATATGCAGGATCAAGTTCAGGCATAGAACCTCTTTAGATGGATGATGTTGATAGGATCATTCAAGGGCTCGCCTTCTAGTGTTGATAGCTGATAGGCTCCCGAGCCAAAGGATGCGGTGACAACATAGGGGCCCAACCAAGTAGGCTCAAACTTGCCTTTCTTTTCTCTCTTTGCTAGGACCTTCTGATTTTCTTTAAGGACCATGTCACTGACCTGGAATTATCTAGGATGGACCTTTTTGTTATAACTCCTTTTGAGTCGATTCTGGTATGCCACTAGGTGATCATAGGCTTGCTGTCTCTTTTCATCTAGTAGATCTAGCTGTGTGAGCCGGGCCACACGATAGTCTTCATCAGTTGTATAGTTCTTCATGGAGATGCGCAAGGATGGAAGCTCGACCTCGATCGGCAGAATGGCCTCAGCACCATATACAAGGGAATATGGGGTGGTGCCTGTGGGAGTGCGATAAGAAGTACGATAAGCCCAGAGGGCGGGATTAATTTGGAGGTGCCAGTCACGACCAGAATCATTGACAACCTTCTTGAGGATTTTCAAGATAGTTTTGTTGGTTGCCTCAGCTTGGCCATTTCCTTGAGGGAAATATGGACTGGACAAACGGTGATGGATGTGGAGCCTGGCACACAGATCATCCACATGCTGGTTTTCAAAAGGTGTGCCATGGTCTGTGAAAATGGTAGATGGTATGCCAAAGCGGCAAATGATATGATAGAGGATGAACTTGGATATTTGGATGCCAGTATTTAGTGTGAGTGGAATCACTTCAACCCATTTCGTAAAGTACTCTGTGGCTGTTATGATATACTTGTGTCCATCCGAAGAGAGGGGGGTGATCAAGCCAATGAGGTCGAGGCCCCAACATGAAAAAGGCCATGGTGGTGCAATAGGCTATAGATCTTGTGCTGGTGCATGTATCAAATTGGCATGCTGTTGACATGGGAGACATTTCTTGACAAATTCACACGCATCATGTTCCATTGTTGGCCAATAATATCCAACTCTAAGCAGCTGCTTTGCTAGAACCATGCCACTCGTGTGGGCACCGCAAATTCCAGCGTGAACTTCTTGTAAGGCTAGGATGGCCTCGTTTGAGTCTAAACATCTAGATAGGACATTGTGATACCCGCGACGATATAGGGTGTTGGCTACAAGAGTGTAGCGGGAAGCTCTACGAATAAGGTTTTGGCATTGGTTATTGGTGAGATGGGGAGATATGATACCATTTTTTAGATATGCATGGATTTCGTGGTACCATGGGGATTGGGGACCAACCAAGACACACACCATGTCTGCATCGGCATTCTCATAAGCTGGTGAATGTAGCTGCTCGACTAGAAATTCATACTGTGTTGTGTTATGTGGGATTTCCAATAAAGATCCGATGGTTGCCATTGCATCTGCTGCTTTGTTCTGAAGCCTTGGGATCTGATTGAATTGTAGATGTAGGAAATGCTCTTTCAGTTTATCCACCAGTTGTTTGTAGGGTAGCAATTTGTCATCCTTTGTCTGATACTCATCAAGGACTTGCTTGATAATGAGCTGTGAATCTCCAAAGACTTGTAGTTCTGTGATGTTCCATTGGATAGCTGTTTTGAGACCTAAGATGAGTGCCTCATATTCTGTAATGTTATTGGTACAGGGGAATCCCAACTTGAATGATTTTGGAATATAGTCACCTTGAGGTGTGATGAATAGGATTCCTGCTCCAGAGCTATGGGATGTGTTGGAACCATCAAAGTATAGTTTCCACATGGGCTGCTCTTCAATCATGCATAAGTGTTCATCAGGGAATTCCATGATTAGTGGATAGGCATCCACCAGTGGTGCTTCTGCTAGTTGATCGGCAATGACTTTCCCTTTGATTGCTTTGTGATCTACATACTGAATGTCAAATTCACTGAGTAACATGACCCATTTTGCCATACGGCCTGTGAGGGTTGTCCTTGATAACAGATACTTAAGAGGGTCCACCTTTGATATGAGCTTGATTGTGTGGCTAAGCATGTAATGTCTAAGTTTTTGAGTGGCAAAGACCACTGCTAGGCATGCTTTCTCCATGGGTGAATAGTTAAGCTCATAGCCCACAAGAGTGCGACTGATGTAGTAGATAGCTCGTTCTTTATTTTCATCATCATGCTGTGCTAGGAGTGCCCCTAGTGCTGTAGCTGTTGTTGAGATGTAAAGGATGAGTGGGCATCCTGAAACTGGTGGTATAAGGATCAGAGCGTTAGCTAGATACTCTTTGAGCTTATCAAAGCTTCTTTGACATATGGGATCCCACTTGAAGTTGGTGTTTTTGCATAAGAGATGTGAGAATGGTTGGCACTTGTCTGCTAGTTGCGAGATGAACTGCCGAACTGATTGAAGCTTTCCCTGTAGGCTTCTGAGCTGTTTGAGATTTCTTGGTGGAGGCATCTCCGTTATTGCTTTTACCTTTTTAGGATCGATCTCTATGCCTCGTCTAGAGACGATGAAGCCTAGAAGCTTGCCAGATGTAACACCAAAGACACATTTCTTAGGATTAAGCTTTAAGCCATAATGATTCAGACGATCAAATACATGCTCTAGGATGTTGAGGTGCTCATCTCTTATTTTGGATTTTGCAAGGATATCGTCCACATAGTCCTCAAGGATCTTGTGGATCATGTCATGAAAAATGGTTGTCATTGCTCGCTGATATGTTGCTCCTGCATTCTTTAGCCCAAATGGCATCATGTTGTAGCAGAAGGTACCCCATGGGGTTGTGAATGCTATTTTATGTTGATCTGCTTCTGCTATATGAATCTGGTTGTAGCCAGAAAAGCCATCCATTAATGATAACATCTCATGACCCGCTGTGAGGTCTACAAGCATGTCTATGTTTGGCAATGGGAAGTCATCCTTAGGGCATGCCTTGTTCAAGTCCCTGAAATCAGTACAGATTCTGATGTCACCAGAAGGCTTTGTGACTGGCACCATGTTAGAGATCCACTCTGAATAATCTATTGCTCTGATGATCTTAGCTTGGAGGAGCTTCTCAAGCTCTGTTTTGACGAGCAATGCTACCTTTTGAGGCATTTTCCTTAGCTTCTGCTTCACTAGCTTGACATTTGGATCTACTGATAGATGATGAACAACAAGGTTTGGATCAAGCCCAGGCATGTGGGCGTATGACCATGCAAAGTTGATGATGGATTCCTTGAGCAAGGTGCTGAGAGCCATTTCTTCTCCTTCTATTAGGTTGACTGCAATGTAGGTGATCCTTGGACATTCTTCTGTTCCCAAGTTGATTGGCTTGGTTTCCTCTATGATGATCGGTGACTGCTCTGGTCTATAATCTTGGATAGGGGGAAGAGGCAAGGCTTCATCTTCTAGCGCTTGAATTGCCAAGTTTTCACTAGAAGATACGCCCTTTATTTTTACTATTTTGGAATCAAAATGTGCCCCAAGGGGGTTTTCACATAAAGACTCATGATGTTCTTTTGCTATTTCTTTTTTGCGACTAAAGCTTGCCTCTTCCCCAAAATATCCTTCTGGGTGAAGCTGATAGACAAAGGTTGATGTTGGATCCTGATTGCTTGCTGGACCTGATGCCCCCATGAATTCTAGGAGTGCTTATGTGCTTTGGAACTCATCCATGTGTGCGATGCTTGGTTGGCCCCAATCTATGAGGTTGGGGTTTGTGAGGGGAAGATCTATGAGGTTAATGGATAGTTGTTGGAGGACAGAAGTCCCCAGGAGGGTGTCGTCGGCAAAGATATCCTCGTAGGATGGGATGTCTTTCTCTTTGGAGATGTCTTCGATTTCCACGAGGTCATCCTGGCTATTCGAGAAGTTCACGTTGGTCATGTTAGTGCCCGCAGTTGTGGTATTGGGCTCTTGTTCGGGTAGGCGAGGGATATTAAAGCCAAGTCCTTGCTGTTCTGGATTCGGGGATGGTATGATAGGAAACAAATTTCCATCCTCTTGTGGTCCTAGACCACCACCTTGATAGTTATAGTGTTCTGTGACATTTTTGTAGGGGATTGGGTATTTCTCTTTGAAGTACTCAAGAAGTTGTGTGTCACGTGATGGGGGATCTTTGTATAACCATTTGTTAATATCTAGATCTATTTCTTTGCTGTTGATGGTACCATGAGACTCAAAAGTCATGTTTCCAATTTGCTTGAGCTTATAATTTTCCTCAACAGGCTTGTTTTGACAACTTGGGCGCCCTTGAGTATGTGGATCATGTGGAAGAGCCCCTACAGCAAATGCATCACTGAGGCTGTATTCGCCACAACCCTGGTTGTTCATCTTGATGGATGATAAGGTGGAAGAGAGGATGGTCTCTGGATCACGATGGGATCGGGATGAGCTAGCAATAGAAGTACCAATATCGGTTCCAGGACAATGAGTAGAATGAGGGAAAGATGCTTCCATCGCACGGCAGTATGCGAAGGGGTTAGGATCAGCATGGATGGTAACCTCAGTGCCTTGATGTGGAAACTTGATGCACTGATGGTAAGTAGATGGCACGGCCTTAATGGAATGGATCCATGGATGACCGAGGAGGATATTGAACGGTAGGTCAAGATCAACAACGTGACAAACAGTATCTTGCGTTGCTGGGCCTAGCTGGATAGGCAAGGTGATAGTACCTTCAGAGGTACGCTCCAAGTTGTCATATGCTTTGATAGTGATCATCTCATGTTGTATGTCAGCCTCCATGAACCTGATCTTCTTGATGAATTTTAATGTGCACAAGTTGAGGGCTAAGCCATTATCTATTAAGACCCGTTTGATGGCAAAGTCTCTGACCATGACGGCAATGCGGAGAGGAAGAGTATGGTCAGGAGCGACATTTGGTATATCAGATTCTTTGAAGGATAAGGCACATGCTGCTGATAGGTGTCCCACAAGAGTTTCAAACTGAGTTGTGTTAATGTCCGTGGGGACATGGCCTTCTTTTAGAGCTTTGTCCAGGATCTCCTGATGGATGGGTGATGTGCGGAGCAAATCCAAGATAGATATTTGGGCTGGCATGTTCCCAAGATGCTCTATGATATTGTATTGTGCACTTGGTGCATTATGTTGTGTTGTGCGTGTATTTGATGCTGGCCTGGTGTTAGACTATGTTGTGGATGCAGTAGACGTTGGCCTTGGAGGAGCAACTGACCTCGGAGGAGCACCGGCAATAGTTATCCTACCACTGCGGGTAGTTGCAGCACATTGTCGATCCGGCCCTCTGACATGGATGGTATTGATGGTGGGCTCATCTTGGATGGGCTCAACTTGAGTTATGCATCCGACATACTTGTCATAGTTGATGTAGGCCGCTGTGTGATCTTCTTGCTTGCCTTTGCCACGATTTTGGGGCTGATTGGCGTTGGCTTGATTCTTCCCGGTATCGTGTTGAGGGAACACATTTTGATATATTTGCAAACCGGCGTTAGGTGAAGCCTGAGCTGGTGCATCGACCTGGATCTCCTTGCAATCAATGAGATCCTGGATGTAGTTCTTAAGCTACATGCACTTCAATGTTGTGTGCCCTTTCACACAATGGTAATCACAGTATTCATGTTCTTTATACCAATCAGACTTTGGTGCATTGTCATCCTTCTATGGGATGGGCGGATATGTGATCATATTTGCCTTGGCTAGCTGATAAAAGATCTGATCCAGAGGCTCACCCAAAGGTGTGAAAGTCCTCTTTGGATTGTTCTGATTGTTGGTTTTGTTCTGCCTTGGGGCAACGTTAACTGCGTTAATAGGATTGCCTTGACGTGCTGGCTGTTGCTGTTGGTATTGCTGCTGATACTGTTGTACAGGTGGTTGATGAGCTTGAGGAGGCTGCTGATAAATAGGTGCTTGATATGCGGGAGCTGGTGGTTGCTGATAGATGGGCACTTGTGGTGGTTGGTATGTTTGAGCTAGTGTAGGACTAGCCACAATGAATTATACATTCTTAGTGTCAGTGGCCCCATCTATAACAACATTCTTGTTACGATTCCAGTAACGGGATTTATCATTGCTGGGTTTGTTTTTGGAATCATCCTTGAAGTGACGAATAGTGCCTTCATCTAGGAGAGCTTTCTCGATGCCTATGCCCTTGCTCTTGATGTCTTGGTATGTCTGGAGACAGTTCATTCGCATGTGATGGGATAGCTTTGGATGCAGGTTATCAATGAAGATCTTTGTTAGATGCTTCTCTGGCGGCTGATATGATAACCTGGTTGTAAGATTCTGCCATCTTTGCAAGGATTCTGCAAGGCTTTCTCCGTCTTTCTGCTTTGAGTTGCATAGGTCTAGCAAGGACAACTCATTCTCCACATTATGGGCATAGTGTGTGATGAACTTCTCAGAGAGTTCAGCAAAGGTTTTTATTGTCCCATGTGGTATTTTATAAAACCACTCAACAGCAGTTCCTCCCAAGCTTTTGGGAAACAGGCGCAGGAGATAGTTATCACTGTAAGCCACTTCTTGCAATGCCATGTAGAACTCTTTGATATGGTTTACTGGATCCCCTTTCCCCTGATACTTGTCGAACTTGGGCATCTCAAAATGCTTGGGGAAAGGGATAATTGCTATGGACCGATCGAAGGGATATGAGCACACCTCTTCGAACTTGTATGTTTTATTCTCTGTTCCGCTTTGTAGCTCCTTTAGAGAATTTTTCATTGCTTCCCACTCAGCATTGAGTGGCGAGGGAATTGGGACTTCTGCTTGTGATGGAAGCTGTGGAACTGGATATGGCGCTTGCTGTGGATAAATGGGTTGGAACTAATTTTGGGGCAATGGTTGCTGGGGATATTGCTGGTGTGGCATAGGGGGATATTGTGGTAAATGATATGGAACTGCTTGATGTTGTTGGGCTACTTGCTATTTTTGAACTGGCGGTTGTTGTGGGACTGCTTGCTGATATTGGACATTTGGAACTTGTTGTTGTAACTGATGGGTGGGAACTTGCTGTTGCTGGGGGATGATAGGGATTTGTTGCTGAGGCTGATAGCAAGGGACTTGCTGTTGTTGAGGAATGATGGGTGTTTGCTGAAAGGGGACATGTGGTTGCTGTGGGGGAGGCTGTTGGAATGATGCTGCTTGTGGGTATGATGGTGGTAGTTGCTGAGGTTGGCTTTGGGTTTGGCTGATATAAGCTGGGTGCATGCCTACGTTACTTAAAGGTGGAACAGATGTGGGGAAGCTAGAAGCAAAGGGTGATGGGGTAAGATTGCTGGGGAAAGTTGGCTGTTGAGGTGGTGGAACTTGCTGGTAGGTATTTGGGATTTGGGACGAATAGCTTGAAGCTGGCGGTGTTTGGGGTAGTTGCTGCTGTGTTGCTTGGACGAAGATGGTTTGTTGACTTGTAACCATAGATGTAGGGGACTAAGATGGGATCCCCCATGCCTTCATTTCTTCTTGTGTAAGGCCCCACTGAGAGCTTGTGTTAGGGTGCACTGCAACGGATGATGGAATGGTAGGAGCAACGGGAGCTTGGGACACGAATGATGGTTGAGAGAAAGGAGCTTGTTGAGGTTGTGGTTGAGTGGATGCTTGTGAGGAGGAAAATGAAGGAAACACCCAAGAGAAAGATGAGGTTGGAATGGGAAGTGATTACGCTAACCCCAAAGAAGAAGGTACGGGTGCTTGGGGGGTGAAGGGTTACGGTGCTCCTTTGATGGTGAAAGGCGTTACTTGACTTGCGGATGGTGGCGAAGCTTTTGGTGTAAACGCTTGTGTGAGAGGTGGAAGCTGAGTTTGGGTTAAGTGTTGGATTTGGGCTTGGGCAGCCATAGCAGATGATGAAGCAAAAGGGGTAGGAGATGGAGCGGATGGTGCTGCAGCTTGTGTTACGGGACTGGCGAGGCTTCCTTGCAAGAAAAGGAGAATGGTGGAAAGCTCTTGGGGTGTTTGCATGGTAGGATCAGGGAATGATTGGACAAACGGAGAATATGCTTGTGCTGGAACTTGGATTGTTTCGATGGGGATGTGTGGATAGAGAGATGGTGGGATGGAGGTACTTTCTGGTAGATAGTGGGAAAATGTGCTTTGCTGATGTTGCGGTACAAGGGCATTGGTCACTGGTGGGCTTTCTGGAGGATTTGCAAATGCTTGGATTGCCAACGGGGATGAAGGGATGTTTGGATCTTCACATGGGTTACTGGCTTGGATCTAGGGATTGTAGGTCATCATGGCGTTGGTGAAAAGGTTGGGATCGGATGAGGTTGTTGGTGGATAAGGATTCATGCTTCTTCTTTTCTGAGATCTGGTCTCAACAGGCATGGAGATGCAAGTGCTAAATGGATGCAAGATGTTTGGCTAAAAGATGTTGATGGATGCAAAGTTGATGAACTTCTAAAGATGATGACTTCTAAGATGTAAATGCAAAGATAGGGATCAAGATGATGATGATGGAAGCTGGAGGGAACGGATATGGATCAAGACGGTGGAGGAAAGATATGTTGCTGGTGGAAAGCTGGTGAAAGATTACTGAGTGGTCAACAAATGAGCTGCTATTTTTTTCCAAATGGAGGATCAGAGATATGATGGGGTCAACCTAAGATAGACTGATGATCTTCGGTCAACAAGTTTCTTATCAATGCACTCCAATCTCTTGCTCGAGATGATGGCTATGCAAGGACAAGGTTTGATTTCTTTATGACAACACGTTGTGCCAAAAAGAAGATGATGGTCTCTGATCTTGGATAAGGGATAGGAAAAACTCAAAAAGGTAGAACACTAAGTGTTAGTGGATCTCTAGATTTGGAGCAAAAGATGATGGATCTGCTTTGGATGGCGGATGCTAAAAGATAAGGATGGGAAGCTGGTTTAGTTTGGTGATGAAAAGATGGTGAAGGATGATGAAGGAACAATGCTCTAAAAGGATGATGCAAGTGCAAATGACAAGGATTGATTCTAGAATGCTGGTAGGAAGATGAATGCACTTTATGATGTTTTGAAATGCAACTAAGGTTTTGATGCTGATGCAAAGGGTGAAACTAGGATGAAACTAAGATGCAAGGCTGTTTGAGACAAGATTTCAAGATCTGAAGATGGAACAAGACATGAACAAGGATTTTGGCTAATTTTCTGGCTCAAGGTTGACAAAGTGATGGTTAACTCAGAAACGGAAGGCGAACTGTTTGATGCGGGCGTTATGGGCAATGTTCTCAAGTCTGGCTTGGGACTTTTCTTCGGCTTTGGTTGCTTGGATAGTGGATTGATAGGTCTTGGTGTTCTTCTTGGTAACTTTTCGCTCTTGATAGGCTTGGGATTTGGGCAACTTCGCTTTAGGATGTTTGTTCTTGCTGGGCATCACTTGGAAAAGAGGCTTCTAATTTTGAGACAAAGGTTTCCAATGGCAAAAGTTAAAGTCAAAGCAATCCCCGCAAGGGACAAAGCAACCCTACGGGATACAAACAAAGGCAACTGACTCTGATAAAACTTTGAAAGTGTATGTTTCAACAAGTGTTTTCACGGAGTCTTGACTGTCAAGCACTTCAAACAGATCTACCTAAGGAAGGTGAGCATCAAAATCGCTTGCCCACAGCTTGGTATCCCCCAGAAGGGAATAAAAATGGTGAGTAATCTTGAGGTGACCCGTTAAACCCCTTGGAATCGGTCCTTGCACAAGGATTTTGATACTTTCGGATGTAGATAGGGTAGCCTCTATTTTATCAGGTTTTTAATAGTTCCATGGTGTCTCCATACCCGGTTATGCTGATCATCCGTGACTCACTTAAGAGCCTTGCCAATAATGCTGGGGGAGAGGAATGTTTACCATCGCCAGACACGTGTTTGGCACGAACGCCCGGCGATTAGGAGATGTAAGCGATTCTTTTGGTATTCGCTTATTTGTATACCGGCCGGGGGGGATACCGGTTTGAGGTCATTCTCCAAGGAGGAAGCACTTCTCCTTGGACAGGCCTCGCTAAAAGCAGAACAGGCGAACTTGTCCAAGTTCAAATGTTCCACGTTGCTTACTCTAACAAGGATTATGCAAGAATTGAAAAAACTCCTACATGCACATCAAGCAGATTTTGTTCATTTTCCCAAATTTGATTAAGTGATGTTTGAACTTTGAAATGAAGACACTCGTGATTAGATTTTGATTTGTTCCTTTCTCCAAAATGAAAATGATTTGAATGGTTGCAAGTTCTTTCCTTTTGTGCATTCAAGATTTGATTAGCGAGTTGATTTAAGAACTTTGAAAAAGCTTTGTTTTATCCCTTAGATCACTCAAGATTGAATTTGTTTGCTTGCTTTGGAATTTGAAATGAGATAGGGAATAGAGTTGTTCGTTCCTTTAGTGCATTCGAGATTTGGTTTGATTTTCAAATTGACAATGACACTTAGGACCTAAGTTCTTTCCTTTAGTTTCATTCAAGATTGAGTTTGACCTTTGCTGTAAAAGAAAAGAAAAAACCAGTCCCAAGCAACTCAAGACAAAAAACCAAAAAGTGACACTGTCCAGCTTATAGGCGATGCTGGAAAGTGCAGAAGCGACATTTGATTCTTACAAGAGACATTCTATACCTCAAAAGGTGACAGATAAAAATGCAGAGGCGTGATTTCTTTCGTTACAGGCGTGATTTCTTTACATGTAGGCGACAGAAGAGAATTCTGCGACGGAACAGAAGTTATCAATCACAGGAAAATCTCAGTTATGCAGGCGTGAAAATAGAGGTCATAGGTGTCATTTCTTTCCTCAAAGGTGTGATTTCATTGCAAGAAGGCGTGACTGGATTGTTTGTAGGTGACATTTCTTTTCATGAAGGCGACATTTCTTTGTTCGACGGTGACATTTAATTGCTGTAGGCGAGATTTCTTTGCTTGAAGGCGTGATTTCTTTTAATTCCTACGATAGTAAAAATGAAAAGTGTGTTTTGATCAAGTTGATTGTGGTTTTAGTCCCACCGAACGTGCCAGAATGTAGACTAGGATTTGAGTGTGCACCTAAACCTATTTTGAAGGCCAAAGACAAACAAACGTCATAGCATATAGTCAAATCAAATTTAATGGTAAACAAACTAAAATCAAAGCCACCTCAGTTTAAGCCTAAAACGGATGCGCCCATGCACCGTTTGATATGCTTGGATATAGATGGATGTGGGTGTGCAAACTCAAGCACTTGGAGCATGCAAATTAGGATGATTTGAGGATCAAGAAGACCCAAAATGACACAAAATAGGTATGAGGAACCTATTTTGCCTCAAAGGCCTCAAGAACACACAAATATGCAAAGCTAAAAGATGAACTAAGATTGATTAAACAAGAAATGAATCTATGTTAATCCAATTAAGCTAATTTAGATGTGATTTAAGCTTGAAAATGATCTAAAATGATGAGTTTATGCTTATGCTAGAATGAAAATGACATTATAACTTTGCTATTGAGTTTGAGAGTTGAAAGATGATTTGCCTTAGGAAGTGAGGGTATTTATAGGAAAAGGGAAGGTCTTGGGTTAAAAGGATGAGTCAGAGTTAGGGCTAAGGTTAGGGTTGAGTCAAGGACAAGTGTCCTGACAAGTGTTAAGGGAGGATTGAGTTGAAAGTTTGAGGGCATGTGCACAATTTGGTAAATGTGCCCAAGGCCAAGAGGTGGCAAGGAAGGGATAAGAAGGTCTTAAATGCATAATGAATGCATGTAAGAAAGATAAGGAAGGCTTAAATGCATCCTTAAATGCATTTGCAAGAGGTGGCCAAGAGGTGGCAATCCTTGTTGACTAAGGAGGATGACTAAGAGGAGGTTAGCATAAGTTTTGGTAAACCTTTTGCTAATGGAATGTGACAAGATTAGAAAGGGGATTAGGATTAGGATTAGGAGAAAGGGATGGGCAAGTGGCTTTTGGTGAGATTTAGATATTTATTAAAGGTAAATTTAATAAATATTAAATATCTAGGCTTAGGGTTTGAAGGGACTAGATTAGGGATTTGACCCATTTAGAGGAAGGTTTAGGACTTTCTAGAAGAGTTTAGTGCTCTTTAAAATTTTGGCCAACTTTGGGATAAAAAATAAATTAAAAATAAATTAATTTATTTTTGAAGTTTTTTGGTCAATTTATTAATTAAATAATTAATAAATTAGGGATAATGTCCAAATGACATTTTTAGGCTAGATTCCTTAATTAAAGATTTTTAATTAAGAGAGAGGGATTTAATGCCATAAAAATAAATTAATTAATTAAATAATTAATTAATTAATAAATGATGATGTCATCAAGGATTTTCAGAAAATAAAAATAATTTATTTTCTGAAGGATTTTTCGGTGTCTACAGGTATATTGGTCGATCTTTCGACCAATATAGATTAATATTAGTCAAAAACTTTGGTCCCTCTGACCAGGATGCCAAACTCATGACAGTCATATTTTGACCACATTTTGTCGCACATTAGACCAGGATGCCAAACCCATGATGCCACATTTCAACACAAATTGGTTGATTTTTAGACCAAACTAGGCCATACTTTTGAGGGAAAGATTTAGTGGCTCCAACCAGGATGCCAAACCCATGACACCACATTTTGACACAGAATGGTTGATTTTTAGACCAAACTAGGCCATACTTTTGATGACTATGAGTCAAAATTTTGACAAAATACAGTGTGTTTAAAAAAAAATTGAAGATAAATATCCGGACTAATCACCAAGGAAATCTTGATCAGTGATTACTCTAGATATTTATCTTTAGGTTTCCACACTCATTCTACTGCTTGTTGCCAGTGGGTCCCTACTTGTTCTATTTTCTAGACTACTTTGGGCTCTAGCAATCCATTTGCTCTTCTCTACATGAAACTATGGGTTTTTTCATTTTGTTTGAACTATTTGAGAGATAGGCTTTGACTGGTGATCCATGAATTGGTAGAGCTTCCTCTTAGATGCCCAAAACTCTTCAAATCTATTGGTGTGAATCCCCCAAAGGGTATTCTTCTCTATGGGCCTTGTGGATTTGGGAAAACTTTAATTACTAGGGCAGTGGAAAATGAAACCGGTTCCTTCTTTTTCTATATCAATGGACTTGAGATCATGTCAAAGTTGGTAGGAGAAAGTGAAAGCAATCTCTGGAAGGCTTTTGAGGAGGCTGAGAAGAATGCCCCATCCATTATATTTATTGATGAGATATTACAGAGATTTTTCAGCGAGCTTGCAAGTATGCTATTAGAGAAAATATTGAGAAGGTGAGTTTCAATTGTGGTGGCTTTTGAAAACTAGATTTGGTTATGAATTTCTTAATGGTTTTTTTTGAACTGGTTTGTTAGAATTTTACATTTTTTGATTCAATTTTCCTCAACTTGTATCTTATTATTTCAATTTGTCATGTTCTCTTTCCTCTGCACTTTTAAAGGATAATATTGAACGTGAAAGAAAAAGAAGTGAGAACCTTGAGGCAATGGATGCAGATGATAGTGATGAGGTAGCTGAAATAAAATTTGCTCATTTTGAGGAGTCAATGAGATATGCCCGAAGTAGTGTCAGTGATGCTGAAATTCAAAAGTATCAAGCCTTTGCACAAACACTATAGCAATATCGAGGCTTTGGTTCTAAATTTTGATTTCCTGGTGCTTTGGATGTATTTGCTACAACAAATAATAAAGATGACAATGACTTATACAGTTAGGAAACTTAGTACACAATTGTCATCTTAATGAAGTGAAAAATGTGTTTGTTCTAGCAGTGACCTTCCGCCAACAAATAGCCAATGTTATTCAATTTGGCTCCAGCTTTTGCTTGTATGAGTTTTATCAATTCATATGTTTGAAACTTTATTTAGTTTATCAGCCCTTTAGTGATGACTTACTAACTTGTAAGTCTTTAGAGCAATATTAACTATGGCAAGGAAATTCAACTATGGAAACTTTTGCTCAAGTGGTAGATAATGCTATGAAAACCTTGCTTTTAAAAAAAAAATCCCACTAGAAAATCAATATTGCTCACAATTTGATTGCCAAAATGGCCAAAGACTATTTTAGGCTGATAAAATATGGGGATTCTCTTTACTGCTGCAAATCTTTGAAGGTTGTTGCACTTGGATGGATATGTACCATTGATAAGAGAATTGGACCGAGTTTTTCTTACCTCAAATAGGTGAGGCAACATATGGTTATGTTCTTTTTTCTATCTATCTGGTTTTCACTACTTGTCGTTCCTTGGGATATCTTGCAAGGGTTCTATAAATTGATGCTCTATATTTTGGTGGGTGTCTTGTATGGGCCTATGAAATTTTTTAGGGTACTTGTTCTAAATTAGATGTAATAAGTTAGAGAAGTATGTCTCAAGGAGAATTTATTTTTCAAATTCAAAGTTTATAAGAGCAAAGATGTTCTATTTTGAGGGTATTGAGCACACCGCTTGACTCCAAATATTTCCTGAAATCTTATAAGAGTAGAGATATTATACGATAATACAAATCACATTAATCTAAAAGACTACTACACCATTTCGAAGATCATATCAAATAAATTAATTTGAACCCTCACAAGGAAAACATAACATTCAGGCATCCAAAAATAATGGATGCAAATTCAAAAACTAATTTTCTAAAATCAACATTTCATCATATAAGAGGAACTGCCAATATTAATATATTATCTCACAAATAGATGCAAATTCACAAATTAATTTTCTAGATTCAGCATTTCATCATATTAGAAGAACTTCCAATATCAATATATTATCTCCCAATGTATATTACATACAACTTTTAAAATTATAAAATATACAAATCTATAAAATATACATATATAACATAAAAGGATGTGTTGATGCATACTGACAAATAAAATAATGAAAGCTTCAAACCCTAAAACAATATCATCACCATGTCCATTAACTTGAATGTTGTTGCTGATTTTGTTGTGATGGCAGTTACTGATAAGAGGCATGTGATCCCTGAAGAAGTCCATCTCTGATCTGCTGAGCAACATCATGAACTGCACTAGGTCCATGGGGTATGAACACTGCTAAAGATTTGGAATGTACTCCAATCTCTTTCATGGTGTCAAAATATTGTGTCACCAACACCATATCCATCACATCCTTTGTAGTTGTTCCAGGCACATTCCCTGAGAAAGAAAGCACATTCTCTCTCAACCCATCTACAATTGCTTGCCTTTGCCTAGCATTGCCAACTCCTAACAGATACTTTGATTCTGCTTCCCCTTCTTCTCTCTTGATTCGTAAAATTTTCTCTGCCTCTACTTTTTCTTGTGTTGCCACCCTCATTCTTGCAGCTGATATGAAACAATGAAATGAATGATGGTGAAATTGAGAGAAATTTTGGGTAAATAAACTAAACAGATATAGAACAAAAATATGAACAAAGTTGAGGATAATGAGTTGGGTTTTCTTAAATAAATGAATACCATCAACCCATTTACAAAATGCAAAAGTATATGCTAGCAATCTCCAATAATATCATGGTAAAAAGGACATTTAATATTGGATGTAAAAGTCTTGCCTGCATTTATTTCATTAATTGTTTTCTTGACATGCACATCAGCCTCTATATCCACAATAAGTGTTTGAACTATCTCATATCCATAGTTTGACATAGCCTGTAAGCATAGAAATGAATGATTGAATCATACTGCATTCAAATTTCATCTTGTTTGATATTCAAGAGATATTTTACAGTAATCAATTGACAATACACATCAATAAATAAATGAAACTAATATGAATATATCAACCTTTTCAAGTTCTTCAATAGCTTTGGCAACCTCATTGTTTTGCTCAAAGATATCATCCAGATTCATCTTTAGAACACTGGAATGAATAACTGTAAATCATACATGGAAAAAAGGTAGTTTATAAGAGCAAAGATATTATATGATAATACAAATCACATTAATCTAAAAGACTACTACACCATTTCAAAGATCATATCAATCAAATTAATTTGAATCCTCACAAGGAAAACATAACATTCAGGCATCCAAAAATAATGGATGCAAATTCACAAACTAATTTTCTAAAATCAACATTTCATCATATAAGAAGAACTGCCAATATTAATATATTATCTCACAAATAGATGCAAATTCAAAAATTAATTTTCTAGATTCAGCATTTCATCATATAAGAAGAACTGTCGTAGACCTTTTGTGAGGGTATCAAGCACACCGCTTGACTCCAAATATTTCCTGAAAGCTTCCTTCTTGGATTCATTTGCCTGCCATATAAGGATGACAAGCATTATCATAGAGCTTAAAAGTTACAAAAAAACTTATAAGAAATGTAAACCCTTCCAAGAGAAATGCCCATGTTTCAAATAGTTCCCACACCATTTCAAAAACAAAGTCAACCAACAAAGTTCCACAACTTATATTACCCAATAAAACCTTCAAGGGAATAATAGGAGTCAATGGACACAAATAGATTTACTAGAGAAACAATGGTAGAAAAATTTTATACAATGTTTGTGGAATCCAACTAAACATTTGGCACACCAGAGCATTTGATGAGCAATAGTGTGCACAAGATAAGTCAATTAATAACCACAAAGGATGGTCAAATGAAAATCCAAAAAATTACAAACATCATAAAGAGAACCATCATTAAAAAGATTGCAATAGATTTGATCAATGAAGAAATGGAATGCTATTATTCAGAGTTGTAATTCTGCTTTTAAGAGATCATCATTGTGCATGCATAGCTTCTTGGATTATCCACCCTTCACTAGGTGCTTGATACTTAACTACATCAAGTCATCATTTGCAAAGACCTAAACAGATAGGCATTTAAATCTTCAACAAGTACAACCTTATTGTGCAAGAGTTTTCACCACATCGTGCTTCTCTACAATATTATCTTGTGTTATTGTTGTATTTATCAATGTTTAGTTCTTGTCATTGAATTCATGCATACAATCATCTACAATTGTAGCACTAAAATAACTGATTTTTGTGCACATAAAGATTGTTTGCTTAAGTAAATCCTAAGGGGACAACAAGTAAATTTATTCACGTGGGTGTATTAGGCTATTAGCTATAGAATATATCTGCTACTTATAGATCCAACTGATATCTAATTTAACACTTCACCTACTCAAAAACACAAACCAATAAAATAATCCACATTAGGCCAAGAGAGGTTGACGCATTCAGTACGAGAATACTTACACAAAATGAAGTTGAATCATGCCAGATAATGAAAATGAGAAGTTGACTATTGGCCCTTCTAGTTTTTTAATTGATAGTTTCCTGACAATGACACATTCAAAATGCACTCATGAGCAAAGACCTAGAATGAATGAAATTGATTAAATAATGAAGGTATGTTAGTTTGAGCTTCACTTGGTTTCGAGAATACTTTAATATTCTCTACTTAACAAGGCCAACCACGTGAAGGTGGAAGCTCATCTGGCCTCACCCCCCTCCCCCTAACATCAATCTAAATTCCCCATTAAGATCTAATTACACACTTCATTCATCCATTTATGAACTATAACATTCAATCAATACAATCACATAACATTCATTAATATGATATAACATTCATTAATACGCAACACTAATCAAGAATTCATTAACACATAACAATATTCATTAACATGACATATAATTCAATATTAATACACAACATTCATAGATAATTACTTAAAACAATGTTCTTTCATTATCCAACAAAGTTAATCAAACAAGTTTGATCAAAGAGCATTTTTAAGAAATCATTTCTTTTTTGGGTTTTTCTTAGATTTCTTATTTAGGTAAAGGCTGACAGGAGCATCAATATTATCTTCCTCCTCTTGTGGTTGTGATCTCAAATAATGATGCTTCCTCATGTCTCGAGGAGGACAACACTACTGCACTAAAGGGGGGTTTGTTGCAATAACAAGTAAATGGGTTAAATTTGCATACTTTTTTTTACTGTTACATGTATTTCATTAACTAGTAGAACATAACATGCATTTTTCTTTACCTGACAATGCTACATCATCATGTACAATAAAATTTTGATCTTCTACCACCTCAACATGCTCAACATGCTCTAAAATATTCAAAAAAAGGTTACACGACCAATTGCAATTAAAGATGTTAAATTCTATTAATAATTACATAATTTATTTCCAATAGAAAATTAATACCTCCAACACTGTGATGCACATCCTGGCCTTCATCACACCCAGGTTCTGTGGTAGGATTTGAAGGCTATAGTGAAATGTCATGCACATTGTTATCATGAAATAGTCAATTTATGTTCGAAATTAACTATTCAATTTGATTTACTTTTCATTTGACCAATTTACCTGTGTCTCATCTGGTGCAATAGATTCTTCATTATGGCTTTGGGATTCTTGGCGTAGGTGTGCAGCCATGACTACATAGCCTTCCTTCAAGGCTATTCTCTTGTCTTCATCCGTGGGCTCTACATTGAATTTCATCCCCTGTATTTTTTGTTTAATATCGTCACTTTTACATGTATGATTTGATTAAACAGAATTCTTTGCAACCTTATATATAAAAATTTGATATGAAATTCCAATGTTGCTACTTACAAGTTGAGAGTGAAGTTTCATATAGCCACCAGAGCCAAGTTTGTGTTGGCCAACCTTTGTTAATCTCGCTTGTGTGGCTTTTGATGTGTCTTGTAGTCTATGAAAATTTTGAAACATGTTACATTATATATTTACAAAGATCACTAATTAGTGCATGATTACATTCTACTTAATACTATCATGACATACCTTCTTTTGTCATCTTCTGGTTGAATTTCACTACCCTTTAGCCTTTTCTCTTTTGCATCTTCCATTATTTCATTCCACTCCATCGATGGAATCATAGGAGGGTGCTCGTACTTTGGGTTATCCTTTAGAGCCCTTCTATATTGATCCCTCATAGTCTTTATATATTTGGATGCTCTTTTAAGAATCGTGACTCTATCAAAAGTTTTATTTCCAAAGAGGTCCTCTAAAGATTTAATGAGCTGATTTTTTAAGTCAACATCCTGATCATTCCACCTTTTTTGAAAAAACAAAATCGTTAGATATCATAACTTTAATATAGTACAATAAATGGAAGATAAGAAAAATTTTGTACCAATATTATGAAGCTACGTACCTTTTACGTATGGTGGGCCCAAATAGCTTCAATGTCATTTCAAAAAGATGATCATAAAAAACATCATTTCCTACAAAAATATCATGGGATTATCAATCCAAAATGAGTTATGTATAAGTAAACTACAATTACACTATAAATAATAATAATTTTAAAGCGCCTAGAAGCTTTGGTAGTTTTAACAAAACCATATTGTTCTTGTTCAACAACAATGTCCCTACAAACAAACTAGTACTAGTAAAATGAGCTGATCTAGGAAATGGTTGATCTTCACTAGTACTGGTTTGATCTATTCTTGTACCATGTGTAGGTGTATCTATTTGTAGACACGTAAAATTGGACAAAGGATTTTAAGTGCAAAAATCAATCAAATAGCTCAAAATCATCAAAACACATTAAAAAGGGGACATAATTAAATGAAGTTGAGCAAAATTAGTTAAAATAAAAGAATTAAATAAGGATGATGTTAAATGATTAAATCAAAGCTCAAAAGGGGCAAAAACATTATATAATTGATTTTAATTAATTAAGTGTATAGTTGTTTAAATCATAAATCAAATTGAACCTATTACCCTTCCATGGCTAAATTTAATTACTTAATTGAATTAATAAATTCTATTTTCCCTCAACAAAGTGATCAACCAATGAAAATTGAGAAAACAAGTGCACATGGATTACTTAAAAAAGGGACATAAATCAATCACAAATTGTAAATTTTCCCCTCATTTGTGGACAAAGCAAAGTTTTTGACTCAACCATGAGCTAACCATGATCAATTCACTCTACCCCCTACCCTTGGGAAATTACTATAAATATGAGGCATTTTGGAGAGCATTTCCATCTAGGAAGTCATTTGCAAAAGCATTGTTACTATAGGCAAATTCAGCATTATAAGAGCAATTGAAGCATTTGAGCATTTAGAGTTTATCATTTTATCATTCATTGTTATCAAAATGGAGCTAGATTAAGCATGAATCTCTCTTAGATTAGGCATTTAGAAGCATTGTAGTAGCATTCTTCTCATTTTAGAGGTGTCACTAGTGAGGATTTGCAACTAAGAGCTCACTTACCACTTCTTTCTAGAGATCCATGAGATGTTATAGATTGTAGTTGCATTTTAGAGTAAATTTCCTTTGTATTTAGCTTAAATTGTTGCTACTTGATCTTAATTTCATGAAGGTGATTTCATTCATCACACAAATGGTGCCCATCGTGGGGCTTGAGCCTCAAATTCTAACAAATTTGTGATTTAAATCATCTTTGCATGCATTTTTGTGTTGTTTCCGTGTGTTTTCTGTAGGAATTTGCTAAAGTCACGCCTACAGGAGATTTACTCATGCCTGGAAGTATTTTGGTGTTGCTTCGGTTGTCTATTCTCATGCCTGCTAGCTGGAAACTCATGCCTACAATAGCAAAGTGTTAAGCCTTTACGGGATAAAGTCACGCCTCCACGGCAGTAAGTATCTCTTATCTCTTATTTATTGTCGCTTTAAGGATTACTTTAAATACTTTAAATGCTATGTAAAGTTTAAATTCATGCTTTAGCTGAGTTTGTTATCACTTGGAAAATGACTTTGCATTGCATTTGAAGTTTAAAGTTGCGCTTGACATAATGCCTTTATCGCTTTGAATACTTTAAATGTCACTTTTCTCTATCTATTTTCTGTGAATTTAAAGTTTGTTCATGCTTAGGTTTGAAATAGTTATCACCTTTGTGAATTATTGATGTCACCTATGTCACTGAGAAGTGTCGCTACTAATCACTAAAGTCACGCCTTCGAGTGATTTGTTCATGCCTATTAGCTAGACGATGTCGCCTGCTATTTATTTTCCATTTTGGTCTTTAATTGGATAAATTTGAAAATCTGACTATCTGTGTTTGTTGTTAATTAGTAAATGAGCTGACATCCGAGAGTGAGAAAGCCAGAGAGGAGGTTCAAAAAGGAGGGAAAAGCCTTGGCAAAGAAAATAAAGGAGAATCAAGTGCATACAAAGGTTGTCCTTGAATCCACATTAGATAAGGATGTCAAGGTATATGAGAAGTATTTAGCTGTGATTGAAGCTTACAAGCAAAAATTTGTGTCTCTAAATTGGATTTATGAACCTTGAGCTTAAAGTTTCTTTCGTTTAAATCTTTTGATTGATTACATGCAAGTTTGGTTTCCCATCATTGTGAATTGGTTGTGTTGGACTAACTTGTTGGAGGAGGGAGCTGGAGCGATTGCCAAGGTGAGTGAAAAATGAAAATCAATAACTCAAAAATGCCCCTAGCCTTTGCTAGCTACAAGGAGAGGTATTTCACTTAAACAAGCTTGCATTCCCTTAACTTGTGGCATTGTCATTTAAATCTAGCTTAAATAGAAAGGAAATTGAACCGCACATTTCAATTCTAAGAACCTCCTTGTCAAGAGGTTGAAAAAGAACTAAGTGTTTGAAGTGTTTAGGAATCAAAAGGAAAGTTAGGGATATGCTCTTCACCTTCTTGGTGAAACAAACTCCCAAAAACTTTACTTTAATTCAAATCTTCCTTATTTACAAAATGAACATGCTAGAGATTTAGTGGGCTCGCCTCCTAAATTTTCCTTAGCAAGGCTAGTGAGAGGGATAGCCCAAAGTGGGATACACTTTCTTTTACCACAAGAATCCGACCCACTATAAAATGAAACACATGCATCCTTAATGGGGTGCATGACAAAGGGGATTTTAATCATCTCGAACTTCCTCTAGTAGTCCTTATGGATTGCGCAAAATCATGCCTCAGTGCATGTGGGAATCCCCTTAATATACTTGGGGGATGAGAGATTTTAATTTGTTTGAATGGAATACTGATTAAATCCCAAGTAAATTAGAAAGGCCACCTTGTAGAGCCATGTTTACAAGCCAATTTGACTCTAGGTAGGCTGTTTGGAATCTATTCTTGTGTTATGCCCGTGAAAAAATTTGAGAATATACACATTAGATTTTTGTTTAGAGACTTTTATGTGTGTGTTGTGTTTGTTCCTAATTTTCAAAACAAGAATTTTCCAAAAATACCTGATCAAAATTTTTTTAAATTCAAAATTTTATGCCCTGGTTAGAGAAGTGTCGCTTGGGCACATTTTAAACATGCCTATCAGAGATTTAGTCATGCCTGTGACTGGTTTAAACATGCATGGATATAGTAAAGTCCCACCTAATAGAGATTCAAACACGCCTATAAATGCTGGAAACCCGCTTAACAACAAGCAAAGTGCCGCCTATACATTTACAGAGTGCTGCCTATCAACAAACTAGTATACGCCTACGTAGGTTTCAGACACACCTGTGCTTGGTTTAGTCATGCCTAGAAAACAAAAAGGGCAAATAGAGAGTACTTCCAGGAAGAATCAAAAATTTTTGAATATCAATTTGAGTACCCTTTTTTGAGTTTTCACTGATTCAACTTACAATCTGGTCGAAAATCTTGTTTCACATATCTGTCAAAATTTTGCAAAGGATTAGACCCCAAGTAGTCTTGACTTGTATCCAAGGTTCATGCCTACATTCACCAAATCATATTATATCAAGCAAACCTTGCAAGCCGACGGGACCTATTTGAGACAAGAGCTCCCTTATCCCGGAGATGAAACTACTCCTAGAGTACCACAAAAGTCACTCGAACAAGAAGGGGAAGACAACATGATGTATTATGGTAGTTTGGGTGGTAAGGATAATAGTGGTATTGATCTCACCAACCAAGGTAATGCCAATAGTGGAGGCATTGACATGAATAACCAGAGCAATATTAATAACCAAGGCAATACCAACAATGGAGGAGTAGATAAAAAATGCTCAAAGAGTTGACCAAACTCACACTCAAACTAACACCGAACCAATGATAGAAGATGCCAAGGATGAAAAAGTTAGTGAGGCTATCCAATGTCCTTATTTCAGAAAGCTCATGGAAAAGGCAATGGACAAAGATAGAGAAAAACATTTCATGGACTTAGTACAAATGTGTCTCAAGCTTCCCCGTGACTATGATGTCAACCAACTTAAAGCACCAGAAGTTGAGGAGAGTACCTTAGACATCATGAAAAAGAAATTCAAGATGTTTCAAATGCAATTGGACAACATCAAGCAAAGTGGGGCTCCCAAGCCTTTCTCTATAGAAGCATTGTGTCAATTCTTGTTTGATAAAAGCTTGGTTATGGTGCCATTTCCGATCAATGTTGTGTTTCCTAAGTATGACAAGTATGAATGAACGATGGATCCCAAAGATCACTTACAGGAGTTTTGTGCATTGAGCTTAGAGTTCATGCATGATACAACATATTTAATGAGATTATTCCTGCGAAGCTTAGGAGGCATGGCTATGGAGTGGTTTTCTAAGTTACCCTTTGGCATTAAGACCTTCAAAGAGTTAGCTTTGAAATTCATGGCCCATTTCTCATATAACATTAAACATGAGGTCACGATGATAAAATTATGCAACACAAAACAAAAAGATGGAGAGGCATTCCTCACTTTTCTACAAAGGTGGAGGACAGTTTTTGCAAGATATCCTAGAAGTGTGCCTGAAAAAGAGAAGATGGATATCTTCATAAATAGTTTGAGTAATGAGTTAAACTATCGCTTACGAATGCAATGTCCAAAGACCTTCCAAGATATAATTTAAAATGGAGTAACCATGGAGGAAGTGCTGGTCAAAAGTGGAGAACTCAAACTGTACAAAGATAATAAGAACAACTCCAACAGTGGCAACAATGGCAATAATCAGAAGAATAATTGGTTCAATAGTAACAGTTGTTATAAGAACAACAATAAGGGAATTGTGAATGATGGAGTAGTTGAATCTAGCAACTTGAAGGTGGTCCCCTTTGCTCTTACAAGGACACCTAATTAGGTGAATAATACCAATCAGCTTCCCAATGTGCCATCCCACAACAACGACACCAATAATGGAAATCAAGGAGATAATTCAAGGAGTACTAAATTTGATAAATATTTGAGGCCAACCCCTCAAAAGAACTTCACACCCTTGGGTGAACCCCTTGAAAAGGCATTAAAGACTCTCATGGCTAATAATGTCATTACTTTACCCAAAATTCAACCTTACAAGCCAAATAATAAGCCTAGTTGGTGGAGTGTTGATAGCCATTGTGAGTATCACATAATTTGAGGACACACAACAAATGAATGTCTGCAACTAAAGAATGTGGTGCAAGATTTAATTGATAATGGCATGATCACTATTGATGGACCTCCAAACAATGAAGATCATACAGCATTCAAACAACCTTTTTACAAACATGATAAGGGTGAGTCATCAAATAGCAAGAATCAAAGCGCCAATAATCTCAAATTTGTGGCACCTTATGATCATATTGTTAATGCTATAATAGTCAATGAACAACCTCAAAAGGAAGCACCAAATGTCATTACAAGAGGGCAGAATTCTAGAATGACCCTACAAGGGATAGCTCCTCAAAGCACTAACATCCCACAATCCAACATTGTGGTCAAACAACCTTCTACAATAGCAAGGCCTTATAGTTTGGTTGATCAATTGCAACGCACTCTAGCACAAATCTCTATCTTAGAGTTATTGAAGTTGTCACCAAACTATAAGGAGATTTTGGAAAAAACTCTAGTAGAGACACATGTTCCTACTAACTTAGAGGTAGAAAAGTTCAAAATATGGTGGGACATCTTGTGGCACCTCATTGTCTTTCATTTTCTGATCAAGATGACATGTCTATAACCCATCCTCAGAATTTACCATTGCATATAGAGGTCTTAATCGAAAGGCATAGAGTCAAAAGAGCTCTCATTGATGGAGGGGCTGGTCTCAACATTTGCACATTAAGTCTTGTCAAATCCTTAGGTCTATCTGAGTCTTGCATTGACCCTACAAAGAAAATCACCATTAAAGCTTATGATGAAGCTGAAAGAGCTTCTAAAGGCATGATTGTATTGCCCATCCAAGTGGGACCGGTCAAGAAGGATACCAATTGTCAAGTGTTGGACATGAAATTAACTTACAACATTTTGTTGGGAAGACCATGGATTCATTAGATGCAAACCATCCCATCCACATACCACCAGTGCATCAAGTTTCCATACATGGGTGAAGAAATCAAGGTTGGAGGGGACTCAAATCCATTTCAATATTGTAATGCACTCAAACCCTTGCATGAGTTATACATTCCACATAACCGTGAAGGAATCATTCCAAGAATCACTAATGAAGATACCAAAATGGATGATCCGGTCATAACATTAAATGCTACTCAAAACCCTCCTCAAGCTAGCTCAACAACATCAACTAAGGGAAAGGAAAAGATGAGCTACGAGGGTCCCATTTCAAGGGAAGACTCAAATCAAGAGCCTAAATCAGAGATAGTACCTTCCAAACCCACTAGAGAAGAAAAAGATAAGGCTAAAGAGGAAAACTACAAGAAAATGGATAAGATGATGGCTACCTTTGACAAACAATGTAAAATCAGTTCCAAAGGAGTAGGGGAATATTTTGTTTCCCTATTTGATATGCCCACCTCTCCAAGGACACATGGTAAACCATCAAAAGGACCTTTGCCTCACAAGTACAATTCCTTATTTGTAAGAGAAAGTGATAAAGAAGAATTTGATAAAGAGGAAAATGAGGTACTTCAATGGTTATATCAAGATGAAGAAGATATTTCAAATACTCCCATAGAAAGAATTCAGCATGTTAATGTACAAACCGAGTGATATGGGAAAGGTTTTGAGATTATGCAAAAGATGGGATACAAAGGAAGAGGACCCTTAGGCTAAAGGAATAGGGGGTTATTAGAACCTATTGAACCTATTTGGAGGGCAAGTCACGAAAAATCTGGAGTAGGTTTTCAATTCAAAGGATAAATTTCAAGCCCAATGCATGATTTTTATCCTCAAATAAATGCCTTAGAATCCGAAGGAGATAGTGATGATTCTTGGGATTATGAATGGGATACCTTATCAGATGAATCATGTCATGATAAGGAAGTGATTGCTATACATACTTATGCAAAAATCCCAAGGCAAGAAGCTCAAATTAGTGAAGAACCTCATATTCAAAGGCCTAATATAGAGCAAGTACCTACCAATGGAGCATGGATAGAAACATTTTGGATGCCTTCAGAGGAGGGAGATTCAAACATTAGTTTTAACCCACCTGTGGATTTTCCCATGTTGTTTTTCGTAGAGATTGACGAGGACTCGAGTGAAGGGGACTTTGACCCTTCTTCCATGGATCATCTTGAGGAAGTGCACATCATAGATCTAAATGATATAATGTATGAACCCCACTAGTACATTTGAGGCCAATTTGCAACAGCTATGTGTCCCAAATGCGACGGCTATGTGTCGCAATAGTGACACCCATTGACGTCATAGTTTTTTAGTCACAAATTGCCACGTCTATGGGTAGCTGTCGCAATTGCGACACCTTTCCATCACAAAGTTGCCCCTTCACTCATTTTGGCCCTCCGTCATATTGCGACTCCAGGGCGTCACCATTGCGACGGCCCTCCGAAGCAATTGCGACGGGCTCCTGTCGCATTGCTTCAGAGGGCCGTTGCAATTGCGGCGGGCTCCCAAGCAATTGCGACGGGAGCCCGTCGCAATTGCGACGGCCCTGGGTAAATTAAAAAAAAAAATGATTGTATACATTGCTAATGAACCACATTAATGCTTATTTCTTTCAACAAATGAGGACAGTCACTGTAAAGACAACATGATGATGCACACTCACTGTAAGGACAGTCACAAATGAGGACATCTCACAGTGACTGTCCCTTGTGTGATTGCCACTTGAATGTATTGCTATTCAGCCACATTAATGCTTTTCTTCTTCAACAAATGAGGATAGTCACTGTAAAGACAACATGATAATGTACACTTACTGTAAGTGTACATTATCATGTTGTCTTTACAGTGACTATCCTCATTTGTTGAAGAAGAAAAGCATTAATGTGGCTGAATAGAAATACATTCAAGTGGAAATCACACAAGGGATAGTCACTGTGAGATGTCCTCATTTGTGACTGTCCTTACAGTGAGTGTACATCATCATGTTGTCTTTACAGTGACTGTCCTCATTATCATGTTGTCTTTACAGTGAGTGTACATTATCATGTTGTCTTTACAGTAAGTGTACATTATCATGTTGTCTTTACAGTGACTATCCTCATTTGTTGAAGAAGAAAAGCATTAATGTGGCTGAATAGCAATACATTCAAGTGGCAATCACACAAGGGATAGTCACTGTGAGATGTCCTCATTTGTGACTGTCCTTACAGTGAGTGTACATTATCATGTTGTCTTTACAGTGAGTGTACATTATCATGTTGTCTCAATCTATACATGAATGATAATACAAATATTGAATGCATTATATTCTATCATTCTATACATGTACGACGATTCAAATATCGAGTGCATTATATTATCTCAGTTTATACATGAGCGATAAATTTCATTTGCAACTTGTATAGGAGGATCAGATGACACAGAAGATAAAGAATCTCAGGATGAGGTATGGGAGAAGGCTATATCAGAGGAAAAGCTAGGGCTTTGTTAGTGTCCCTTGTGATAGTAACAAAATTTGATGAAAATAATTTTTGTTTCACTCAACTTTGACATTCACAACTTCCTCTTTTATTATAATAAGAAAAAATACAGTGACTTTAGAGAAAATAATGAAACTAATACAATTGCAATACGGTGGTATTTAGAACAAACAGAGCTTCACAACCATCAAAGAAGAAAAAAGCACATGCATATATCGAGTACTCCTCAATTAGAGAGATAGAGAAGAATTCAAAACATACCCAGACTGAACATGGCCATACCAAGACTAGCATCAAACAATATTCTTATTGACTACTCTAGGATAGCTAGCATTTCAACTTTCCATCTGCAAAATAGATTATAAAAACATGAAAATATATCAGAGATGTTTGATATTGATACAAAACAACACAGATTCATTTCTTCATACACCTGTATATCATAAAAATCCTTGCACACTTCGAAAAATTGTATTGCCTTTTACTTACTCAAAAGTAATTTGCATAAAGCAGTCATTTGATTAACATGGATCCTAATATTCACAAGTACATGGTCATGTGCTCCATCGTAGCATCTTATAGATTTAGATCTGTTCTCTAAAATAATTCAATGTTTTGTTTACAATCCACAAAAGAAATATTTTCCCTCGTCTACTTAATCCTAAACAAAAGGCCATATAGCAATATAGATAGAACTATATAACAGAAACCATAAACAATGGTAACCTTAGTAGCAGCAAGAAATTGTTGCAAAAACTTTACCTTATCATACCCAGATTGTTGCTTTGCCTGGAGGAGGGAAATTTGATCAGTAAAATTGACACAGAGTATGCTGTCTCCATTGTCATGCTGGATAACAAAACACCAACTTTAATGGGCATGTACGTACTGTCCCTTGTGTAATTGCCACTTGAATGCATTGCTATTGAACCACATTAATGCTTTTTTCCTTCGAAAAATGAGGACAGTCACTGTAAAGACAACATGATAATGTACACTCACTGTAAGGATAGTCACAAATGAGGAAATCTCAGAGTGATTATCCCTTGTGTAATTGCCGCTTGAATACATTGCTATTGAACCACATTAATGCTTTTTTCCTTCAACAAATGAGGATAGTCACTGTAAAGACAACATGATAATGTACACTCACTGTAAGGATAGTCACAAATGAGGACATCTCACAGTGACTATCCCTTGTGTAATTGCCACTTGAATGTATTGCTATTCAGCCACATTAATGCTTTTCTTCTTCAACAAATGAGGATAGTCACTCTAAAGACAACATGATAATGTACACGGGCTGTAAGTGTACATTATCATGTTGTCTTTACAATGACTGTCCTCCTTCAAGTGGCAATTACACAAGGGACAGTCACTGTAAAGACAACATGATAATGTAGAGAAACATTTTCATTTGTATTTTCAACAGTGCCGAGAGAGATTCCCTCCGCGAAATCACAGCTACAATTTCTGAGTACGTTGGGTTTATTTTTCTTTTGTCATTATTATGTAATCTGGTATTCAGCTGTTACAGAGCTAAAATACCCAGAAATGAGGATATATCTGTGTTGAATTTATTGTTAGCGGCTTTGGTTATTTAGAAGTTTAATTTTATTTGTTCATCTTTCAAGCACAAATGTTTTGTGGACCGTAACATCTTCATTGTTTCGAGTATGCAATGAAACAGCCCTAACTTGCGACTACCTTCACGATACTTGTGTACATTATCATGTTGTATTTACTGTCACTGTCCTCATTCAAGTGGCAATTACACAAGGGACAGTCACTGTGAGATGTCCTCATTTGTGACAAGGACAGTCACACATGACGACATCTCATAGTGATTGTCCCTTGTGTAATTGCCACTTGAATGTATTGCTATTCAACCACATTTATGGGCCCGTTTGGACCATGGCACACAGTAGCATCTATAGAGAAGAATATCCCAAGTGTAACAAGTTGTAAGAATATACCAACAGTTCTAAGAAGTTCCCTAGCACATAGTAGCATCTACAGAGAAGAATATACAACATGAGGGCAGCCACTGTAAAGACAACATGATAATGTACACTCATTGTATGTGTACATTATCATGTTGTCTTTACAGTGACTATCCTCATTCAAGTGGCAATTACACAAGGGACAGTCACTATGAGATGTCCTCATTTGTGACAAGGATAGTCACACATGATGACATCTCACAGTGACTATGATGCAGGGGCATCCCTCATGAAAACCAAAAACCATGTGATTGAAGAAAGACACCATGAAGCCAAGAAGTCATCCCATCCTATTGAAACAAGCACCTACTTTCCTAAGGTTACATCATATCACCATGGAGCCTTGTGTTGAAGGATTGATAGACTAAATGTTTTAAGATGTTTTCAATGGTTTAGTATTTAAGTTTTCTTGTTTGTAATAATGGTTACAGGATTGATTAACATCTCCTTGTAACCCATCCACATGTTTGGACTATGACCCCTTGGTATTGTTATAAGCCTTGGGTATCAATTAGTCTTTGGATGTAATTTGATTGCTAGGTGTCTGTTAGGTGTTTTAGGAGTTTTGGAAGATTAATAAAGGTCTAAAACTATTCAAAACACATTTTAGCCTTTCTCGGCAAGAATGTTTGCAAAATTGTTAACAATATGTAATGCAACTTTTAAAAGTTGCTTCAAAAGTTGTTATTTGTTGTATTGAATAGACATAACCATCTAGATGGTTAAGAAACTATCCACAAATCCTTTTTAGGCTTCCAATGGTCGAAGGAATGGCAGAGGAGACTTGGAGAACCATTTTGCTTTCAAAATTTAATAAATAACCCTGTTTTAGAGCATTTCCTGTGCAAAAACTAACTCTGTACGGATGATGGTTGTATGATCAAACTGGCTTGGAAATTGTATTAGAGATATTAGATACTCTGAGAGTTGGTTTGGAGGATTTAACTTGTTTTAAATCAAAGTTATTGTATTTTCTCTGAACCTTGTCTGCAAACCCTTGTTTTCAGGGTATTGACTGCTCTTATGGCCATAACCTGAGTTTTAACCATTGAAAATTCTTTATTCTCAGCAAGATGAAGGTTAGACATGTATATTTTCATATTCCAAAGGCTTTAGAATAGGATTTTAAGTCTGTGCATGGTGAAGGCGAGCCCTAGTTCAAAGACTCTATTGTTTTTTACTAGGATTTGATGAGAAATGAAGGATCAGAGTCTAGAAGTGTGTGAAGGACCCCTGATCTTGGTTTTTGTGAATTTCTAAGGTATGAACAACAATCTAAAACTCTAATTCTAATTCCAGGAGCCCATTCTTCAACACTTGTCTTGAGACCCAAGCTTGATTGCATGCATTAGGTCTGCGGACTTGACAAGAGAAGAGGAGTGCAGGAGTGGAGTTGGGGTCTGAGGTTTGGAGGTCTGAAAGAACATCAAAAAGGGTGTCTAGAAATCACATAATGTCATTTAGTCTTTTGGCAATCTGCAGAGTTAATGGGGCAGAGCAGGTTTCATAGACCTAGCTACTAGAGCCACTAGGTCATTTTGCTATTCTGATGCCTTGGGCTGTTAGGACCAAAACTAATACATGTTTCTAGTTATTTAAGTGATATCTAAGTGGTTACTAAGTTTTTTTGAAGGGGGTAAGGTCTGGAACCTTAAGAACACCATTTGATCAAATTCAGAGCACTTGTCCCTAAAGAGAAAACTGAACTTGATTGGGTTTGAGTACATAAGTTGTTGTGTGATCTTTGAAACCTTTAAATTCATTACCTTGTAGAGTTCAAACATTCACCTATAAGAATCAGAGTCTAATTGTTTGGATTGATTCATTTTTGGTGTCTTGAAGTGGGTTGGGTAATGATCCATGTTTCTTTGCTGACCACTCTGCATCAGACTGTCCCTTGTGTAATTGCCACTTGAATGTATTGCTATTCAACCACATTTATGGGCCCGTTTGGACCACGGCACACAGTAGCATCTACAGAGAAGAATATCCCAGGTGTAACCTGGTTGTAAGAATATACCAACAGTTCTAAGAAGTTCCCTAGCACATAGTAGCATCTACAGAGAAGAATATGGGTCAACGAGGTTGACTTCAAAGCCATGCAATCTAATGGTAATAGTAATATCATAATTTGACATACTATCAAAAATACTTCCTAAATAGACTATTCAATCTTATAAGAGATGGATTCATGAGAACTATTATTTATGAAATATGAGTCAATGACTTTAATTAAAAAAATTACACAATCTAATTCTTGTAAAAATATCAAAATTTGACACATTGAAAATACCTTCCAAAAGTATCCTTAATTGATTAATATGAATCACTACTCATGAAATATAATTTTATAAACCTAATCTAAAAACTACACAATAAAAATCTTAATAGCAATATTGTAAGAAACTATTCCCAAAAGCAAGCCTAACAAAATTTGATGAAAATAATTTTTGTTTCACTCAACTTTGACATTCACAACTTCCTCTTTTATTATAATAAGAAAAAAAATGTCTTTTTAGATATACCTCATGAACCATACTCGAATAATCTATCATTTTTCTTCTCAAAAACATATTTGCAGAGCCTGCTTCTTTTACTTGTTTGTACTTTTATCTCTCTGATGGAAAGGGTTCCTTCAGGACACATTTTTCCAAGTTCACTGCTTGAGATATTTGAGGAGGGTTTCCCTGCTTGAGTATCCATCCAACCCATATTCGAGTAGTTCTACAATTGCACAGTCTAAATTAATAATACTGACAATTGAATGACGAATGATGATATATAGAATTGATATAAACTAATCCTAAAAACACTAAAACGTTATTAATATATTTATATTTCATAAATAAAATTGATATAAAAGATCTGGAAAGATACATTAAAAAATAGAAAAATAGTAATTTATAATAGAAGGAAACTTAAATTGCTATTTAAAAAAAAAACAAGAGTCTTAAATCTTATCATTTTGTTTCATTATCATCCATAAGTACACACCTCTAGCATAATAATTATATTTTACCACCCATAAAATGAAAAAAAGATTTTCACAAGAGAAATTGAAGCTAGATTATAAAAATGAACCATCTTATTGGAAACTGGAACTGTTATCATACCCAAAAGGACTACAAAATTTCACCTTATCATACCCAGATTGTTGCTTTGCCTGGCAGGGGGTTGCATCTGCATTTGTTGAGAGCGAGCCCTAGATCAAAAACTACCATGTTTTTGGCTGGGAAGATGGTAATCAGATTAAAATCAGGAGCTTGCATCGTATTAAGGACTTGAAAACTTGTGCATTCTTGTTTATCTGGATCAGGAGAACACTCCAAAACTCTGATCTTGGTTTCATACACCCATTTTCAATGCTTTGTTTTGGAACCCACACCTAAAAGCATGCATTAGGTCTGCGGACTCAATGAAGACATTGATATGCTGGAGTGGAGTCAGGGTCTGGGAGTTGGTGGTCTGTTAGAAATCCCAAAAGGGTACTCAGAAAACATATAACTTCTTAGAGTCCTTGGGCAAGTTGCAGAGTTATGGCTGCAGAGCAGGTTTGGGAGACCTACTAGGGTCACTAGGTCAGTTTGTTATTTTGATGTCTTGGGTTGTTTAGATCACAACCAATGCATGATTCTTGTTATTTAGATGATATCTAAGGGGTTTCTAAGTTTTTCTACAGGAAGTAAGATCTAGAACCTTAAAAGTCTCTTTTGATAGAAAATCAGGGAACTTGTCCCTAAAAGGAAATTTGTTATTGAATGCGATTGAGTCCATAAGTTGTTGTGTGATCCTTGAAACCTTCAAATTCATTACTTTGCAGAGTTTAAACATTAACCTATAGAAATCAGAGCCTAATTGATTGGTTGAGTCATTTTGGTGTCTTGAAGTGGGTTGGGACATAGATCCAAGTTTCTTGCTGACTACTCTGCATCACTATTGAACCACATTAATGCTTTTTTCCTTCAACAAATGAGGACAGTCACTGTAAAGAAAACATGATAATGTACACTCACTGTAAGAATAGTCACAAATGAGGAAATCTCAGAGTGATTATCCCTTGTGTAATTACCGCTTGAATACATTGCTATTGAACCACATTAATGCTTTTTTCCTTCAAGTGGCAATTACACAAGGGACAGTCACTGTGAGATGTCCTCATTTGTGACAAGGACAGTCACACATGAGGACATCTCACAGTGACTGTCCCTTGTGTAATTGCCACTTGAATGTATTTCTATTCAACCACATTTATGGGCCTGTTTGGACCACGGCACACAGTAGCATCTACAGAGAAGAATATCCCAGGTGTAACAAGTTGTAAGAATATACCAACAGTTCTAAGAAGTTCCCTAGCACATAGTAGCATCTACAGAGAAGAATATACAACATGAGGGCAGCCACTATAAAGACAACATGATAATGTACACTCATTGTATGTGTACATTATCATGTTGTCTTTACAGTGACTGTCCTCATTCAAGTGGCAATTACAGAAGGGACAGTCATTGTGAGATGTCCTCATTTGTGACAAGGACAGTCACACATGAGGACATCTCACAATGATTGTCCCTTGTGTAATTGCCACTTGAATGTATTGCTATTGAACACATTAATGCTTTTCTTCTTCAACAAATGAGGACAGTCACTCTAAAGACAACATGATAATGTACACTCACTGTAAGGACAGTCACAAATGAGGACATCTCACAGTGACTGTCCCTTGTGTGATTGCCACTTGAATGTATTGCTATTGAACCACATTAATGCTTTTCTTCTTCAACAAATGAGGATAGTCACTCTAAAGACAACATGATAATGTACACTCACTGTAAGTGTACATTATCATGTTGTCTTTACAGTGACTGTCCTCCTTCAAGTGGCAATTACACAAGGGATTTTTTTTTTCAATAGCGTCGTAACCCTCCGCAAAATCACATCGGGATATAAGGGCAAAAAAAAAGAACGTTGTCATTTGTATTTTCAACAGCGGCTTTGGTTATTTAGAAGTTTAATTTTATTTGTTCATCTTTCAAGCAAAAACATTTTGTGGACCATAACGTCTTCATTGTTTTGGGTATGCAATGAAACAGCCCTAACTTGTGACTACCTTCAGAGTACTGCAAAACCGAAGAGGGAAAAGCAAGTTAGGATGGAAATAAACAAACTTAAAACTCAGACTTAAGAAATCTAAAGGCAATGCTTCAAAAGGCCGATGCCCTAAACATGGGAAAACACAATACCACCATTAAACGATGCCCTAGTCACTGTATCAATGTTGCCAGCTCTGTACCAGTATGCTGACTACTCACTTTCATCCTGTGATAAAGGTAACTTCATTAATCATACTTGAAATGGCAGCATACGAACTAAAGCTGATGAACATTTATAAACTAAAAGTTTAAAACTACAGATTACAAATGTAGTAGTTTCATACAAAAAGAACTTGATGTCTGAAATTTGCCATTAGAAGTATCCAAAGGAATACCACAGTACCGTTGAACTTGGAGAATCGGAGATGATCTACACAGCAAGGTTCAACAGCTGTAAGGACTATTACACCATCTTTAGCATTTGAATACATTTTCTCCTTGGCTTCTGGTGGATCCTCAAAGACCCCCAATGACGTTTTCCCTACAATTATCAATTGTCTATTAGTATGAGATATTAATAAATAAGCATTAATCACAATATTAGGCAAACAATGTTCTTGATGTCTGAATCTAAATCACATAAAGCTCTAATAAAGCAGTTCTCAGTTTCACATTAAACCAAGTTTCAATTTCAAATGGTTATAATAATTTTTGCAAGTTATAAGTAGCTGGTTACAGTATATGACATAAAAAGAAAAAAAATCATTTCTATTCTTTTCTTCTTTTTCTCTTTCAACGAAGCTTTTGCACCACACAAATGCATACCAAGAATTTCTCAGGAGGTTTCAAGACCATTGCATACCAAACTTCTTCTCTGTAGATGCTACTATGTGTCGTGGTCCAAACGGGCCCATAAATGTGGTTGAATAACAATACATTCAAGTGGAAATTACACAAGGGACAGTCACTGTGAGATGTCCTCATGTGTGACTGTCCTTGTCACAAATGAGGACATCTCACAGTGACTGTCCCTTGTGTAATTGCCACTTGAATGAGGATAGTCACTGTAAAGACAACATGATAATGTACACATACCCTGAAACTAAGGGTTTTGCAGAGCAGAGACAAATAGTATTAACCAACTCCTCAATGCAAAGACTTGAAAGGACCAAATAAAGTTCAAAACATGCAACAAGGTCTCCTGCAACTTTTGGACCAAATTGACTCCCTTCAAACCATCCGTACGCCGTACTGTTGCATTGAAAGCACAGAAAATAGCACAGAAACAGGTGTTCTTTATTGATTTTTTGAAATCAAAGATTACAATAGGATCTCTCGGATTTCCTCTGATATCAATAAGCCTAAATAGGCTCTGCAATTGCATTGGCTTAACCATTTAGTTGGTTATAGCCTTTTACCAGTCTTAAAACTGAAATTGCTAAGCAACTTAAAAGTTGCATTACATTTTTGTAAACAATCCTCTTGCCGAGAAAGACTAGAAGATTGTGTTGAATGTTTTAAAGACCTTTATGAAACTTTAGACTCCTAAACACACACCTAAGACACCAAAAAAATACCTAACATGTAGATTTCATCCTAGGACCAAATGATGCCCTCAGTTTATAAAGCACTAAGGGGTCTTGCACACATATTGTGATTGAATCTGAAATAGCGGTTGATATCTTAAGTAACCTCCATTACTTAGTTTAATTGTAAGTATTTGATAGAGTAAGTCTGAGAAGTGGCAATTACACAAGGGACAATCACTGTGAGATGTCCTCATGTGTGACTATCCTTGTCACAAATGAGGACATCTCACAATGACTGTCCCTTGTGTAATTCAAGCGGCAATTACACAAGGGACAGTCACTGTGAGATGTCCTCATTTGTGACTATCCTTACAGTGAGTGTATATTATCATGTTGTCTTCAGAGTGACTGTCCTCATTTGTTGAAGAATAAAAGCATTAATGTGGTTCAATAGCAATACATTCAAGTGGCAACTACACAAGGGACAATCACTGTGAGATGTCCTCATGTGTGACTGTCCTTGTCACAAATGAGGACATCTCACAATGACTGTCCCTTGTGTAATTCAAGCAGAAATTACACAAGGGACAATCACTGTGAGATGTCCTCATTTGTGACTGTCCTTACAGTGAGTGTACATTATCATGTTGTCTTCAGAGTGACTATCCTCATTTGTTGAAGAAGAAAAGCATTAATGTGGTTCAATAGCAATACATTCAAGTGGCAATTACACAAGGGATAATCACTGTGAGATGTCCTCATGTGTGACTGTCCTTGTCACAAATGGGGACATCTCACAATCAATGTCCCTTGTGTAACTCAAGCGGCAATTACACAAGGGACACTCACTGTGAGATGTCCCCATTTGTGACTGTCCTTACAGTGAGTGTACATTATCATGTTGTCTTTAGAGTGATCAAGTGGCAATTACACAAGGGAGAATCACTGTGAGATGTCCTCATGTGTGACTGTCCTTGTCACAAATGAGGACATCTCACAGTGACTATCCCTTGTGTAATTGCCACTTGAATGCATTGCTATTGAACCACATTAATGCTTTTTTCCTTCAACAAATGAGGACAGTCACTCTAATAAACCTTGGGTATCGATTGGTCCCTTGGATGAAATTTTGTTATCTAGGTGTCTTTAGGTGTTTTAAGAGTGTTTGAAAGTCTAAAACATCAAATAAGGTCTTTTAGTCTTCCAAAACAGACTTTTTGTCTTACCCGGCAAAAGTTGTTTTAAAGTTGTAATGCAACTTTTAAAGTTGCTAAGCAATTTTGAGTTTGAATTGGTTAAATGGCTACAACCATAAAAATGGTTAAGCCAATGGTGGGGAGAGCCTATTTAGGCTTCCAAATGACTGAGGAAATCGAAGAGATCCTCATTGTATTGAAATTGCTTTCAAATCAATAAAACTACCTGTTTCAGAGCAATTTTCTGTGCAAATCACGGTGATAGTACGGTGTACGGATGTGAAGGGGTGATCAAAACCTGTCTGAAAGTTGGAGCATCTCCATTTTATGCTTTTAGAATTGGTTTGATAACTTCGAGTCATTTTATATCAGAGTTATTCAATTTTCTTGTCCGCTGGTCTAAGAAACCCTTGTTTTCAGGGTTTAGCCATTCAAATGGCCCTAACTTGAATTTTGACCATTGGAAATTCTTCTTCCTCAGTACAATGCAAGTTAGGGAGGTCCTTTTTCATATTCCAAAAGCTTTGAACCAGGAGGTTGAGGTTACACCATTTGGGAGCAAGCCCTAGGTCAAAAGCTTCTATGTTTTTGACTAGGAAAATGATATATAGTGAAAAATCAGAAGGTTGCGGTGTGTGAAGGACCTTAAAACTTGGTTTTTGTGTGGGTAGAAAATGAGGGAAAGGGGGAAAAATAACAACTAGGTTTTAGGCCCAGATACTCTACCATTGATCATCACATTATTTTGTAGGGACTTGATTGAAAAAATCTTGGACAGTCAAGGTGCATAAGATGCTTATTGTTTTGTGGACTTAAAGAAAGCATTCAACGTGGTACCCAGAGATAAACTATGGAATAGAATAAAATAATCAATCATCTAAGATTTATATAGAGAAGTTGTGCATGTATTTTATGATAAGGTTAGAGCTAAAATGATAACAAGAAAGAATATGTCTAAGTATTTTGGTGGTGACATTAGATTCAAATAGTTATTCCCCCTATATCATATACATTTATAAGTTAGAGGCATGATTAATGAAGATAGATGGGGAAGTTATTCAATTGGAAAACTATGGGGTGAAGGTTCTTTTATATGTTGTTGATCTTATCTTCTTTTTTTTTTAAAAGACCATGCATTGAGAGAGCACTTGAAGGCCTTGGAACACTTTTTGTCAGAAGGTTAGAATGCAAGTCCATATAACCAAGACTAAAATAATGGTTGTATTATTAAATAGAAAAGATAAAAATATTACCATTCTTTTTTAAGGTAGCTTGCTAGAAATAATGAAAGAATACAAATGTATTAGGATTATTTTCATTGTAAGCTCAGTTAGAAGAGAAAGACAATAAAGGGAATGCATTAAGGTTAAACGACCTCACACCTTCTTCAAAATGGGTGTATGTATTAGGATTATTTTCATTGTAAGCTCAGTTAGAAGAGAAAGACAATAAAGGGAATGCATTAAGGTTAAACGACCTCACACCTTCTTCAAAATGGGTGTAGGAGAGCCAAACTTTGGGATTAAAAAATGAGAAAAACCATATTGGTCTACTACCCATGTTGGTTGTCCTTTATGGTTGTCAAGTGTTGGGAAAAAATATGAGAAATTGAACAATTGGAGATAACTAGAAAGAATAAAAAAAAATATAGTAAAAAGAAATCTTATAATCAAATTTATAATTTCTCATGAAATTCTTTTAGCTACAGTAGACACTTTTCCTTTACAAACATTAGTGATAACCCAAATGTAAGCTATTAAAAAAGGTTGAAACCATTAATGACAATCATTGGCTCAATTTGGTTTTTAAGTATTCTATAAACCATAGGAAGAAAATCTAGATGAAGCGTAATGAAAAATGTAAGAATGGGTGGGGCATCAAATTACGAGAATGGCATAACAACTATAAATAAATTAAAAATTATGTGATTGAAAAATTCAAAATTGTCATGCAAGCACAAAAGATTAGGTAGATAAATTATACATCAAACAGTTCAATTCAGCTATAGAACATGGTGAAAAAATATATAGAAGATTTTTTCCATTGGTAATATATGATTTTATATTAATAAACAAAGATAAAATACATTTCAAGTTTGTTTTTAGTAAAAAAAGATAGAAAGAAAACTAATAAAAAATCCTACCACCAAAATTTATTTTAACTTGGTAAATTGTCACGTGGGTACTAATTACACTCAAGCTTACTTAGGGATCACATAGGAGTAGTTCGAAATTTTTCACTTTATGTGGTGTTATCATGTTATCACATTCCACTTTATGTCTTGACTCCACCTTTGTCGCACATACTTTATTACACATTGGAGGATCATTAACCTTTGGTGGACATGTGATTCCATCTTAGTTGGGTGATAAGTTATCTATTGATTATCTATTGTCATTGTCTCATTCACTCCTTTGTACTAACCTTGGCTATATAACTAAGGGGTCTCCTATGTAATGACTATTCATTCTAATTCAAGTTGGTTCCAATTAAATCAATCTGTTATATTTTCATTATTGATAGGCATATACACCTAGGGTGAGGAGAACAACCTAAAACTCAGTGTTTGATCCCAGGCACCCATTCCTCATACTTTGTTTGGAAACCCAATCCTAAACCGCATGCATTAGGCCTGTGGACCTAACAAAGGAAGTGGACTGTTGGAGTGGAGTCAGAAACTGAGATTTGGAGGTTTCATGGTGGAACTGGGGTTTGCTTGGCCTAATTTAACTTCTTGACAATTTGAGTATTGTTTTATGGCTCGATCGGAGTTTGAATAATGAGACTGAATGCTAGGATCAACTCTCTGTTCTATATGTTGTTTCTCTTCGTATCGATGTAAAATGTGGCATCGGATTTTGGTGTATATTGTAGCATCTTGTTAGGGGTGGTTGTAGATTATGGTGTTGTAGTGACATTGTAAATAATTACACCCTAGTTGAAACAGTTTGGGCTGTAAATTGGTTTTGTTTGCAATGAAGGGTGAAGACAAGCATTTGTGTCAACTTGGCATAAATTTTTTGGAGAGAGCTCAAATGAAACAAAAACAAGGAAATAAATATGGTTTCCTATCCTCGGGAAGGAGATTATCTAAGTGGGTATGAAAGAATAGGATTAACTGTGGCAAGAAAGACAGAAGCATGAAATGTAGTTGTCTGTATAAGTGTTGTTCGGGCAAGGCAACATTGCATAACTATGAGAATTTTCGTAAGAGTTCAGTTCCCACGAGGGTGATGTATTTTTGGAATGGCTCATGGAATGATTTTTCTGTCCAAGTTTTGGATTCACTTAGAGATGAGTTTTTGGCTGGCATGCCCACTGTAGAGTTGGCAATAGATGGCTCTCCATATCTTGTTGATTTTTTGCGAATGCTACAAATAGATTTGAGGGCCGGCTGTCAAAGGTCCATTGCTTGGATTGATGAGAATGGTTCATGCTTTTTCCCCAAAGTTATCATTGAGGGTAATGCCGATGAAGAAGTTGCCTCTAAAGTTGAGGTCGAGATTGAAATTCGAATAAGTCCAACCAAGGCCTCAAATGCTGAGAATTGTGATAGAGTTGCTGCTAGTATGGAGGTTTCCAAAACTGAGCAAGTTTGTATTCCTAGTAATTTGAAGCCTGTGGCTGATGTGGTATCCATGAATGTTCCTAAATTAGATGAATTGATCAAGAAATATTCAACTAAGGGCCCCACTGGCGCAAATGAATTGTATAGAGATTTAAGAGATTCAAACTTGTTTAAGGATACAAAGCCACAGCCTGTAACCGAGTTACCTATAAAGACTTTCCAAGCAAAGCAGTTGCTTCATAAAACATCAGCTAAGGTTCGAATAGGTACAGATGCAACTCAGTTGGAGAATGGAGAGATATTGCGTGATGAGGTTAGGGATGGTGTCATTAATCACAATTTGCTTTCTGAATCCCAACAATGTTCTAGTTTTGTGGCTCGTGAATTTGAACAGCTGGGGGACAAATTGATCAAATTAGTGGATTGCGATACAGAGTATGTAGTTGTGAAAAATTGTTTCCTTACTGGCCTAAATAAAATTGGACTTGCAACCAATGTTACTGGTATTTATCGAAATTCACAAACAGATAGGTTGGGACAGGCTCGGCTGCAGGTTTTCAACAAACAGGTTGAGATAACAAGAAATTCTTGTGGTAATGCAAATGTTAAATATGCATGGCATGGAGCATTCGATACAAGCATATCATCAATTATACTACATGGTTTTAGCAATAACAGATTAATGAATGGTGGTCCGGCATATGGTGTTGGTGTTTATCTTGCTCCAGAAGATTGCTCGTACCTGAGGTAGGAAAGATTATATTCAAAGATAATCTACAAATAGATTTGAGGGCCGGTTGTCAAAGGTCCCATTATGATATTGTACACAAGTACAGTGAAGGTAGTCGCAAGTTAGGGCTGTTTCATTGCATACCCAAAACAATTAAGATGTTATGGTCCACAAAATGTTTGTGCTTGAAAGACGAACAAATAAAATTAAACTTCTAAATAACCAAAGCCGCTAACAATAAATTCAACACAGATATGTCCTCATTTCTGGGTATTTTAGCTCTCTAACAGCTGAATACCAGATTACATAATAATGATAAAACAAAAATAAACCCAACGTACTCACAAATTGTAGATGTGATTTCACGGAGGGTTACGGCGCTGTTGAAAACACAAATGACAACGTTCTTGTTTTTTTTGTCCTTATATCCCGATGTGATTTCACGGAGGGTTACGAACAAATAAAATTAAACTTCTAAATAACCAAAGCTGTAACCCTCCGCGAAATCACAGCTACAAATAAAATGAAAACACAAATGACAACGTTGCAAGTTAGGGTTGTTTCATTGCATACCCGAAACAATGAAGACGTTATGGTCCACAAAATGTTTGTGCTTGAAAGACAAACAAATAAAATTAAACTTCTAAATAACCAAAGCCGCTAACAATAAATTCAACACAGATATGTCCTCATTTCTGGGTATTTTAGCTCTCTAACAGCTGAATACCAGATTACATAATAATGACAAAAGAAAAATAAACCCAACGTACTCAAAAATTGTAGCTGTGATTTCACGGAGGGAATCTCTCTCGGTGCTATTGAAAACACAAATGACAACCTTCTTGTTTTTTTTGCCCTTATATCCCGATGTGATTTCACGGAGGGTTATGGCGCTGTTGAAAACACAAATGCCAACGTTGCAAGTTAGGGTTGTTTCACTGCATACTCGAAACAATGAAGATGTTACGGTCCACAAAACATTTGTGCTTGAAAGATGAAGAAATAAAATTAAACTTCTAAATAACCAAAGCCGCTAACAATAAATTCAACACAGATATGTCCTCATTTCTGGGTATTTTAGCTCTCTAACAGCTGAATACCAGATTACATAATAATGATAAAACAAAAATAAACCCAACGTACTCACAAATTGTAGCTGTGATTTCGCATGCAGAGGGTTACGGCGCTGTTGAAAACACAAATGACAACGTTCTTGTTTTTTTTGTCCTTATATCCGGATGTGATTTTGCGTAGGGTTACGGCGCTGTTGAAAACACAAATGACAACGTGCCCTTATATCCCGATGTGATTTCGCGGAGGGTTACGGCGCTGTTGACAACACAAATGATGACAAGGCTCTTGTTTTTTTTACGCTTATATCCTGACAACATCGCAATTGCAATAATTCCAAATGTATTGCCGTCGCAATTGCGACGGTGTCGGGCTATATTTGAAAAAAAAAAGCCAAAACCTAATGACATTTGCCTGCCGTCGCAATTTCACCCCAAATGTATTAGTGACCCTCAAATGAAGTCATGTCCATAAATCCTATTGATGACATCATACCCAATGATTCCCTAACTTTGATATGCCCGGACCTCATTGATTGGGACCAAACTGAACCAAATGACTTACTTTACTTCCCAAATGACCAAGCAGCAAACCAATACCTTAGTGCGGTTGAACCCTCTTTCACCAATGAACTCAATACAGACATAATGACAGCAACAGGGGTCCAATCTCTTAGTCAAAAGAAAAAAATGAAAAAAAATAAGAAAAAAATGAAAAGTTCTATTGGTGAAAACCCAACTATGGCACCATTAGAACCAAAAAAAAATAAAAATAAAAGACGTTTCTTTTGGTGAAAACTCAACTGTGGCACCAAAGGAAGAGAGATTGTATACTTTGCTCGAACATGAGGAAGAAAGGTCACCTATTCTTGTAGAACCAATAGAAAAGGTCAACATTGGGACAGAATTAGATCCAAAGTTCATACACTTGGCAGCATCACTTACACCTCTAGAAAGAGAAGACTTCATCAAATTCTTCCAAGAACAACAAGTAAACTTTGGATGGTCATATGCTGACATGCCCAGATTGGATCTTGATTTCATAATGCATCATTTGAATGTTAGACCTGGAGTTAAACCTATGAAGCAAAAGTTGAGAAAGATGCACCCCCACATAGCTCTTTTGGTCAAGGTAGAATTGGAAAAATTGCTAAAGGTTGGATTCATAAGAACAATATCATATGCCGATTGGATCTCTAACATTGTGCTGGTCACCAAGCATGATAAATCTATCCATGTGTGTATGGATTTTAGAGACTTAAATCTTGCATGTCCCAAGGATGATTTCCCATTGCCAAGCATAGATACCATAGTGGATTTGACAACAGGTCATGCAATGTACTCATTAATGGATGGGTTTAGTGGCTACAATCAGATAAAGATTGCTCCCAAAGACCAAGAAAATATGGCCTTTACTTTCCCTTGGGGTACTTTTTGTTGGAATGTCATGCCCTTCGGTCTTAAAAATGCTAGAGCCACATATCAAAAGGGCCATGACAACTATTTTTCATGACATGATGCACACATTCTTAGAAGATTATGTGGATGACATCCTAGCAAAGTCCCACAAAAGAGAAGAACATTTACAAATCCTAAGAAAAATATTCATTAGGTTGGAATAATTCAAAGTTAGATTAAACCCAAAGAAGTGTGCCTTTGGTGTCCAATATGGCAAGCTATTAGGCTATATAGTTTCAGCAAAAGGAATTGAAGTGGACCCAGAAAAAGTACAAGCCATAATGGACATGGAGATACCTAAGAACATCATCCAAATGAGATCTTTATAACGCAAAATTCAATCCATAAGAAGGTTCATTTCTCAATTAGCTGAAAAATGTCACTCTTTTACCAGATTGTTACACCAAGGACACTATATTCATATGGGATGTAGAATGTGATCAAGCTTTCACATTGTTGAAGACTTATTTGATAAATCCACCTATTCTCATGCCACCAATCAAAGGAAAAGAATTGCTTCTATACATATTTGCTACAGAAAGATCATTAGGAGTACTTCTAGCACAAGAGGATGAGCAAGGAAAAGAAAGAGTTATTTACTGTTTGAGTAGAACTTTGATTAAATATGAGCTTAATTACACATTTATGGAGAGAGCTTGCTTAGTAGTGGTGTTTGCCTCTCAAAAGCTAAGACATTACATGTTGATGCATAAGATCAAGTTGATTGCCAAGATTGACCCTCTTAAGTACTTATTAAGCAAAACTGCTCTAACAGGTAGGATTGCCAAGTGGGTTATGATATTAAGTGAATTTGACATTGAGTATGTTGATAGAAAAGAAATCAAAGGGAAAATAATAGCAGATCACTTAGCAGAAAACCCCATGATTTCCACACAAACTATTCAAGTGGAATTTTTGGATTCCGCCATTGTTAACATAGAAGCAAAAACATGGAAGTTATATTTTGATGGCTCTTATACTCAAGGAGGTTCCAGGGCTAGCATACTATTGGTTACTCCATAAGGCTACACTATTCCCAAGTCCTAAAAGCTCTTATTTCCATGCATTAATAATATAGCGGAGTATGAGGCACTAGTCATAGGCATCAAAATGGCTTTAGAATGGAATATCAAGGAGTTACAAATTTATGGAGATTCCCAACTCATCCTCAATCAAGTCAACAATGAATATCACACCAAAGATGAAAAATTAATGCCATATAAGACCATGATTGATGGATGGAAGAAATATTTTTCTTTGACTAACTTTTATTAGATTCCTAGAGAGAAAAATAGAGCAGCAAATGCCATGGCTACTTTGGCTTCCTTGTTACAAAAACCTGATCAAAATGAGAAGTATGAGTTCTTGGTGGAAGAGTTGGTAAAATTGGCATTCAACCTTCCTAACACCCAAATTGTTGTCCTTTTACATGGACATGACTCTCCTTGGTATGGATCTATCTACACTTATCTCAAAGACCAAGCGCTACCCTTAGACCAAACTCATGCCCAAAAATGTAATTTCATACGCCAAGCCACTTGTTACCTAATCCTTTCAGAAACATTATATCGTAAGGGTCTTGATGGGATGTTACTTAGGTGTTTAGAGGAAGAAGAGTCTAAGTTAGCTCTACATGAGGTCCACGAAGGCATTTGTGGGTCACACTCAAGCAGTCTAAATCTAGCTAAGAAAATCCTTTGCTTAGGGTACTTTTGGAAGACATTAGAAAAAGATGCTTGTCATTTTGTGAAGATATGCCCCAGCACAAGAGTTACACCCATTTGTTACACCATGGCCTTTCTACCAATGGGGGTTTGATCTAATTGGTGTCATACATCCACCTTCTTCGAATGGACACAAACATATCATAATTGCAATAGAATATTTCACAAAGTTGGTTGAAGTAGTTCCTTTGATAACGACAATGGGTAAATAAATTTCCTTGTTTATCCTGAATCATATCATTTGCCGATATGGTATTCCACATGCCATCATAATAGATAATGGAAAATAGTTTAAAAACAAGGATGTTGATGAACTTTGTGCTACATTTCATATCACTCATCACTCTTCATCAATATATTACCCTCAAGGGAATGGGCAAGCTGAAGCCACGAATAAGAACATCTTGAAAATCTTGAAAAGGTCGGTCAACAAATCAGGAAGGGATTGGCATATGCAAATCAATCCAGAATTATGGGCCTATAGAACCAGCATAAGAACACCCATCGAAGCCACGCCATTCTCACTAGTCTATGGGGCTAAAGCAGGTCTACCATTAGAGGTTGAAATCCCGTCTCTATGAGTGTCATTACAAGGATTGAACACAGATGAAGATTATAGAGTAGATAGGCTTCAACAATTGGAGTTACTTGAAGAGCATCAAACACAAGCTTATGAGCACCTGAAAGTGTATCAAAATAGGATCTCGAAGAACTATAATAGACATATCAATCCAAGAGTCTTTCAAGTAGGAGACTTAGTATTGCGAGAGAATCCAAAGAATTAGGTTGAAAGAGAAAAGAAAGGAAAATGGGAAGCTAATTGGCTTGGCCCATTCAACATAGTCTCTTCATTTGGCATGAGAACTTATAAATTATCAGATTGTGAAGGAGAAGAACTTCAAGAACCTATCAATAGTATTCATCTCAAAAGGTTCTACACATAAAGAGTATAAAGAGTATCAGCTGAAAGAGAATGCTATTTATTGTACATAGTTCAAAAGAAATCTTGAAAATACAAAAACAGTGGAAAATTGAGCCTGAAGAAAGGAAAAACATTCAGATACGATTCAAAAAATGTTGTCTTGGTGAAAACCTAGTAAATAGGCACCTTGATGATTAAAAAAGAAAAAAAGAAGAAAAATACAAAAAAATTGAAAAAGACGAAAGTGCCCTAATGAAAACCTAGTAAATAGGCACCTTGGTAGCAAAAAAAAAACAAGAAAAAGCTTGCAAAAATAGAAAAAAAAGAAGCTTGATCCATCCTAAAGGTGAAAACTTGGTAAACAAGCACCTTTGGTTCCCTTAAGTTGGTCTTTCCTAGGTGGCATTTGTACATATTGCATTTCCACCATCTCATTTGTATACCTTCATTGCATCCGTCATTTGTACATAGTCATAATAAAGTTGTCAGTTGCATTGATTCATTTCCTTGTTCCCTAGGGTGTCTCATGATCACATTTATCACTTGGGGGCAGGAAAGGATTGGAATTATGGTACCAAATGGATTCAACAAGTGCTACAATCAGTCAGGGTAGAGAGAAATTTTATTCGAATTGTCAGAGAGAGTATGATTTTCGTGAACCTTTGATGGATATCATTGTTCACCACCCAAGTATTTGATCCTACAACTTGATCCTTGAGCCTTCATTGACTTACTTATTCAGGATTAAAAATTGACAAACACTTTAACGATCAGAATGCTTGAAAATCCTTTTTGAAAATCATGAAACATTGCAAAACACTTAAGGCTTTCTATTGATACAATTGGTTAGGACCTTGTTTTTTTTTATCACTTCTTTTAGCTCATCAATGATGTTTTGACTAGATTGGTCATGATGAAGATGTGATATTTTCTTGCCTTTGAGTGACTATTATGAGGAAAATCCGTCAACTTATGAGATTTCATCTAAAGACATGGTCATTCAAGAACCATCGAGGACTATCTCATAAGGGGGAGGATTAACCTTTGTTTGTTTATGCAAAAGGATCCCTTGGCTATTTAGATCTTCTATATCTTAATACCAAAAATCCACTTGCAACATTGAATCCATTGACACCAGTATTCAGACTCCCATAGTTTGGTCATCCAACTAGTGAGGGTTGTACCTGGTTCAAAATGAGGTTACCAAAAATGATAATAACAACGGTATTCATATCATCATGATGTGGTCAGTGATGGCTGTACTAGCTTTTCGGTCCCAAAAATGCTCAATGATGAAAATTTATCCTCAAGGCATTTATTTGCTATAAGCTGGTGACACCTAGGTTGCATTGTCATGTTAATTGCATGTTAGATTAATGGCATTTTGCATGTTAGATTAATGGCATTCTACATGTTCGATTAAATTGCATTTGTTTATGGTAAAAATTTCCAAGGGAGAAGGGGGACACATCAATTTTAAATCTGAGGTCATCATAATGTTCAAGAGAAGGAAGGATGGAATCTACCATTTGATATACTCATTGATTTCAAATAACACATGTGGGATTATCTGTTACATTCATGCATAGCATTAATCATTATTCATTACAAATATATCAAAGAAAAAGAAGGAAAAATAGTCATACTTCATACATTCATATAAATAGGGTTAGTATTGCATACATTCAAAAAGTTGAAACAAAATAAAAAACATAGGAACATGCATTGCATTAACATTTTTATCCATACATAGGAAAAATAGGAAACTATCTCATAAAAATCCATGCATCATTGCATATCTATATCATACCATAAGATAACTACATCCATAGCATGTAATGAAAGAGAAATGCGTAAGCCATCATATAGGTGCATAAATAGATAATCTCATAAAAAACTCATCTCAGAGAACCAAGAGTATATCATATATCATCAAAGAGATCAAGTACACCAGAGTATCCAGATACAATCTCTTGGAAAGGAGTACATCAACTGTCTGCTCATATCTCATGAATCAAAGAGTACAAAGGACATCACTGGTGGATGCATCTGTCAAACCAATAGATCATGATCCTATATACTCTAGACCTCTGCTAGCTAGTGGTAGAGGAGGAGCCTGAGAAGTGCTTGCTCCATCCTGTCTCTGACCGACCATGGTAGATACAAACTACTGCAACAATGAGGCAACTTGATCTAACTGACCCACCACTGTAGACATCTGTGTCCCCATGGTATCTATTCGCTGGGTCAATTTGTCAATGTGATCATCTGGTATACCCTATCCCTAATCCTATGGCTAAGGAGGCATCTATGGAACCCCATGATCCTGTGGTTGTGGAGCTCCATCACCTGGCTGTGCCTGATCCTGATGAGAACCACCATAACCCTATTGATCATCATCCTGCTGGGCCAGTGTAACCCTCTGTAACTGCATCAATGGATCCAATGCACCTAGTACTTATCTCACTGCATCCACCTGAGCATGTCTATGAGCTCTCTGATGTCTATGAGCTCTATCCTATCTCACCTCTACTCTAGGAGGTGCGACATCAACCTGCCTATCCCTATCCCCACCCTATCTATCTCTGGCTCGATCTCTACCTGCTACAGCTAGAGGATCTTTGCGTCCTCATCCTCTGATAGGTCTGACACCATCTCACCATCTAGGAATAGGCTTTGATGGTTTAGTAAATCATGGAAACCTATTTCGACCCCACCAATCGGCATACTCATGAGACATGCCCGCATCTGCTATCCCTGATAGTAAATCCCAGTGGCACATAGTCATCCCTGCAATCTGATCCAAGGAAAATTGATAATCGATGCATGGACCCCACATAGATATCTCTGCTTATACTTGAGCATATAATGCATTTCCCTAAGGCATCACCTGTATCCTCTCATACTATCTCAAAACTCTACCGAAGCAGAAGCGCTCAATAGTAGTAGTGGTGTGCCCAATCATCTAGCGAGGTGCAAACATGAAAGGTAGCTCATCCACATCCTCTCTCCATCCCTCACAACTAAGGTAAGGATGCAATGTCACCTAATCAAGATCATCAATTTTTCATCTCCAATAATCCAGGTGACCCAAGTGATGTTGTATCACCATGCTTGTGTACAGAAAAGCATATGGATGTCCACGAGGATGACTCCTATCTGAAATGGGCCGAGTAATGGGAAGATGCTCCCATATCCACAACTATAGCACAATAGCACCAGTAGACAATGAAGTGCTCACCTGATACACCACCTCATGAAAATCATGGTATAACTGTGCCAGCATGTAGGATCCCCAATCAAACCGTCAAGGATGTCCAAGTAAATCCTCTAGTATCTTGTCCCATCCCATAGAGAACCCTCAACCCTGTCGGTCTGGAAGGAGCACACCGCCAATCAGAGCACCTAGAATAGCTGGTAATCTTAGAAATGATGCAAACTGTGGCCAAGTAATAGTATCTCCATCCCCTATGGTGTTGTCTCTGAACACTCATCGGCAGACAGTGGCATCGTACATGGAATCATAGTACACCAACTCACCTCTACACATAATCTTCAGCAACCGATACACGTCCTTAGGTGTGATCATCATCTCTCCATATGGTAGGTGAAAGGTATTGTGGTCCAAGTGCCATCACTCTACCACTGCAGTAAGTAATCCATGGTTCAGCTAGAACCATGGAAGATCCAGTAGGAAGCTTAGACTGCATCGCTCTATAACTTGGAACTCAGCAGCTGTGAGTGTTTGACCTAAGTCAATCACCCATGATGCTACTGATCAGATATATAAGGTAGGGTAGTGGGCCTGTCAGCAAAGCAAGAAGGAAGCATATCAGTATGTCTTATCTAGGAATCATTTCAAGTCAATCGAAAATCAAGTCATCACACCCAGTATCATTTGTTCATGTCTTTGTGTCCTGAGAATGAACTAAGTAGTATCAAAGTCATATCGGTTTTCACACTGATTGATTTGTCCTATTAGTAACTATCCTAAGTGGATTGACCAATCATATTTCATGGTATTTGTATCTTGATATCCTAACCTAAGTGTTTTGTTGGAAAGCAACGAAATTCATCTCATCATTTTGATCAATCATCACACGTTATCAAATTTGGCATCAAGCGTAATTAGTTTTTCCTAGAATTTTTCTCAAAATTCATCAGGCGAGAGTTTTCTTTTACCAAGCGACATTTCATCGTAGGTGACTACCAAATCTTTCTAAGCGATATTTCTATGGTGTTAGGTGACATTTTACCTATTAAGTGACACTGAAACAGGCAAGGCGACAATCAATATTAGCCTAAGAGATAGTTAAACTATTAGGGTTCACAGAAGTGACAGTTTGTGAGAAACTAAGAAATTTTCCCTGTGCTAGGCATGATTTTTTTCCATGCCTAGGAGAGAGTGAAAATTTCCTAAGCGGTAATGAAACCTAGCGGAAGCAGGAATAAAAGGCACAAAGGTGACAGTAAAAAGGTCAAAGCGACATTGAATCTATCCTAGGTGACATTTTATTCTTCAGAGGCAATTTTGAAATTTGGCAATGCAATAAATGCTAATTAAATGCATCATAAGGACAAGATGAGGTTTGGCATGACTCACCAGAGGTCCAAAGTTAGCTAGTCTTGCATATCTCTTGCATCTCTCGAATCTATGTTCATGAATCGGGACAATCATCTCAAAATAAGTCAGAGGATCAGAGAAAAATCACCAAGGTAGAAAGTGCAAATGAATAGTAAACAAGGTTTACTATCCTATTTTAAAGGGTTTTTAACCTAATTATAGAGGTCAAAATGACTAGGGAGCTATATCAACTCATTCAACCAGGACATTTCTTCAAATCAGTATGGCATATCATCAAGTTTTTCAAAAATGAAAACATATTGGATCAATTACTCCAACATCATAAAAAATTTCAAATCAAGCAATCAATATGTTTTAATTTCTGAGGGGGCATCAGGGTATCAAAGGGAAATTGAAATCAAACTTCACGGGATCAATGGGGCATCAAAATTTTTGTTTCATCATCAGAGGTAGTAATCAATCATATCAGTCATATCAGCAATCAGGATGGACAGGAATCTTTGAATCAATGTTCTTCATACATCAATTCAAAGAGGGGCATTTGTAGACACGTAAAATTGGACAAAGGCTTTTAAGTGCAAAAATCAATCAAATGGCTCAAAATCATCAAAATGCATTAAAAAGGGGACATAATTAAATGAAGTTGAGAAAAATCAATTAAAATAAAAGAATTAAATAAGGATGATGTTAAATGATTAAATCAAAGCTTAAAAGCGGCAAAAAGATTATATAATTGATTTTAATTAATTAATTGTATAGTTGTTTAAATCATAAATCAAATTGAACCTATTACCCTTCCATGGCTAAATTTAATTACTTAATTGAATTAATAAATTCTATTTTCCCTCAACAAAGTGATCAACCAATGAAAATTGAGAAAACAAGTGCACATGGATCACTTAAAAAAGGGACATAAATCACTCACAAATTGTAAATTGTCCCCTCATTTGTGGACAAAGAAATTTTTTTGACTCAACCATGAGCTAACCATGATCAATTCACTCTACCCCCTACCCTTGGGAAATTACTATAAATATGAGGCATTTTGGAGAGCATTTCCATCTGGGAAGTCATTTGCAAAAGCATTGTTACTATAGGCAAATTCAGCATTCTAAGAGCAATTGAGCATTTGAGCATTTAGAGTTTATCATTTTAGCATTTTATCATTGCATTGTTATCAAAATGGAGCTAGATTAAGCATGAATCTCTCTTAGATTAAGCATTTAGAAGCATTGTAGTAGCATTCTTCTCATTTTAGAGGTGTCACTAGTGAGGATTTGCAGCTAAGAGCTCACTTACCACTTCTTTCTAGAGATCCATGAGATGTTATAGATTGTAGTTGCATTTTAGAGTAAATTTCCTTTGTATTTAGCTTAAATTGTTGCTACTTGATCTTAATTTCATGAAGGTGATTTCATTCATCACACACTATTAGTGCACAAAATAGGTCCATGCAATGTATAAAATTCATACAAGAAAAATAATCAATGCATGATTAGCACATAATAAAATATAGAAAAATAAGGTTTTACCAGTTGTAGATGGTATAGAGGAAGATGTCTGCAAGCACCTTGTTGTGGACAATGCAGTTGTCGAATGTAGAATGTTAATCGAAGGGGGCATCTATACTTCATCATGAGCTAAAGAATACATTGTTAGCAAAGACATTTGCAATGGATAAAGATTAAATGGGGTACTAGAAGGATCCCAAACATAAGTTGAGTCAATAATGCATACAAAGGTTAAATCGATGGTTAAAGGTTTAAGGATTATTTACATGAAGTCGGTGTGGCACTAAAACCCTCACCATATTGATGATGTTTCACACGTGTCAAAAAATCCTGTAAGAAGAACACATCATATTTTAGATCATGATCCATAAGATAGTATAAAATATAAACATCTATTGAACTTTAATTATTACTTAAGATTAATTACTGCTTACATTAATAGAATTGACTCTACATGTCAATTCTTCTTCGTGTTCCTTTGAATCCTCATTTTCATTTGCTTCCATTATAAGGTTAAGAATTTCTTTACCATATTTAGTTTTTATTTGAGTAGCCATGAGTACATGGTTAGAGTTAGATTCTACATCATCTATAAATTCCACCTCAACTTCAGATCGCAATTGATATGCTTCCTTTTTTGCTTTTATTTATCAATAAGTATCAAGTTGTGACATCAATATCAGTAAAATTCTATCAAAATAAATCCAAAGCCATAAAGAAAAGAACATAATAAAATGATATTTGTTTCTATATAATTTGTAGAATTACACTAATTAAGGTTTACCTTTGATGAAGAAGGTGTACTGTGAGGAACATCCCCGCTTGTATCTTGAGGTGGAATATCCATGTCGCCCTGTGACAAAGATTAGTAATTCTTAGCAATCAGAAGTGATTGGAGTCAATATTAATTGGAGGCAATTGGTTTAAATGTTATACTTACCATTCCCATAATAGGGAATTTTTTTGAATCTACACGATTCAAATTGTAATCAATTAGAAGCTCTTCCCTGACACTTATTGATTTTATCGCACATACAAATACATGATTTCCCTCACGTGCCTTGAATATACAATTCGGCTGCTTATTATTTGACATGGGTCGAGAACTATTTATAAAACCTACAATATTCCCTATTGCTTTTTCCCTTCCATCAATATACATAGCGATCCTTTTAGTTTGATCATTTTCTTTGCATTGTATATAATTTGCTTACAATGCATACCTACACATAATTTTTTTATATTGCACAATCCGCATCCAATTCTTTTAATTGTAACAAGGTCCTACATACTCCATCAATTCAAAAACTTGATTATAACTGACCTTTATGCCATCCATGGAAAATAAGCCCAAACCATGTAATGAAGATGGAGCTATGCGATATATCCTTTCGTTAATAGAAAAATCAGTATTAACTGGAGGTAGTTCCTTGGGTACCCATTCTTTCTGAAGTTGTGTGTACCTTAAGGGAACCTTCATGTTTCCTTTGGTCTCATTATCATAAGAACATAACCCCCCCTTAGCAAGAAAAAATTACATTCATTTATCAAATTTTCTTCTAACCTTTTGACCTCTAGTTGATCTCCCTATTTTAGACCTACCAGATGTCTCACTTTTGACTTCTATTCTGGCATTTTCCTCACTTGAGGAAGATAGATCAGACAAATACCTATTTGGTGATACCTACAATCCATCAAATGAGAGACATAGTAGGATCTATATATTTTTCTGACTAAAGAGAAGGAAACCAAATAATAAATTATACCTGTCGATCCATCTTAAAGGCATTAAATTTCTTGTATATGTAAATCATTTATCTTAAGTTAGCCAAAAATTACATGATATGTAAGCTACAAATTAGATAGAAGAAAAAATTTACATAATGCAAAATATACTCCATGACTATAAATTTCAACACATAATAACTTAATTCAAATTTCTATGAATAAATCAATACATCATACGTGACATTGATCATACCTTGACATACATTTCATTGATCATGTTATTGATCATCCTCCTCATCCATGTCATCATCATGACTATCATCATCATCATCATCATGACTACTATAATCATCATCATCATCATCACTATCATCATCATGACCATCATCACCTTGATCAACACCATCTTAATCACCATGATCATGATCATCACCATCATCACCATCAATATCATCAGCATCACCAGAATCATCATCATTTTCTTCTTCTTCTTCTTCATTGTGTAATAGTCATCTGTGATCATAATTTACTTCATCTTCTGATTCTTCAGTATGTTCTTCTTCCATCACATTATATTGTACCAGCCTTCCTCTTGGATCATGTCTAACAAAAAATGACCAACCCGGTTTATGTGGAATGACAAAGTAAAACACTTGCTCGCATTGGCTTGGAAGAACATAGGGCTCATCTCCAACTGGCTCAAATGACCTTATATTAATCATTGTAAATCCACTATCATGCTCAATAACAGTCCTATCAAGATCATTTTGATTCAGTCGTAGCCTGTACCATTTGACAACAAATAGAATTAATTTGAATGAATTAAAGTCGCACTCAAGTATATCATCTAAAATGCCATAGTATCAATTTTTAGATTGTTGAGGATGTATGTCATTTCTAGATGAAATATTAGTGACCTCAAAGACTGCACTTATCCCAGAATCACAAGTTTTCTTCATGTCATCTAACCTTTTTATGCAAATTTTATGGCCATGGTAGTACATATGTGTGTGAATTTTGTACCTAGCTGTAGACACAACACTTCAGTAAAACATTAGAGGTTAGCAAAAATCAAAATTATGCAAGTAATTGAAAACTAAACTAACCAAGCGATTTGCTGCCTTCTAGTAGATGCGAGTATGTATTCTCAGATTGGACCGAGATCAGTGACCTTGACAACACCTAAATGAAAGATTTAAATGCAAAATCTAGATATGAATTAGATGCAAATTAATCTATATTTTTGGGTTTTCTATGCAATAATATGAGAAATCTGATATGAAATCTAATCTATATGAAAAATTGATATGCAAAATAAGCTATGATGATGTGCTAAAATATGAGTGATCTCACAAAGTTGTTGATTCGCAAAAGAAGCTCCAATTCTTCAGACACCAATTCACCATAAGTTTGCAAATTCTAAGATATGAAATTGAAGAGCTGAACCTTGGTTTTATAGAAATCCAGGGCTTTGGAGGTGCATGGAAAAAGCCATAAATCACTCAGATAAACTCAGGTTGATTTTTGAGTTATCAAAGAATAAAAGATAATTAATTCACAAAATCATGCAAAAATAGCTTTTTAACTCAAATCAAAGTTGAGTTTATTTTTTTGATGAATAGAGGCCTTTACTATTAAAAGAAATATTAAAGTACAGAATTCACAAAAAAAAGGCCAAGGGAAAAGATCACCCCACAAGTCCATAGTTTATTTTTAAAACAACTTGAATTGATTTTCTGATTTCAAGTTTAACTACTTTTTTATTGTGCCTAATAATTATGAATTAAATAAATAAATAAAGTGATTTATTTCCAACTTAACTAATTTTAAAATAAAACAATTGATTTATGGGTTAATCAATTATTAAATCAAACTTTTATTCCAAAATAATACCATTAAATATGACAACTTGTTTTAATCAATTAAATAAGAATTTAATCAATTCATGATAGGAATCTTGATTTATTGTCAAATTTGAATAATAATAATTAGGAATAAATATAATTAAATTCAGTTAAATAATTAAATGACAATATTAAATCTAATTAATTAAATATTTAAAATATTCAATTAATCAAACTTTAGGATAAATAAGATTTATTGCCAAATAATCATTAAATTAAAGATAATTATGATAAATAAGAATATTGCTAGGAATATTCCCTGATGCAGAATTTAGGATAATCAATTAGGATTCGATAATGTGCAAATGTGCCTTAGGTTAGGACTTTGATGTCGATTTCATTTGATGTGTCAATATAGGAGGTTAATGAACTTATAGCCCATTTTTGGGGTATTACATTTTGCCCCTCTTTGAATTGTTGTGCGAAGCGCAGTGGTTCAAAGACAGTCTGTGTAAGATGTTGAAATTGATGTTTGAAATTGATATTGATATGAGACAGAAACTGATTGAAATTGATATGAAAATGATAGGTCCTAAATGACCAAAGATAATGTTAACTATAGCAACAAATGAACCAATGATTGTGAAAAAGTGTCAAAATGCCTAATTCTGAACCTTATGATTGCAAAGAAGTGAGTGACCGATTCCAGACCCGATTGTCGATAAGAATCACATTGGTATCACATCTGAACCCTTCAATTTCTAAAGAACCAAGGAAATAACACAATTGAACTGATAGTTGCAAAACTGATACAATTTACAAGATTAGGAGAATACCAGAATGATATGGATCTCGATGAATCTGATATGCCCCAAGTGATGATTGATTTGCCCCAAGCGATGAGGTCTTTTGATGAGTTGGCAACTAGACGTGGTTGTTGTCTTGATTACTAAGGAAAGATTGATTTCAAATTTAGATTATAGACTTTGAACGATGTGCAATACCATGCCCCCTTCGGGATTAAAATTGAAATATGACAAGAGAAGTCAGCGTTGATAGTTTAGAAGCATGTTAATTGATTAGAGAAGTGGTTAAACATGTTCGAGAACACATTCTACATCGTTTAGAGGTCTTGGAGATCAAGTTTGACTAGGTGAAACCATGAGTTGACCATGGTTAACCAAGTTGAAATTTTGATAGTTTGATGTAAGATAATCAGTTAAGTTGAATTTTGGATTCCTGTGATGATTGAAGGTCGATTATGCAAGTAGTTAATAATATGACTGATCTTAGATTTTGATCTTGATCTTGAAAAAGGATTCTACTTGCTATTTCGTTGGATGGACCTTTGTGTAAGATTCAGCTCTTGTTAGATTTGAAGAGACAAGTGGAGAATTGTTTAAGCATTGAAGTTCATTTAGCCATTGTGAGATCATGCAAACATGCAAAAATGCAAAGAGACATGCAGTATGAAATGCAACCTAAGACCTAGGACCTAGTCATTGATCATGCGTCAGTCATTCTCATCATTGAATTTTTTAGGTAACTGGATAAATCAATACAATGCCCACTAGTTATGAAACCATAGACATATGAATATCGATTTGTATATGCAAGAATCAATACAACACCCACTGATTATGAAACCATGGACATATGAATATTGATTTTTTTTTTGAAATGTCGGATTAGATATAAGCACCAAGGCATAAACGCCAAGATGACCTGAATATCATGTCCATTTTGATATAGAAATTTGTATAAGCATCAAAACATAGACGTTGTGATGACCAGAATATGCCTTGCGGTACAAACACATCAAATAGTCGAGAGATCACTCTAAATCCAATGTGAATTACCCATAGTGACCCGTCATCATTCACATCCTTAGGTAAGATCATGTTTCACAATAGGAGAAAGAACTCACTCAAAAAGACAATAGTTGGATCAAACTTCTTTGAATTTTGCGGGTATCAATGGTTGAGGTACACATGGCCATCCAATTCAAGAAAGAGGCTCTTATAGTCGGACACCATTTCAATCCAGAATTTCCAAAGTTGTTAGATTTTCACATACAAGCAAAAGACAACAAAAAATTATGCCCCCAGTCATCACTCTTTAAATCTTGTAAAGGACATCATCAAAGAGCTCGAAGGGACACAATATGCAAAAATCTCAATGTGAATTAGTAAGCATACAAGGAGATAAAAGCATGTCTAAAGCACAGATTGTTTTCAGTTTGATATTTGATTGCATTGTTCTAGATGCAAAATCCTTTCTGGAGAGGAGACTGACTAACTGACTGGGATGAAGCTTCAAAGGACTCTGACTGGATATGATACATCTAAGATACATTGGAGGCCATAGGATATGACTTTGATTTCCCCCAAGTTTGAACATTGATAGGATATAGATGCTTGAGCTTATTGGTGTATGGACTAACTTATTGAAAATAGGAATGCAGAAACAAATTGAGAAATATGTACAAACTAAAGCAAGACTGAAAGCTGGGAAAGACCAAGATTGCACTGATAGATGGAGAGTTTTGAAACAAGTGGCACCCATTTTTTAGGTTTTCACCATCTTGGTAGAGATTCCTTTTTTGCTATCAAGGCGCCTGTTTCCAAGTTTTCACCAAGGCACTTTTTTTTTTTTCTCATTTTTTTGTATTTTTATTTTTTTCATTTTTTTGTACTTTTGATATTTTTAAATTTTTTTGTGAATCATCAAGGTGCCCATTGCTAGGTTTTCACCAAGATGTTCATTTTTTCAGGACTTTTTCACATTTAAAAGATTTTTTTAGGACATTTTACCATAGACTGAATGCCTTAGGCATAGAATTTCTTCAGGTGGAGAACGTTGATTGGTTCTCGAAGTTGTTCTCCTTCAGTTGTTGAGAGTTGATAGGCACCAGAGCCAAAAGTAGCAGTGATAACAAAGGGACCAAGCCATTTGGGTTCAAACTTCCCCTTGTGTTCTCGATGTGATTGATTTTTTGGATTCTCTCTCAAGACTAGATCACCAACCTAGAATTCTCTGTGTTTGACTTTCTTTTTGTAGCCTCTAGACATTCTTTTCTGATACACTCTGAGATGATCATACGTTGCTTGTCTGCACTCATCTAGTAGTTCAAGTTCTTGCAACCTAGACACTCTGTAGTCATCATCAGTTACTAGACCATGCATTCTGATTCTTAGTGATGGAATGTCAACCTCAATAGGTAGTACTGCTTCAGACCCATAAACTAAAGCGAAAGGTGTAGCCCCAATAGGTGTTCTGATACTTGTTTTGTAGGCTCAGAGAGCTGGATTGATCATGAGATGCCAGTCTCTTCCTATTTTATTAACTGTACGATGCAAGATTTTTAGTAGATTCTTATTAGAAGCCTCTGCTTGTCTATTCCCTTGGGGATAGTAGATAGATGACCAATGTTGTGTAATCTTGAATTTGGCACATAAATCATCTAGATCTTTGTTCTTGAATTGTCCACCATTATCTATGATTATGGAATGAGGTATCCCATATTTGTATATGATATAGTTCAATATGAACATAGATATTTTCTTTCCAGTTGCTTGTGTCAAAGGGACTGCTTCTACCCATTTTGTAAAATAATCTGTAGCTGTGATTATATGGGTATGTCTGTTAGAAGAATGAGGATGTATAGCTCCTATAAGATCACATTCCCATCGGTGAAAAGGACATTGTGTAGTAAAGGGAATTAGATCTCTCCCTAGAGCATGAATTAAGTTGCCATGCACTTGGAATTTTTGACAATTCTTAGCAAACTTGATAGACTCTTTCTCCATTTCAGGCCAATAGTACCCAGCCCTAACAAGTTTTTGAGCTAGTGTTAAACCATTCGAGTGTGACCCACAAATACCATCATGGACTTCCTCTAATGCACATTGAAACTCTTCCCATTCTAAACATCTAAGTAGCATACCATCTAAACCTTGTTTGTATAGATCATGACCAATGATGACATATCGAGAGGCATTACGGATAAGGTATCTCTTTTAATGGTGGTTGAAGGTATCGGGAATGATTTGGTCTTGGAGATAGGAGAATAGGTTTTTGTATCTAGATGAGTCATGACCAAAAATAGTGCAGATCATGCAAGTTTTAGGGGAATCATATGTAGGATAATATAGTGCTTCCACCAGGAACTCATAGCGTAGCTCATGTTCAGGCTGCTGTAATAAAGTAGATAGCATTGCCATGGCATCGGCAGCCTTGTTCTCTATTCTAGGAATTTTCTCAAATGTGATAGATAGGAAATACTTCTTTAGATCATCTACCATTCTCTTGTAAGGAATGAGCTTTTCATCTTTAGTTTGGTACACATCATTGACTTGATGGATAACAAGTTGAGAGTCTCCATGAATGTGTAATTCTATTACTTACCACTCAATTGCTAATTTCATGCCATTCAAAAGGGCTTCATATTTTGCAATATTGTTTATGCAAGGGAACTTTAATCTGAATGCTTTTGGGATTGAGTATCCTTGAGGAGTTATGAACAATATGCCTGCTCCAGATCCATTCTTTGTATAGGAGCCATCAAAGAATAACTGTCATTCTCTAGAAGAAAGAGTCATGATACAGGAATCTAGAAATTCCATTTGCATTGGTGTATCATCAATCATAGGTGCATCTGCTAACTGATCAGCAATAACCTATCCTTTGATAGATTTTCTTTCCACATATTCAATGTCAAATTCACTTAAGAGCATGACCCATTTAGCTAATCTACCTGTGAGGGCAGCTTTTCTTAATAGGTACTTGAGTGGATCAATCTTAGCTACCAAATGTGTGGTATGAGCTAACATGTAATGTCTCAATTTCTATGATGCAAAGATCATAGCTAGACAAGCTTTCTCAATCATTGAATAATTCTTTTCATATGCAACCAATGTTCTACTGATATAGTATATAGCTCTTTCCTTTTTGTTCTCATCATGTTGTGCAAGTAATGCCCCTAGTGATATATTTGTTGCAGAGACATATAAGATCAATGGCTTCCCATGAATAGGAGGCATCAAAATAGGAGGATTTGATAGATATTGTTTGATATGGTCAAAGTTCTTCTCACATTCTTCATTCCATGCAAAGGTCACACCTTTATGTAATGTTTTTTGTAAAAGGCTGTGATATGTCTACTAGCTATGATATGAATCTTCTGATAGATTGAACTCTTCCTTGCAATGTCCTCATTGACTAATATTCTTTGGAGGTTGCATTTCCATGATAGCCTTTACTTTAGCTAGATCAACTTCAATACCCTTCTTGGAGACTATGTATCCTAATAGCTTTCCAGAAGTGACACCAAAAGCACATTTCTTAGGATTTAGTCTGAGACTAAATTTTTCCATTCTGTCTAGTATCTTGCTCAAGTCATCTAGATGTTCAGCCCTAATCATAGATTTTGCTAAAGTATCATCAACATAATCCTCCATAGTCCTATGCATCATGTCATGAAAAATAGATGTCATGGCTCTTTGATATGTAGCACCCACATTCTTAAGCCCAAATGGCATGACATTCCAACAGAAGGTGCCCCATGCACACGTGAAATTAGTTTTCTCTTGATCCTCTGGAGAAATTTTTATTTGATTATATCCAGAAAAACCATCCATTAAAGAATAAATCTCAAAGCCCGTAGTCATGTCCACTATCATATCAATGTTAGGTAATGGAAAATCATCCTTGGGGCATGCTCTATTTACATCTCTAAAATCTATGCATACTCTAATTGATTTATTTATTTTTGAAATAGGTACAATATTAGAGATCCACTCTGCATAATCAACAACTTAGATGAATCTAAATTTTAGGAGCTTCTCTAATTCAAATTTTACCAAGAGTGCGACATGAGGATGCATCTTTCTCAATTTTTGCTTGACAGGTTTGACATTTGGAGCTATAGATAAATGATGCATTATAAGATTAGGATCCAACCCTAGCATATCTAAATATTTCCATGCAAATTTGATCTTCTTCTTTGTTAGGAATGTTGTAAATTTGTGCTTCTCTTCTTCTGATAAAGATTGTGCTACATGAATCAACTGTGGTTCCTCTGATGTGCCCAAATTGATAGATTGAGTGGGCTCAATTAGAATTGGAGATCTGTCCTATAAATGACTTGGAAGGACATCAAATATCTCATCCTTAGGCACCTTAGAGAGGTTTTCACCTTTGGATACATCTTTTATTTTTACTTTTGTAGGTTCTGAGACTACCACAAAGTGGTTTTCACCCTCAGAACTCCTTTTCTTTTTATTCTTATTCTTATTTTTCTGACTAAGATACTTGATGTCCGACTCCATCATGCTAACAATCAGTTCACTGATGGAAGTATTCATAGGCTCAACTACATTGAGGTAGCAAGCAAGGGCATAGTCATTCGGGAAGGTATAAATACCATGGCTTAGATTTGTGGAGGTTTGATCAATAAGTTCAGGATGTTGGATAGTCAAAATAGGGAAATATTGGGACATAGTGTTTACAGATATGGATCTGTCATCATTGGTCCTAACTTGATGCTCAAGTTCAAAGGTGATATTACAACTTAAGAAATTTAATTTTTGAATAGGCTCAATGTCATTATGGGAGTCCAATTCAGCCATAGGTGGATCAGACTCGATAGGTTCATCATTTTGCCCTAGACTTACATTGGGTTCAGGTGTATATTGGTGAATGACATCAACATGTTTCTCTGTAATAAGCTCATCTTCTTCTAGAATGGCTCCCCATTCATAGTCATTAGATTCTTCATCTATGCCTCTAGGAAATCTAAGAACATGAGTAAAGTCAAGATGAATACCCCAAGAAGGGTTACCCTCAGATTCTGATTTGAATTCATACTCATGAGAATCTATTTTAGAATAACTACCACCTTCCTCTTTGTCTATTTGATTATCTTCGAGATTAACTAGTTCTTGTGTTGCAACTATCTCTTGATTGATAGTACGTTCTTATGTTTCTACTACATTAATCCTTTTGATTGGATCATCTTTATCATCAACAAGGTCTTTGATTTCTTTAGGCAAATGTTCATAAGGAACAAGTTTTGAGCTGTCTGAATCACTATCTAATGGGTCAGTTTCTTCCTTCTTAAGAAGAGGTTCTCCTGGTGCGATCTGCTCTATGACATGAGAACAATTACCTTTGAGGTGGAAGGGTTTATTTTTAAAACCTAAGCCAATAGCATCTTTGTTTTCCCTACCAGTATGTGAAATAGGTGTTATAAGACCCTTTCCTCTGACTCCTAGAGGTCCTTTACCTGAATATCCCATCTTAGCTATCAGTTTGTCTCCTGGACCATATGCCTTAGAAGGGATTTGGGATACTGTAGAGTCACTAGTTGGAACATCTTGAGATTCATATTCCTCTTTGTATAGCCATGCAAGCACAACTTCATCCTCCTCAAACACTTTCTTGGAGACATGTTTTGCTACAAAATTCTTTTTATATGCCTCAAGAGGTTCTTTAGAATCTGGTTTGGACTATTTCAAAGATTGTCCATAAGACTTAGGTGAGATAGGGAGAGATGTCAAAGATAAGATTGGTTCTATAGTATATTCTCCCATACCATTTTCTTTGATATTGACCTCTTTTGCAAGATCTTCCATTTTAGATGTGGATGCTTCTTTAGTTGGCTCAATGGAAGATTCTTTGTTATTAGGCACAAGTTTATCTGCACTTTCCTTCAATGTATTGCAAGTGGTGGATATGTCTGCTAGAATAGTGACCTCTACTCCTTCATAAGGAAATTTTAAGAATTGGTGGAATGTAGAAGGAATAGCCTTCATCTCATGTATCCATGGTCTCCCTAGAAGAAAGTTGTAAGCCAAAGGTAGATCAAGAACTTGACATATAGTATCTCTGATAACTGGACCTGCTCTGATAGGTAAGACAATGGTGCCTTTAGAAGATCTTTCTTGTTCATCATAGGCTTTTATAGTTATTTTCTTTCTAGGATCAATAGCCAATTTAGAAAATCCCAATTGTGTGACCAAGCTGTAAGAACAAATGTTTAGGCCAGCGCCTCCATCTATCAACACACATTTGACTCTACAGTTCTGGATCAAGACTTCTATATGCAAGGGCTGGTTATTTAGGTGACTCAAGGATTTTTCATCTTCCTCTAAAAAGGATATATACTATGGAGATGTAAGATGTCCAACCATAGACTGGAACCTGTCTAAATCAAGGTCATCAGGAACATTAGATCTGAGCAAAGCTTTGTCTAAAATAGCTCTATGAGCTTGAGATATCTGAAGCAACTCAAACATGGAGATTTTTGTATTAGTGTGTTGGAGTTGTTGAAAAATGCTATAAGATGTTGGCCTTGTATCTTTAGGATTGCAAGATTTAGAAATAGCCTTCTGTTTGGAAGCAAAAGAAAGATTGAAGGGCATCTTAGGGACACTTGATGAATCTAGGATTTGTCTGTTCAGATGTGCCTGAGCCTGTGATTGAGTAACTACATTAGCTAAAGTATGATCTCTATCTCTTCACACAATTGTGATGACATTGCAATGCTCAGAGAGACAAGGTTCAATCATATTGATAACAACATTATTTCCAGGGTAAGCATAATTGACTTTTGCCCCCATATTAGGCTGAGAAGATGAAACTTCTTGACCATGTTTCAAAAATGGTTCTGTGAATGTTGTATGATCATTATTGCTCTTATGATTGTCAATCATGATGTCTCCCTTATCAATTAGATCTTGAATAGTATGTTTCAAGCGTAAGTAGTTATTAGTTTTGTGACCTTTACCCCAATGGAAATCATAGAATTCATTCTCTCGACACCATTTTGGTTTAGGATCAGAATCAGATTGTTAGATCTCAGGAAAAGAGATGATGTTATTAGCTAGCAGAGTTCTCATAGATGATCCTAAAGATTCTCCAAGAGGAGTGAACTTTCATTTATTATTAGCAGACCAAGATTTGTATTTTTTATTCTTTTGAGATGGTTCGGACACCTTTTGTTCTAAGGCTTTGATGGCTTGGGTGCCAATAGTTAGATTGAAAGTTGGTGCCTTTGATGGGGCATAGATAGTATCAACAACACCATATGTGACAATGCCTTTATTCTTGTTCCATTTTTTGTTCTTGTCTTTAGAACTAGATCCTGATTCGTACTTGTCCTTTTGAAGTGTGATTTCTCCTTTTTTCACAAGTACTTTTTCAATTTTGATCTCATTGTCAACCATTTTATCAAAAGATGTATGATCTTGCATTTTTAAAGGGTAGTTGATCTCTAGAACAAGATTATTGATGAAGATTTCCAGTTTCTTAGTTTTTGGAATAGGCCTAGCATATAGAGAGAATTTCTTCCTCCATCTCTTAAGAAATGTCAAGAATGGTTCGCTTGGATATTGTTTGAGATTGCAGATATCGATCATGGTAACCAAATGTTGAATGTTGTAGAAGTATTGCTGATAGAATAATTTGTTCAACTCCTCAAAAGTTTTGATAGTAGAAGGTAATCTAGAGAATCAATGAATGGATCCTCCTCCCAGAGATCGAGGAAAGAGATGCATCAGATAGGTTGGTTCATGCATGAACTCCATAGATTGTGTACAGAATTCTCTGACCTAATCTTGGGGATCAGAGTGTCCATCATACTTATCATACTTAGGCATCTCCACTCTTTTTGGGAATGGTGGCATGTACAAGTCTTTGTCAAATGGAAAAGGACATAGCACCTCCATGGAGAACTCCTTGGCTTCCTTTTCTTTCTCAAGGTTATTAAGCTTGACTTGCATGGCATGCATCTATTCCATCATAGCTATGAGTGGAGTTTCTTCCTCATGTTTAATGATATCTTCAACATTAAGGTTGGGAGGAAGTTTAGCTCCTTGATGAGCCAATTGTAAAAAATATGCTTCTCTATCCTCTTTCAAGAAATGCTTCATCATTCATTTGAAGTTATCATCATTTTGATATTGAGCAATTTCTTTACGTGTGGGTTCCTAATCTGCGCCATGTTGAGATTGAGCTCTTTGAGAGCCAAAGTTTGTCCCTGCTTGAGACATGGTGGGAGTTCTACCTAGGATAGATTGATGAGGAGTTTGTTGATTACCTCTGTGAGTTGATGAAGGAGGAATGTAACCAATTTTTAATCAAAAGGTGCCAAGACCGTCATCTTTGTAAAGACCAAAATTGTAGAGTTTCTCAAGAGTTGGCACTTGGAGAGTGGTTATAGGTAAGGTATGGGATGCTTCTCCAGATTTCTTGTGAGAGGAAGCTCTTGTTTCCACCATTAACCTTGGGTGAAGCAAAATAATATGATGAAGACAACTGAAGAAGGATCTGATTCAAGAAGATCGAATGACACAACCTTGTAAAGGTTTTGATTGATTGAAGCTTAGATTAGATGTAGATGGAGACTATGCCCTAGATGTATGGGTAGACTCCCAAAAGATAGCGGACACAAGTTCACAACACTTAGTCATTTTGATGATTGATTGAAGATTGATAGTTATGACAAGGTTTTGACACAAGATGATAAAGACTCAAATCGATTAAATAGAAGGCTAAATTAGATTCAAAAGGCCACTTTAGGAAAAAGATTGGATTCTTAGTATTCACTACTCTGTTCTTGACATAGTGATTTGTTTGATAGATTCTGGAAATAGGCTAGAAAAGCTAGGTCTCTGATAGTTTTGACAACTTTTTGACAACTTTTCAAAATTTCCCAAATGACTTCTACAGGATCACACGACAGTGGGTATAGCATGAAATGACAATTGAAAAACTCGTATGACAGCTGTCAAACTCGCATGATAGTTGATTGGAGGAATTTTGACTTTTGGGAATTTACTGGCAACAAAACTCGTATGACAATTTACCTAATACCATATGACAATTTGGGGGTTCTAAAATGACAATAGCCAAAAGTTGTATGACTTTCTAACTTTACAAAATGATTGTTGACTCCAGAAAGGTGTTTGACATCATATTTTGCAATTTTTGAGGTTTTCCATTTCAGATTGTTCACAAAATTATCTATCGAGATTTGAAGATTATAGTGAATTGATTCATTCTTAGTAACTAGATAGATAAACAAGCATGCAAAATAGCAAGCAAGTGATTCCAAGAACATCTGAAAATAATGAACAGGGGACAAAGCAACCCTATGCATGAATAATCAAGTGACTAAATTATGCTAATCCCTAGGAGTGCTAACAGTGCATGTTCCAAAAAGTTTTGCAATAACACACATATTCTTAGAAAAATCAAAATTTGGCCTCACTAGGGTTTTTAGTAATGGTCTGACTCTGCAAATTTTGTGATCTCAAGAGGGAAAACTCCAATCTAGGCACACCGAGGTTTTGACATAGTTTGAGAATTTAATCAATCAAGAGCTGATAGGGAGATTTGACAGCCCAACAAGAGACCACACCTATGGAGATTTCTTCCACAAGGACATTTATATAGCGGTTGTCACTACCATGAAAAAAATGGCTATTATCACTTGAGGTTCCGTCAACGTGGTTGACCCAATTAAGGAAATGTCCACTATAGTTAACCCTCTCTAAAGGTGACTCACAAAATATACCACATGGAGATTGGTTCTAGATTCAAGGATCTGAGTTTTTGGTACTACCCAAAAAGGGAGTAGAGCATAATCCTCTAGTCTTTTCACTTTTAACCCAAACAAAGCAGACAGATTAATCTGACATGTGAAGACCAAGATTATCTCACAAAGATCTATGATGTCAACCACTCATGATCTATCAACCTCTCCAGAGAGAGAATGTATCAATTAGAAGCTGAAGATACAAAAATCTAGTAGAACGTGAGACTCCCTCAGTATCCTCCCTACCTACAAGGGTTCCTTCATTGAGAAGAGTTTCACTGGAAACCCACTCTCTCAAGAGCCATGAATAGTGTTCATAGGGCCTATTTACTATGTGTAACAAAGATGCTGAAAAGCAAATCTATGTTCATTTTAATAGCCCAAAATGAAATATGTGATATGAAAGCAATAAAGGTCACATGAGCTTGACACGCAAGAGTTCTTTTTAATCCAAATCAAAATGTTATCAGCTAAAAAGATTATCTAAATTCATCACAACGTGCTTAGTAGATTATTACCTATCTTTAGCAATTCTTGTGCTTTTTCTAATCAAAACCACCAGAAATCAATCAGAAATAGAAAATTTCAATAGTTAATGTTAGCTGTTAGTCCAAATCTGGAAAACTGCCTGAAAAAGTGAAACGACAATTAAAACTTGGCACTAAAACTCGTATGACAATGGGCTACCTTCCAGATGATAGTCCAAAAACTCGTACGACACTGGGTACCAGATCATACGACAATCAAGATTCCAAATGACACTGTGATCCTGATGGTACGATCCTCAATCAAATAAACTGTCATATGATAGTGGGTATCTCCTGGTATGAGTTTCTGACAAAACTTGTATGAAAATTGTACAGACAAAAATAAAAAATTGCAGCTTGGAACAAAAAATGATAAGAAAATGATAGAAATTGAATGGAAACCCATTTCAAGACCCCACGGTGGGCGCCAGAAATGTGTGTGTGAATTTTGTACCTAGCTGTAGACACAACACTTCAGTAAAATATTAGAGGTTAGCAAAAATTTAAATCGTGCAAGTAATTGAAAACTAAACTAACTAGGTTATTTACTGCCTTCTAGTAGATGTGAGTATGTATTCTCAGATTGGACCGAGATCAATGACCTTGACGACACCTAAATGAAGGATTTGAATGAAAAATCTAGATATGAATTAGATGCAAATTAATCTATATTTTTGGGTTTTCTATGCAATAATATGAGAAATCTGATATGAAATCTAATCTATATGAAAAACTGATATGCAAAATAAGCTATGATGATGTGCTAAAATATGAGTGATCTCACAAAGTTGTTGATTCGCAAAAGAAGCTCCAATTCTTCAGACACCAATTCGCCAACATAAGTTTGCAAATTTTGAGATATGAAATTGAAGAGTTGAGCCTTGGTTTTATAGAAATCTAGGGCTTTGGAGGTGCATGGAAAAAGCCATAAATCACTTAGATAAACTCAGGTTGATTTTTGAGTTATCAAAGAATAAAAGATAATTAATTCACAAAATCATGCAAAAGCATGCAAAAATGGTTTTTTAACTCAAATCAAAGTTGAGTTTATTTTTAAAACAACTTGAATTGATTTTTTTATTTCAAGTTTAACTGCTTTTTGAATGTGCATAATAATTATGAATTAAATAAATAAATAAAGTGATTTATTTCCAACTTAACTAATTTTAAAATAAAACAATTGATTTATGGGTTAATAAATTATTAAATCAAACTTTTATTCCAAAATAATATCATTAAATATGGCAACTTGTTTTAATCAATTAAATAAGAATTTAATCAATTAATGATAAGAATCTTGATTTATTGTCAAATTTGAATAATAATAATTAGGAATAAATATAATTAAATTCAATTAAATAATTAAATGGCAATATTAAATCTAATTAATTAAATATTCAAAATATTCAATTAATCAAACTTTAGGATAAATAAGATTTATCACCAAATAATCATTAAATTAAAGATAATTATGATAAATAAGAATATTGCTAGGAATATTCCCTGATGCAAAATTTAGGATAATCAATTAGGATTCGATAATGTGCAGATGTGCCTCAGGTTAGGACTTTGATGTCAATTTCATTTGATGTGTCGATATAGGAGGTTAATGAACTTATAGCCCATTTTGGGGGTATTACAGTACATAGCTTTGTGGTGTTTGATCTGCAATTATTCAAACATGTCAAGATTATTTGCATCAATCTGTGAGTTGATATTAAACTTATGGGTCATGGTTAGTAAACTTATACGTACCTTTTTACCTCTTAAACCATATGCTAGATCAAGTACCATTGGCGTAACATTGGGATCTCCATTATGATGAGCTTATTTAACCAATGATGCAACACCATCCCATGTTAATGAGTGACCATTTTATTGAGATTGTTGAGTCCATACCGTCATCCAATCAAGATTGTTTGCAATATACAAATGTGGTGCATCCCATTCATGACCAACTGTAAAGAAAACAAATAGACCACTTAGAAACAACTTATATTGAAGATCTATAAGAATTAATAATCTAAAATAACATCATATAATTACCTCTCACTTTCCTCAATCTACCTTTCCCCATCAAGTACTCCCCTTCAAATTTGTTAATAGAGTTGGGATCCCAAATGCAATCTACATAGATATTTTCTGTAAACTTGGGAAGATATTCACTAATATACACCATGGTCTAGTATACCATATATCCCTCCACCATAGAACCCTCAGGATGTGCTCTTTGTCAAACCAAGCCCTTCATAAATTTCAAGTGCCTCTCAAACATCCACATTGACCTAGTTTGTACAGGTCCACACAATTCAATCTCCTCAACTAGATGTATGAGGTAGTGTTCTTGAGCATTGAAAAAAGTTGGAGGTAGACACTTTTGCATTTCACACATAAGTTGGAGAATTTTTCTCTTCCAATACTTTTTATCTTTTTTATCAATTTCTTTAGATGATAACCACCTAAAAGAGATTCAACTCACAAGAACATATAAACAAGATTTTAGATAAAAATATACAATAAATTACATAAAAAGTAAAGCAAGTCATAAATATAATAACACTTTTAACCTCATGAATTCTCCAAGATCGTATATAACTTGTTTAACACTGTTGTCAAACTAGTTTGGGAGGGATAGAGGTAGGATGTACTACAATGATCAAAAAATGATCTTTTCAATATATTGTAAAATAATACAATTAAAATTACATGCAATTTTACAAATATATTGTAAATAGAGAACATGACTTACCTTGATGAAGGTATGCTAATCATGTGTTTTCAACCCTACCCCAAAATCACCTTTCTTTGATAGAAGACTGCTTATATTTGCAACAAATCCTATTGGAAATTTTTCTTTTTTTATGACTTCTTTTAATGCATCACTTTGCTGCTCAGTTAATAACCAAGGAAGGGCACTCGTATTTATGCGGTCTCCATTTGTATTTGATTCAATGAAAGTTTTCAATGCATGATTGGATTCATGAATGCCATTACAAATTTTGGCTTTTTTTTTTTTCTCACGCCTTCCATCCAATATTTTCCATAGTGTCTTCGTTGTATTATTTCCAATATGCATAGCATCAAACAAATGCATGATTGGGAGATCTTTGTAGTACGACAACCTACTAAATTGAATAGGATAACTTGTTATTCCTCTAGGAAGTTGGTCATTGATGCCTTGATGACCTTCACGAGCATCAATGACATCATTAGCAAATAAAAGATAATATCAAAATCTAAATTTCAAACAAAATCATCAAATGGAATGACATTACCTCAGTGATTTAGTCTATTGTATTCCAACTTCCATAGATGAGGTGTCATTCTTCATGGCCTTGATGTCGTCTCTTCTTTCCCATTAAAAAGATGTTTTTAGATAATACGATACTTATGATTATTATGGAGAAAGTGCCTAAACTCATTGAACACCCGCTTTCCTAAACTTCTTGAATGATGAGATTTCATCTTCGGACCACAAATTGGACATGTGAATTTACCCTTTGTCTAAAGACCTCAAAGGTATCATACAATTGGATCATGTACAATTATCATGCGCAACTTAAACATACAACAATAATGTGTAAGTACTATAACATACCAAAAATACGTGACCTAAACATGAATATATAACATACCACAAAAATGAGTTAGCCCAGGGGCATCATGTATTGTCCATACAAGCATTGCATGGAATTAAAATTTTATTTGTCCTATTGGTCTAGAGATTTCATACATAGTGATTCCATTCCATAAAATCAACAACTCATCAATAAAGGGCTCAATATACACGTTCATATCTTTAACTTGGTACTTACCTTTTTGAATGAATAAAAACATTACATAATTATTATGACCATCTTGATTCAGTGTTTATAAATTAATTTACATAACTATTAAATGAAAAAATACCTAGTATAATCATTGACAACATTATGTGCTCCCTCTTTATGGACATCCAAGGAGGAATGTTATTGTTAATAACAAAAATAGGCCACACTGAGTAAGTAGATCTCATATCTCCAAATGGATTGACACCATCCACTGCCACTGAAATCTTGAGATTATGAGGTTCTTCTTTAAATTGTGGCCATGTTGTTTCTATGTCTTTAAATGTAGAACCATCCGTAGGCATTTGCATAATCTCATCTTTACTTCTATTGTGTGCATGGTAATCCATAAATTGTGCCAAGCTAGTGCACTTGAATAATCGTTGAAGATGTGGAATAAGGGGAATGTACCAAAGACTCTTGTGAGGCACCTTTTTTGTTATTTGATCTAACTGATATCTACTAGTATGACAAACAGGGCATTCTATTGCAAATTCATGTTGTTTATGATATAGAATGTGATCATTGGGACATGCATGTATTGTCCGATACTTCATTCCAATTTGATTCAAAATGGTAGATAATTCTTGGTATCAATGAGGCAAAATTTTTGATGGTGGTAAGAAAAATTCACCTGTCAACCTACAAAAATAAATATGAATTGTTAATATAATGAATCGTAATGGTATGCTAACATTGAAGATAAAAAAATGGCATACCTTAGCATACGTGACATTGCTACATTGGATAAACCATTCATAACCTTGAAGTTCACCAACAACACTATAGCAGAGAGATGAGTTGTTTGGGATCCTTGGTATAGGGGCTCGTATGCCTTCTCAATTATAGCTATATCAAGACCATCTTCATCATCATTATCAGATGTGCTAGTACCATCATCATGATCATCTTGATCAGCTACGCCAATACCATCTTCTTCAATCATGTCCTCTAGCACATTATCAGCTACACCAATACCATCATCTTCAATTGTGTTCTTTGCCACAAGATCATCTTCTTCCATGGGAGTGTTATTATCAGCTTGGATATTCACACCTCCATGTTCCCCCAATTGGAAATCCACATTCACCAATCAATGAAAATCGTGCCCCCCTTCAATGTGACCATATTGCCTACAATGACTCTGGGCTATTTTGATTAGAATTCTTTGATTATTTTAAGCCCTTACACTTTTTGCAAGGACAATTACATTTTTCAACATCTTTTCTTTGGAACTGAGATCACAATCTAGCAATTGTCTCGTTATTTTGTTTTGGGTTCATATTGCAAGGTGTGGACTTTCTTCACAGGCTATAAATATACAAAATGTAAACATACAAACATTAGTAGTATCTTGTATATAATCAGAAAAAATAAAATATTATAAGATTATACAAGATTTACAAATACACACACAAATCATGCTCACTAGACCACGAAATATTCAAAAGGATAAGTACTTTGGGAGTTATTATTATTTTGGGAGTTACACAAATCTCCTCACTAGACTATTGAATCTGTGGATATTATTCTTGATGCTGAAGTAAATCAAGAATGTGAAGTTGAAGCAATTACATCTAATTCATTGTTGCCTATATATAGTCCGCTACTGTCTAGATATAATTCATAGATGTTTGTGTTGAATTTTATTTTTTTTCATTGGATGAAGAGTTTCATCTTTCATTTATATGAGTCTTTACCTCCCAAAAGACATGTCTCCTAGTTGGCTAACTAGGCATAGTTGGCCAACTAGCATATAACAAATTTATTTTAGTTCTAACAAATCCCTAGGGAAGTCACGTGAACTATAAAGGTAAGTATTGTAATTAGTAGACAAGGGTTGGAATTTTATCCAAGGAAAACTTTATTTCAAATTACCCTTTAGTTTGTAATTAGAGATTATAGAGAATATATTCTGGAGTTGTACAGTCACATTGTCTAGTCTGTAAAGATATACAATATATTTTTGCAAAAGAAACTTGCAATTGAAGATAATAACACATTAGAATTTGGCATTGTAGGGGAGGTTATTCCATACCTAGTACAAATTATTTCCTCTAAAGTTTCTAGATGGCCTTTCTCTAGGAGCTGCATTAATGCCCATCTATATCTAGGTTTGCATCACACATGCTTAAGAAAAAGTTCCTAATACAACTGAAGAGAGTAATTAATATGGAAATTGAATCAAATGTCAGCAACATATTGCATTAATTTTCAAAGATAGTGACAATTTAAAAGAATTGAAAAAATACAGTGTACAAGCAATGATAGTGCGCCATGGGAAGTCACAATAAGTATGAATCCATAGAGGATTTTCATTGTTTCCTAAAAGAAGATCATCATCAGAGTGAGATTTAACTACATAGAGGTGAAGCCATGACATACAAAAGGTAAGAGAACCTCAAAGTTTTTGACATATAATGCTATCATGTCAAAAGGACAACAAAGTGTAGTTTTTAGAACAATGGAACAACCATCTCTCTTAAAAGGAACAACCATCATGTTATAAAGTTATTCAATATGGCCATTATCATGAGATCATAGGGAAAAACACAACAATCTACTATTAATGAACAATTTCTTCTATAGAGGCAATTTTGAATTCTATGCTCATGTGAAAAGGAAATGTCACTCAGTTTGAAGTCCTAATATAATAAATACAATAAGAAGACATTAACATATCATGCCTTAAATCGGCAACAATCACAATAAGAAGATGGAACAACCACAAGGTACAAGCATGTGCAAGTCATTGTAATCATTGGAGATATGTTAAAGGTTAAGTACAATAGTAGAGCACAACCATGATACAATTAATGAAAGTGCCATAAAACACCATGATGTTTATAATCAATCATAGAGAAAAGAGACAATGTAGCAAATGTTTACATACTCCTCTTAGTTTGTTCAAGATTATAGTTTGTTCAACCTATTCCCGTAAAAATCGGATGTATACTTTAGTTAAAATAGTTTAGTTTTACAACATGAACAATAACTGATTTCTGATTTGCCAATAATTTTTTTATTAATGATGAAGGGGTGCTCCCTTTAATACCACAAACACATAACAGAAATAGAGAAACAACAACAATATGCAAGAACAAAAAATTGACTTCTTATTATCTCCACAAATGTGGAATTACAAACTTTCAAAATTACAATATGCAAAGCCACATGGGCATTCCCTTACAATATTTTGTAGGACAAAGCCTTGAATCAATACCTAGAACTACCCTAGACAACACTATGGGCCTTCTTTATATAGGCATTTTTCCACCACCCGAGAAGGTTCCAGAAATTTAGCCCTTAGAGCCGACCAAACTTAGAATTATTTTATTTTTCAATTTATTACATCAAAGTCAGCTCCAAATAACTTTTGAAACCTGAACAGAAATTTTGAAGGAAAATTATTTTCTACCATTTTAGGTAACCTAACTTCCAGAAACCATAAGTCATCACCAGTTGACCCTATTGACTATTATAACCCCATTTTGGAAAGGCCACAAAGCGCTCTACAAACTTGATTGGTGCAAGCACTTGTCACCCAAATTATCGACCTCATCTAGGGCCTCTAAAGCCTTCAAAACTAAGTTCAAAGTTTCTATACCCTGCTGCCAATACCGAAAATCTTCAATATCTTCAAAACTAGACCTCATCTAGCCATGAAACTTTACTGACAGGCTGACATGACTGAGATGAACATCCACGTGTAAAATTAGAACATTCTGAGATTGTATGACCAACTTACTAAAAATAGCAAGTTTCCATAAATAGCAACTCTACACAAGATAGCCCTTATTGAATATAAAAATAGAAATATTTTTGGGTGATGCAAGATTTCTCTGACACCCAGGATGCTCCTGCATCAATTAATAACAAGTTACAACAATGCATTGCCTTTAGTTCTACTTCAAAAGTTAATATGTGAAAGATTGTCAAAAATTTAATAGTACGTAAAGTACATCATATTCTTGCACAAATTGAATTGAGAATACAAATCCATTTAACAATGCTTATACTTGTATTGATATGATTGATTTTTAAATTAAATTTACATAACATCAAAATAAATACACTCTAGAAACTAGAAATTAAAAACTCCATTATTCCAGATTATAGAGATCACAACAGTGAATGTAAACTAAGTTAATGAGTATTGGGAATGGATCAAGTTAATGATTGATTCCAGATCACAACAGTGAATGTAAACTATGTTCAAGCAATGAAAATGTAAATTCATTTGAAATCTGCCAATCATTGCTTGTGAGGGTACAATCTGACTATATTGTTGACAAACATTTATTTTTATGGTTGATATGGATTCAAATGATTGCTAGGATATGGTGTTACATTTCATTGGAGTTTTGAATAGTTTTGTGCACATTTGGAAGGCATAATATTTTCACTTTTATGGCCCAATCTGACTTCAACATTATTTAATGAGATGTAATATGAATTTTTTTAATGAATTTAGACATGTTTTCATATCTGGAGTTGGCTAATGTTTTTTTGAAATTTTTGGTGTTTGGAAAAAGTTAAGCTTGAAAGCATGGTAATAAAAACTTGTCATTTTTTAGTTAGGAGGTGGTAGGCTTAGAATAGTAATTAAACTTACTCATTTTCAGGTAACAGCTGATGAGCAATAGGGTGGTCCTGCCCTGTGTTGTAACACATGTAATGACTGAGTATTAACATGTACGATAGTTCCCTAATCCATTAATGTAATGAGAAGGAAGAATGTTTGGGTGATCACCATAATTTATAGAGAAAACTTAATGAATTTTCTTGGTATGCTACAATAGTAGCCATTTGGTCTAAAGGAGGAACATAGATTATGATTTGGATCATCTTATAATGATCATCTAATGGTCAAACAACTACCTATTGGACCTAGAAGTGATCGGAGATAGGAGATTTAAGAATACCCTGAAGCTTCAATGGTTACAACTAAAGCTCTTGTAGGCCCAGCCAATTATCATAATAGAATAATAATGTCAATTCAAACCATGGACAATGGTTCCAACAAACACTATCAAAACTCCTTAGTCTCTGAATTTCTTCAGCCACGGGATGATTCTTCTAAACTACCAATTTCCTTGAATGGGATTTGTAAAGTTCCAAGTGACACTTTTCTTCACAGACATCAACTGGTTGTTGATATTTAACCTGATTCCTGATTCCCTTCAGGATCACAATCTTTCTCTAGTTTTAAGCCTACAATTATGTTCCTCCCTTTAATTAGTTATTGGATTTGGGTCAAGGTCGTTCTACATAGAATTCACTGTCTTCTAATGTGTCACACTAAATCTTCTAACTAACTTTAACCACTCTACTCCAGCACTATCGACTGTCACAGAGACACTCTAATCTAGTTGATCAAGTTAGATTAGGGTCATCAAGAATGGTCTAACAATGGGTCCTTACAATGGTTATTATCATTTAGAACTCTTCAATGTTCCTAAGGCTTTCAAATTTAACTAAGCCTTGAATCCAAATTATTCCTAGGACGTTGTTGCAAGCATTTTCTTACTTTGTTGGTTAAACACATAGCATATATCTAACTAGGGCATCAATCTTGAAGCAGCGTAGGTACTTCCCCCAAATCTAAGCACTTAGGTTATTAAAATTCATTTCCTTGGTTTGCTTCTCACCCAATGGCATTGGAGACCAATGGAGAAATCACAAGTCAAGGTACGCTCTCCATGACAAAGATGAATGAAGAGTTTCTGGGCCGGTCTGACAAAGAGTTTAGTATCTCAAGGGCACAGCACAAAAGTTTCAATAAAATGTTTGCAGAACTAACAAATGAACTTAAAAACCGTGGATGCATCAAATGTTAAACTTGTAGAGATGTTCAATCTATCCACTCACTTCACAAATTGACAAGGCATGATATATAAACAAAAAGATTTTCAGGGAAAATTAAATATAATCAATGTAGTTGCATGACTGTGTTTGTGATGAAAGTCAACTATTTATTCATTGCACAACTAATTGTGTAAAGCAGATATAAAACTAATCAAGTGAACATCAAGAACTGTGAATGCATCAAATGAACTTGCAGGGGTGTTTAATCTCTACATTCCCTTCACAATAGACAACCTAGAAAAAACCCAATACATGATGCCCTAGCACATTACTCACGGGCCCTAAGTAGGTAACCAATAAAACAATGCCATATAAATGCAGAGTAAGGAAATCCTTAGAGGCAGTCCTCCTTTTACACTAAATCACAATGGCAACCCTCGTAGGTAGGAGGTCCTCCTTTTACACAAAATCATAGTGGCAACCCTCGCAGGTAGGCGGTCCTCTTTTTACACCAAATCACAGTGGCAACCCTCACAAGAAGGCAGTCCTCCTTTTACACCAAATGAAAATGGAAACCCTTGCAGGCAGGTGGTCCTCCTAAAACTCTCACCAAATAATAGTACAAACAATCGCAGGCTCTAGCTCCTTCGCATGCTCCAAGTGAAAACCAAACAATGAAATGAGACATGAAATCTTTTTTCTTTTTAAAGTTATGCCCGTGTTGGTCAAAATTTTGACTTGCATGGTATTAGTCAAAATTTCAACTAACACAAGCATGGATTTTTAAAAAAAGGAAGTTTTCCTTCTATAATCCAACCAACCTAAACCTTTTTAATTGATTGTCGAAAATTTTGGTAGAAAAATGAGGTCAAATGTAGTAGTGCATTATCAGTAACTATAGAGGATGGCACACAATAGAGACAAATTATGTAGTTTAGGATAAACATGGACACCTATTTTATTGTAGCAATAGAAACTAGTATAAATTCAACCCACTTAGTGAA
>BSBK01005536.1:1847500-2038750 GCA_027943335.1 Chamaecyparis obtusa
TTCAAGAAAAAAGAAGGTTTGTATGAGTGGTTGGTTATGCCTTTTGGTTTAACTAATGCACTGAGTACTTTTATGAGGTTGATGAATGAAGTTTTGAACAAATTCTTAGGTAAGTTTGTGATTGTATATCTTGATGATAGTGTGATATTCAGTAAGACCAGAGAAGAACATTTGTTGCATGTTAAGCAAGTATTGTAGAGGTTGAAAGAAGAAAAGTTGCTGATAAATTTGAAAAAGTGTTCATTCATGAAAGAGGAGATTGTGTATTTGGGATTTGTGATTTCAGCTGATGGTTTGAAAATGGACCCTTAAAAGGTTGAAGCTATTTTGAATTGGCCTACACCTGAGAATGCTAGTGAGGTAAGATCATTTCATGGTTTGGAAATTTTTTACCAAAAGTTCATTAGGAATTTTAGTTCAATATGTAATGTTGTGACTTAGACTATGAGAGGATATAAAAGAGAATTCAAGTAGACACATGGAGCTAATAAAAGTTTTGAGATGCTGAAGCAGAAGGTTTTTGAATTGCCTATTTTGAGATTACCTGATTTCAATAAGGTATTTCAAGTGGAATGTGATGCAAGTGGAAGTGCAATAGGAACTGTGTTGAGTCAAGAAGGTAAACCTGTTTCTTTCTTTAGTGAAAAGTTGAATGATGCAAAAAGGAAATATTCTATGTATGATCAAGAATTCTATGCTATTTTTCAAGCATTGAAGAAATGGAGACATTATTTGATACCGAGTGAATTTGTGTTGTATACCGATCATAAGGTTTTACAGTATTTGGGTAGTCAAAATAAGTTGAATTAGAGACATATGAAATGGGTTGAGTATTTGCAGAGTTATACATTTGTGATAAAGCATAAGAGTGGAGTCACTTATCGAGTTGCTGATGCATTTAGTAGAACGAGATCTTTGATAAACGAGATGAAAATTGAAGTTCTTGGCTTTGATGACATGAGAGATTCTTATGAATTTGATCCTGATTTTTCTGAGTTGTGGAGAAAGTGCACAGCAACTATTCAAGATCAATCGAGTACTAAATGGGAAGAATATTTTATTCAAGAAGGTAGGTTTTTAAAGGTATTCAGTTGTGTATACATAGAGGAGTAATGAGAAATAATTTGATAAAGGAGAAACATAGTAGTGGTTTGGCTGGACATTTTGGTGTTGACAAAACATTGAATTTTCTTAAGGAGAAATACTTTTGGTCATAGTTGTATAAAGATGTTCAAAAATTTGTGAAAAGTTGTCGAATTTGTCAAGTTGCAAAAGGAGTAAGTCAAAATACTGGATTGTATATGCTGATTTCTATTCCTGAGAAACCTTGGATTGATATCAGTATGGATTTTGTTCTTGGCTTACCAAAAATAGTAAGAGGTAATGATTGTATATTTGTTGTTGTGGATAGATTTTTAAAAATGGCACATTTTATACCTTGTAGAAAGACATCAGATGTAGTACATATAGTAGCTCTTTTCTTTAAGGAAATTGTCAGATTGCATGGATTACCGAGGAGTCTTATCTCTGACCAAGATAGTAAATTTGTTGGATACTTTTGGAAGACCCTTTGGAGAAATTTTGGCACTGAGTTGAAATATAGTTCTACATTTCAGTCACAAACCGATGGACAGACAAAAGTTGTGAATAGAAGTTTGAGTAATCTTTTGAGATGTTTAGTTGGAGACACACCAAGCAATTAGGATTTTGTGTTGGCACAAGCAGAGTTTGCATACAATAATTTAGTGAATAGGAGTACTGGAAAAACACCTTTTGAGATTGTAAATGGCATACAACCAAGAGGTATATCAGATTTGAGGGATATTGTTGATGAAAGAAAGAGAAGTGTTGAAGGAATGAAGTTTGTTGAGTACATGAAGACATTGCATGAAGATGTGAAACATAAGCTAGAGAAAAGTAATTAGAAATACAAAGACAGAGCTGATAGATCAAGAAGACATAAGACTTTTGCAATCAGTGATGAAGTAATGGTTCATTTAAAGAGAGGTAGATTTCCTGTTGGAACATATGGGAAGCTAAAAATGAAGAACTTTGGCCCTTACAAGATACTAAGGAAATTTGACAGTGGAAATGCATATGAGATTGAGTTACCTGTTAAAATGGATATATCACCTATTTTCAACATTGCTAATTTGTATGAGTATCATGAGTCAAATGAAGAAATGACAGTATCGATGGATTATCCTAAGAAATGGATAGAAGAAGTTGAGCATGTTTTGGAGAAAAGCATTTGCAGAAGTACAAGAGGAAAATAGTGCATGGATTTCACAATTTGAGTTAAAAGCAGCTTAGATCATACCTATTTCATGATTCAAAGAATCATTTTCAAATAGCCCTAGGTGTCTGATGCAAGAGAATCTTGGGTCCTTGGCAATCCTGTGTCACCAAAAACATGTTTGAAGTTTTCTATGTTGCTCAGTTTCTTCTTTGACTGAGTTGGTTTGGTGTTGCATGGTTTCCTTTGCTTACCGAGGTTGTTCGGTTATCTCTCTAGCGCTCGGTTACCTTGCTTACCGAGTTTTTTTATTTTGGATTTATGTTCAAGTTGACTCTTGCATTTATATTTGGTCATGGATTTAATGATGGTATCTATCATTGGGAAGCGTGTGGACCTAGATCTGGTCATTCCTTCTGTTGATGGTGGATCTAAAGGCCGACTTGTTCTATAGCCTCTTGTATAAATGTAGTTGTTTGGTTAGAGTTTAGGAGTCATTTTTTGGGATAGAAGATAGAACATTAGAGATTGTTGGTAGATCCTCACATGTTGGAGGACTTATGTACTTGATTGTAATATCTAGCCTAAACTAGGAAGGCCTTACAGCCCGGCATGTATAAATCAATTGAAGATAATATATGAAAGTTTCTACATTCTCTCTCTCACTTGTGTGTTTGTTGCTTCCACACAAGATCTCTGCAAGGTGGATCTGGTTAGGGTGTGCCTTTGGCCCCTCTCCCCATCCTCTCTTGCATCATCTTGTTGTGCCAATAATGCTACTAAGGATGTAGTTGTAGCCAAAATGTATAGAATAAGAGGATTTCTAGGAATATGAGGCATCAAGATAGGTGGATTATCCAAGTATTCCTTAATCTGATTCACTCTTTTCTCACATTTTTCATTCCTTATACACTTAAATCCTTTATACAAGTTCTTGTTAAATGGTTCTGCTTTGTCAGCAAGTCGAGAGATGAGCCTCCTAATAGAATATAGGAATCCTTGTAGACTTCTCATTTGACTAATAGACTATAGGAATCATATGATATAACCAAGTATTTTTCTAGAGGTAACCCCAAGTGCACACTTTTTAGGATTTATTCTTAGCTTAAACTGTTCCATAAGATCTAATATTAATCCCAAATCTCTAAGATGCATGTTTCTCTTATGAGAATTAGTCAGGGTGTCATCCACATAAGACTCCATATTTTTATGCATCATATCATGAAATATTGTGGTCATAGCTCACTGATATGCAACTCCAACATTTTTAAGTCCAAATGGCATAACATTCCAACAGAAAGTTCCCCATGTATAAGTGAAATCTATTTTCTTTTGATCTTTTGGAGAAATTTTTATCTAGTTATATCTCGAGAATTATTTTTTAAATAATTTATCTCATAGACCACTGTCATGTCCACTATCATGTCAATATTGAGGAGTGGAAAATCATCCTTAGGGAATGCTTTATTTAGATCTCAGAAATTAGTGCATACTCATATGGATTTATCTGGTTTAGACATAGGTACAATGCTAGATATCCATTCAGTGTAATCAATAGCCCTTATGAATCCATCTTGAAGGAGCTTTTCTAGTTCAGGTTTGACAAGGAGAGATACATGTGGATGCATTTTTCATAGCTTTTGTTTCATAGGTTTGACACCAGAAGCTATGGATAAGTGATGCATTATAATATTAGTGTCAAGCCTTGGAATGTATGAATAAGTACAAGCAAAATTTATCTTCTTTTCTAGGAAGAAATATGTGAATTGCCTCTTCTCTACCTCTGACAAAGACTAAGCTAAGTGTATGGCATGAGGTACTTCATTTATCCCAATGTTGATTGACTAAGTAGGTTCTATCAAAACTAATGATGTTTCTTGAAAGTAGCTAGGTAGAACACCAAATATCTCATCTGTAGGCACCTCAGAGAGGTTTTCACCCTTAGATACATCTTTTCTTTTTACTATTTTTGGCTTTGACACCGCCACAAAGTGGTTTTTTCCATTAGAGTGCCTATTATTTTTTATTTTATTTTATTTTGTGACTATGATACTTGATGTCTAAATCAGTCATACTTGTTGTTGGTTCACTAGTGGAAGAGACTACAGGCTCAAGAGTGTTTAAGTAGCAGGCAATCTCATAGTCATTTTGAAAGGTCAAGAGCTCAGGGCATTGGTTTTATTGTGACCAATCAACAAGGTTTGGATGTATAAGATAAAGGGATGTGGAAGGTTCCAAAGTATTGATGTGAAGGGAATCATTTCCAATGACAAGTATTTCAGAATCTATAAGGTCCCCTTCAAAAATATCGAAATCGATAAGACTCCTAGCATTGTCAACTTGACCTAAAAAAGAACAATATGCCGATCCGACTTGTCAAACCCAATGAGTGGCTCATCTTCTATCTTAGGTTGATTAGCATAGATGTGAATGACATCAAATCCTCCCTCCATAGATGCAACTAAGAGAGAATCCCACTCATATTCCCTAGAGTCACTCCTTTCAATTTTATGTACCAATCTAGCAATGGTTTCATGTATGTGTTCTTCCTTATGATCTTCAATATCTGAAGCATAGTTGTAGTTAGAAGTAGAACTTTAGACCTATGTGATCAGTATGTTTTTAAAATTCTCCCCAAAGAAGAGAAGTGGAGGGGAAAAAATCTTCTCTCTCGAGAAATAGTGTTAATGGGTTCAATTTCCTTTCCAGACTCTTCTGTGTCATTTGATTCTTCATCCAGAAAGGGTCTATTATTAGTAGTAGAAAGTGTTAGGAATTAATTTTTAATATATCCTATAGGGGAGTATTCACATCCATTCTATAGCAGCCATTGTTGCATTCATGACTATGATTTTCATTGATGTCAACACAGAAATCTACTGAAGATTAGAAGAGAAGTAGACAGTGTTTGAGTTAGCGCACTTGGGATATTCAAGATGAAGCTAGGCATAGTTGAGGACTTATTTTATGATGTTTTATGAGATCATGGTTAAGATCATAGACAATAATTCATTTATTCATGGAAGTTATGAGGAAATCACTGGAAGCAATATTCAGGAAGTGTTCCTGAGTAGCGGTTTGTGGAAATTAGATGATATCTCCTAATCGGGATAGAATCTAGTTATGTGTAGTTAGATAGAAGTTGAAGACATTTTGATAGTGATGTGGATGATAGTGCAAGAACTGAGGTTGCACAAGTGAATAATTATATTGATTGGAAGCTGATAGTTTTGTGTAATTTTGATGTAATGTGTGGAAACTTTTCTTTTTTAATTTGTATGGCGACTCATTTTTAATTACTTGAGTGTGGTATAAAGGAAGGAATGTATTCCTTGTTGTAATGTGTGTGTAATGAATGTAAGTGTGTATGAAGAAATTGTGAAAGCAAAATTGTTGAAGGAGGATATGCGAAATACTGAGATCTGGTATTGAGATTTGAAGAAGCAGTTGGTGCAGTTTGGCATAGTCAGAGAAGGAGTATTGAATTATTGAGATCAATAATATTTTGGTATCATTCTATTGAGTAATACAAAGATCATTTGGACAGTGACTTCGGTGATCTTACCCTGAAGCTATTTGGGCAGTGGGTCCTTCTATATTTTATAACTCCTAACAGCGTTAGAATCTTTTAACAGGGATTCAAAATCACCTAACATGGATTCATATGTACTAAATGTATTTCATAAGACTCCTAAAAGAGTCCATCCTCTCACAAGGAACTTCCATATTAGTGCATCTTTTGTGGGCATCATTCCCACCAAGGTTTACTCTTTAATCAAGAGGTTCCCTAGACAACATATCTTGTGTCATTATGTTATTGTGTATGAATATCTTTCTATGGTTGTTGGTTTCATTTCTTACATGGTTAAAATCTATTGAAGTTGATAAAAGTTATATTTTTCTGATAACTGGTTCATACCCCCCCCTCCCTCTTAGTTATCCTGGTGGACTTTACTTTCTAACAATTGGTATTAGAGCAAAAGGTCCTTGAAGCAAAAGTTTAACAACTTAAGGAGATCCATGGTGAATTTCAAGAAAGAAAGCCCTAAGTTTGATGGAGCAAATTTTGATAGCTGGAAAGAAAATATGAAGACACACCTACTTTGTTTAGGACCAGGCTATTGTTTAATCACAAAGAATGAGAAGACTATCATTGATGAGGATAAGATTGAAGATTGTACTAATGAGGAAAGAGATCTATTCATGTGTAACATACTTGATAGAGAAGCACTCTTGTTAGCCCTTCCAAAAAATGAATACACTCAGGTAAATATCTAAAGACATCTCATGAAATTTGGTTAGCTTTACAGTCTACTTTTGAAAGTGATGAACATTCTAAGAAAGTCATATTACATAATTGGATATGTGCATTTGAAGATATAAGAATGATAAAAGATGAATCTGTTAGAAGCTATATTGGTAGAATGTCAAAGATTGTTGCAGGTATAAAATATTGTGGAGGAAAAAAGATAGAGAATGAAGTGATATCAAAAATTATGAGGACATTGACTCCTACATTCAAGAAGAAAACATAGATGATTGAACAAGTTATACCTTGTACTATGAACTTCACCAGAGAGACTCTTCTTGGAAGATTGGAAGTAGAAGAGATGAACCTAAGGCTATCAGGAGACTTACCTAGAATGGAGACAACATTCAATGCTCTTAGTGTTCATCCTACTTTGTCAAGAAGCATAAGTGTGATCAGAGACTATGCTAGCAGCAACAGATCTAGAAATGAAGAAGACATGAAGATTGAAGAAGGTATTGCCTTTCTTTTAAAGAGAGAACTACATGGTAAGAAAAATTTTAAATGTTGGACTTGTCAAGAATATGGTCATTTTGCATCTAAATGTCCTAAGAGAGTTAAGAAGTATACAAACAACTTTAAGCCTAGAAGATCTAAAGATGTTATTATGCAAATAATGAAGAACTTGAAGCTAGCTTGGAGAAATCTTTGAGTTAAATTGATAAGTTGAGAATAATGATGATATAGGATTTGTAGAAATTAAAGAAGAAAATCCTAAAACTAAAATTAAGGAAGAAAAGGCTTTAGTTTCCCAAGTAGAAAAGAAAGTTGATTGGATTATAGATAGTGGTTGTTCACATCATATGACTGGAGACATGAAAAAGTTCATAAAGTTTAACAATTATGATGGAGGAGTTGTTAGAGTTGGAAACAATGCGCCTTGTTTGATTAAAGGTATAGGATCTATTGCTCTTGATGGAAAGACTAATACTGATGATGTTTACTTTTTGGATGGTTTGAAACATAATCTTTTCAGTGTTGGATAGTTAGTTGATAAGGGATATCAAGTTTGGTTTACTGAGAAAACTTGTGTGATAAAAGACAAGGATGGTAATTTGATTGGTACTGGATATAGAACTAGAGGTAATGTATTTCAGTTGAATCCTACTGAGATGACATGTTTGATTACTAAGATTGATGACATTTGGTTATGGCACAGAAGATTTTGTCATATAAACTTTGATAACATTGTGAAAGTGAGTACCACACTTGCAGTAAGAGATTGCCTAAAATTATGAAGCCTACTAACATGATTCACAAGGAATGTGTGATGGCTAAATAGAAGAGAAGCTCATTTCCCAGCAAGAAGTTTACAACAGCAGAGAAGTTGGAGATTGTTCATACCAATTTGAGTGGTCCTACAAGGACTAGAGGATTCTATGGAGAAAGGTACTTTATGATTCTTGTTGATGATTTTACAAGAATGATGTGGATTGCATTTCTTAAAGAAAAATCTAAAGCATTTTATAAGTTTAAGATCATTAAGAACAAAGTTGAGAATGAATCTGGAATGAAGATTAAATGTTTGAGATTAGATAGAGGTGGAGAATTTACTTCAAAAGAATTTAACATTTTTTGTGAAGTGAATGGTATTAAAAGACAGTTTTCAGCCCCTAGGACACCTGAACAAAATGGTATTGCAGAAAGGAGGAACAGATTAGTAACTGAAGTAGCAAGAGCTATGTTATTTGAGAATGATTTGGTGAAGATATTTTGGAGAGAAGCAGTAAACACATCAGTGTATACAATGAACAGAATACAAATCAGAGCAGACACAAACAAGACACCCTATGAACTATGGTTTGGACATGCACCATCAGTTAAGTATTTTAGAATTTTTGGAAGCAAATGTTATATTAAGAGAGATGATGACATTGGAAAGTTTGATCCTAGAAGTGATGAAGGTATATTTCTTGGATATTCATTGAAGAGAAAAGCTTACATATGTTACAATAAGAGAACTAAGACTATTGTTGAGAACACAAATGTTAAAGTTGATGAAAAGTTCAGGATTTAGGAAAGAATCCTTGATTATGAATCAGATGAAGGAACTCATCCTAGACCTATTCCAAAGACTACTGAATTATTCTATGAAACTGACAGTGATTTTTTGAATGAAAGCCATAGTGAAGAAACCATTGAAGAACCTACAACAAAAACAAGTACTAAGACAGTGACACCTAACAGGAATCTATTAAGGAATCATCCTACTAAGCAGATTATTGGAAGCATAGACAGAGGAGTTTTGACACAAAATAAGGTACAAGAATAGCTATGTTTGATTTCTCAAATTGAACCTAAATCTACTAGTGAAGCCTATGAAGATGAACATTGGATTAAAGCTATGAAAGAAGAATTGGATTAGATTGAAAAGAACAAGACATGGGAATTGGTCCCTAGACCTAAAGATAAGAATGTTATTGGAACAAAATGGGTATTCATAAACAAGAGGAATGAACAAGGAGAAGTAGTAAGGAGCAAAGAAAGATTGGTATGTAAAGGATACTCACAGGAAGAAGGAATTGACTATGAAGAAACTTTTACACCAGTAGCAAGAATTGAAGTAGTAAGAATTTTTTTGGCTTATGCAGCTTTTAAGAAATTCAAAGTGTATCAGATGGATGTGAAGTCATCATTTTTGAATGGAGAATTTAGAAGAAGAAGTTTATATTGAGCAGCCTGAAGGTTTTCCTTTAACTGAAGAAGGAGACATGGTATGTAAACTAAAGAAAGCTTTATATGGACTAAAGTAATCACCTAGAACTTGGTATGTGAGATTGGATAAGTATTTGTTGAAATTAGGATTTACAAAAGGAACAGCTGATAGAAACCTGTATACAAAAGAAATTGAAAATGGTTTATTGGTTGTTATTTTTTTTTATGATATTATTTTTGGAGGAGAAGATGAAGCCAATGATAAATTTGCAGATGAAATGAAGACTAAATTTGAAATGAGTATGATTGGTGAAATGAAATACTTTTTAGGATTACAAATAACATAGAACAGTGATGGTATCTTTGTAAGTTAGACAAAGTACTTGAATGATTTATTGAAGAGATTTGGAATGGAGAATTGTAAACCAATTGGAACACCTATGGTAACTAGACATAAGTTATCTAGCATAGATGAGACTCCTGTAGTGGAACAGAAGAAGTACAGATCTATGATTGGAGGATTTCCATATTTGACTCATACAAGACCTGATATAGCACATTCGGTTGGAATTGTAGCAAGATTTCAAGCTGAACCTAGAGAATCACATTATGCATCAATAAAGAGGATACTAAGGTACTTAAGAGGCATAATTGAGTATGGATTGTGGTATAAAAAATCTAATGATTTTACCCTATGTGCATATACAGATGTTGATTGGGGAGGCAATGTTGATGATAGAAAGAGCACCAGTGGTGGAGCATTTTTCCTTTGAGGAAGATTAGTTTCTTAGCTAAGCAAGAAGCAGAATTGTATTTCACAAAGCACGGAAAAAGAAGAGTATGTAGCAGAAACAAACAATTATAATCAGATAATTTGGATGAAGCAAATGCTGAAGCATATTGGAATAAAATTTGTTGAGACTATTGTTATACATTGTGATAACACCAGCACAATTAGTATGTCTAAGAACCCTGTGTTACACTCTAAGACAAAGCATATAGAGATAAAGTATCATGTAGTGAGAGAGAAACTTGTAGAGAAAGAAGTTAGACTTGAGTACATAAGCACAAAGGAGCAGATTGTAGACATATTTGCAAAGCCTTTGCCTAAGGATACATTTGAGTATCTAAGAGGTATGCTTGGGGTTATGCCCCAGCCTACTTTTGAGAAGTGATGTAGATTGTTGCATTCATCTAGTGGTATATGAGCCCTATCTTTCTTCTAGACTGGATGGTGGTACTTCCTCTATGGGGGAGTGTGTGTATCTGAGCTGAGTCATGAGGACTCTAGTGAATGTATTTTCTGAATAGTGTCTTTTGACATTGGAGTTGTTGTTGACATAATGATGAAACACCTATCATTGATGTCAATGGGGGAGAAGTATACATGAAAAACCATCTAAAACATCTGTTGGAGAGAATTGAATAGGAAAATGAAGCAATATTTGATTGATGAAGAAGACTTGAAAGCATTTTCAGAGCAACAGTGTTGCAATGTTGGATTTATGGAACTTGGATGTTTTTTCATCTATGTTGTCATCAATACCAATGGGGGAGATTGTTAGGAATGAATGCTGAATATATCCTATGGGGGAGTATTTTCATCCATTCTATAGCATTTTTTGTTGCATTCATGACTATGATTGTCATTGATGTCAACACAATAATCTACTAAAGATTAGCATAGAAGCAGATAATGTTTGAGTTAACACCCTTGGGATATTGAAGATGAAGCTATGTGCAGTTGAGGACTTATTTTATGATGTTTTATGAGATCATGGTTAAGAGCGCAGATAGTAATTCATTTATTCATGGAAGTTATGAGGAAATCAGTGGAAGCAGTATTTAGCCAGTGTTCCTAAGTATCAGTTTGTGGAAACTGGATGATATCTCCTAATCGGGATAGAATCTAGTTATGTGAAGTTAGAGAGTAGTTGAAGACATGTTGATAGTGACATGGATGATAGTGCAAGATTTGAGGTCGCATGAGTGAAGAATTATATTGATTGGAAGCCAACAGTTTTGTGTAATTTTGATGTAACATGTGGAAACTTTTATTTTGTAATTTGTATGCTGACTCATTTGTAATTACTTTAGTGTGGTATAAAGGAAGGAATGTATTCCTTTTTTTAATGTGTGTGTAATGAATGTAAGTGTGTATGAAGAAATTGTGAAAGAAAAATTATTGAAGGAGGATATGCAAAATACTGAGATCTGGTATTGAGATCTGAAGAAGTAGTTGGTGTGGTTTGGCACAGTCAGAGAAGGAGTATTGAATTTTTGAGATCAGTAATCTTTTAGTATTATTCTATTGAGTAATACAAAGATTAGTTGGACAGTGAGTTCTGTGATCTTACCTTGAAGTTGTTTGGGCAGTGGGTCCTTCTGTCTTCTATAACTGCTAATAGAGTTAGAATCTTTTAACAGGGATTCAAAATATCCTAACAAGGATTCATATGTACTGAATGTATTTCATAAGACTCCTAATAGATTCCATCCTCTCACAAGGAACTTTCATATTAGTGCATATTTTGTGGGCATCATTCCCACCGGGGTTTACTCTTTGATCAAGAGGTTCCCTAGTCAACATATCTTGTGTCATTGTGTTATTGTGTATGAATATCTTTCTATGGTTGTTGGTTGCATTGCTTACATGGTTAAAATCTATTGAAGTTGATAAAATTTATATTTTTCTGATAACTGATTCACCACCCCCCCCCCCCCCCTCTCAATTATCCTGGTGGACTTTACTTTCTAATAGAAAGTACCACACTAGTTTTGTCTTTAGACTTTAGTCCCTTAGTAGGACTTAGTGGTTCAATAAGAGCTTATTTCTGATCACTCAAAGGACCATGACCTAAATATCCCATTTTAGCTAGCAACTCATATCCATTTCCATATTTTTTGGGATAATTTTGATAGTAGGTGTAGAACTCTTAGTGTCATTTCTATAGTATATCCATTCCCTAACAACTTTTTCTATGTTTTCATCTTCCATAGGAACTGAGGATTGAACAAAAGTTCCATATATAGTCATATAAGAGGAAGATAGTTTCTTACCATCAAAAGATTTACCATAAGACCAAGGAGAAATGGGAAGTGATGCAATAGAGCCCAAACGATATTCCACCATCCTAGTATTCAATAGTTTCCTTTTCCTTTTAGATTCAGCTAGTGTGCTTTTAGTTTCTTCAACTGCTCTATTACGTGGTACAAAAGTTTCAGCAGTGAGAGAAGTAACTAACATAGTGTTATCCCTTGGAATAGAAACCCTAGTGCCATTATAAGGAAACTTGATACATTGGTGATATGTAGACAAAAATGCTTGCATTTTATGTATCCAAGGTCCTCCTAGCAAGATGGTGTATGCAAGAGGTAGATTTAGAACTTGGAAGAAAACATCTTTCTCAACTAGACCTACTCAAATATGAAGTACAAAAAGGCCCTTAGAAGATCTTTCTTCTTCATCATAATCTTTAATTGTGATCTTTCTTCTAGGATTGATGGTGTGTTTAGAGAAACCCAACTATTGCAGCAATTTGTATGTACAAATGTTCAACCCTGCGCCTCCATCTATCAACATGTGCTTGACATGGGTTTTATGGATTTTGACCTCAATGTGTAAAGCTAGATTGTGTGAATGGTTGAGTGACTTGTAATCCTCCTCAAAAAAGGAGAGGTAATGAGGTGCAATGAGATGGTTAACCATGGTCTGGAATCAATCAACGTCAATTTCCTTAGGAATATTTTTCATGAGTAATGTTTTCTCTAGGATCTCCTTATGAACATGGAAAAGTTGTAACAACTCAAATATAGATATCTAAGTGGGAGTATGTTGTAATTGGTCTAGTAGACTGTAGTTTGAATTGATTGATGTGGATGTGTGCTTAGAAGATGAGGTCCTTGACTATCTAGGTGATGACTTCTTGGAAGAATGAGGCCCATTAAGCATGATTTTTGATTGACTTCGAGTCACAACATTCAAGTTCATAGTATGTGTATGTGTTGGGGATTCAACTCCTTTGAGGATAATCATAGGCTATTGTACTTGTGTGTTCTCATTTTCAAATTCATAAGACCGTGATTATGTGTAAGAATAACCAATACCCCTAAGGATAATCTAAGGTGATTCATCAATATCTAATTTGTAGTCTTCCTTCTTACCATTAATCATGTTTATGCTCTCATAATCTTGTTCAAGCATGTGTATGATGCTGCCATTATCTATGTAAGTGTAGTTGAACTTAGCACCCTCATTCTTCATTTTAGATCCTTCTCCTTGTTTTTACTTGGGTAGTGGTTCAGTATAGACCTTGTGATTAGCATTAGTCATGTGTCCATCCACCCCAACTTTCTTATTATCAATAAGGTCTTGAATGAGGTGATTAAGTATCATACAATTGTCAGTTTTATGACCTTTTTTCCTATGATAGTTGCAATAATGGTCATTATTCCACCACTTAGGATTAACTTTTGGTTCATAAGGTTTTGAATTGTCTGGTAATGTGATGATCTTGTTTGATACCAAAGTTTTCAGCACCACTTCAAGTGAGTCTCCTAGAGGTGTAAAAGTGTGCTTAGGTTTGGGTGTCCATGATTATTTACCCTTGCTAAAGTCATTGGACCTGTTTAAATCATAAGGTTTTGAAGCCTCTTGTTTTTTGTTAGCTTGGATGCCACTAGTCAAATTGACAATAGGTTCTTTGAACTTTTTTGTAGGTGTGTCAACTATACCATCATTCACTACATTCTTGTTTTTGTTCCATGATTGTGATTTACCCTTGTCTTTGCCATTTTTATTGTTGTGATTTTAGTTATTGTTATTAGACTTGTCCTTGTTCAAACTAAGTTCACTCTTCTTGATTAGAACATCTTCAATTTGTAGGGCACTTTCTATCATCATGTCAAATATGGAAAAGAGTTTCTTTCTAAGCTCATTGTGTAATTCGGGAACAAGGTTATTGACAAAAATGTTGATCTTCTCAATTTTGGGAATTTGTCTAGGGTAACATGAATAAAGCTTCCTCCTTTGCTGAAGGAAATTCACAAAGGATTCCCCTTGGCATTTTTTGATATTGCATAGATCTAGCATGGTGAAAACATGTTGAATGTTGTAAGAGTAATATTAAATGAATCTTTGTACTAGTTGGTCAAATGACTTAAGTTGAGGAGATAGTTTAGTGAACCACTCCATAGCTTGACCCCTAAGGCTCTGATCCAAATTAAATATTCAAAGTATAATACCTAGTGTGAGATGTTACCCGCGGTATTGTTAATTCCAAACAAAACAATTTCTAGATAACAAATTACGCAAGCCAAAAAAATAGTTTTCCATTCCATTCAAAACCTCAAGTTTATAGAATGTATGATGGTTATGAAGGGTCACCAAAATCCCTTTGAAATGAAAAGAATAGACACATAATGTTTATTACAAAATAAAAAAATAAAAACCAAAAATTTCAAAACTATGTTGAAATTTATGCCTAATTGTAGAAGACATAACTTTCTACACAGCTCGAAAAAGCACACCGCTTACACCATCAAAAATCTAATCAAATTATCTGGAGGAAAATTTGAGGAGTCTTGAACTCTTCAAAATTTCCTCCAAATAATTTGATTAGCTTTCCAACAATGTAAGAGGCTTTCTTTTTTGAGCTATGTGTAGAAAGTTATGCCTTCTACAAGTAGGCATAAATTTAAAAATAGTTTTTGATGTTTTAGTTCTTATTTTTTATTTAGTCTTGAACTCCTCGGAGGAAGATGGGCCTAGAAATACTCTAAAGACCTGTAAAAATGCAAATTACTAAAACCTATTAAATACTAAAAAATCAGATTTTGATATACACATAAAATTTCTACCAGGCTCCTTTGAATCATCATCAATCCTGTTCTGATCAGGCTCCTAGGAAAGAGTCTTATAAGATAAGTGGGTTCATACAAGAATTCCATACATACTGCAAAAAAATCCCTAACATCATTATGAGGATCTCCACTACCATCATACTTGTCATATTTTGGAAATTCAACCTTGTGAGGAAAAGGAGGCATGTATAAATCTTTGTCAAAAGGAAATGAACATATATCCTCAAGTGAAAAGGATGTCCTTGGTTGTTCTTTCTCCTTTGTCAAGTTTAGAATTTATTTCTTCATCTCTTCCATTTGTTTATTCATAACCTCTAATTCAAATGGTTCCTCTTTTTTTTTTAATCAAATTGACAATATCAAATTTGTGAGGTAACTTAACTCCTTGTGAGGCTAAGTGCATGGCATATTTGTCTTTGCCTTGATTCAAGGTCAATTTCATGAGTTTTTGAAAATGTGTCTTGTTGGAATTGTAAGATTTCTTCTTCAATTATCTCAACGTCCGAATCGTCACTTTGTTAACCATATGAAACATGTCTAGTGTGTTGAGAGGCATGTTGTGATCCATGTCTATAGGTGTGATGATCAAAGTATTTGTCCAAATTTTCTTGATTTCCTTCTCCAAAGTGTTTTTTTCCTAATTATTTCAAAAATTCATCAATCCTCATATTTTTCTCTTCCATGGTTAGAGTGTAAGAAACACAGTTTTCTGACCTAGGTGAGGATAGTGTGGACTTACTAAAGATTTTAGTAAAGGGATCCAAAACCCCAAGGTTTAGGTTCTCCTCTAGGTGATTTGTCAAAGTTTAATTTAGGTTGCTTCCCTTGGTGGATCTAATATCTAGTTGTAACCAACATAAAAGAATATTGTCAAGAGCTAAATAGGATGACTTAGAATGGCTCGATTTTTCAAACTAGGTAAGAAAAATGTCCACTTGTCCAAAGTGAAAAAGCATAAAAAGAGAGCAAAGATAACTTTCCACAAGATGCCCAAGCTACAGGTAGATGCCCTATGTATGACATTTGTGAACAAGATAAGATAAGATAAAGGATCCAAAAGGGATGAGGGACAAGTGACCAATCTACTAACCAAGAGTGTATTCAAGAGATCCAAGTAATCTTTTTAAGATAAAGGAGACTCCTAACTTGCTCGAATGTACCAAATAACAATAATAGCTAAGGATAACAATGGAGATGCTATGTTGAAAATGTTTAAGCTTAATTTGAAAGTTTGACTCCAAAGGATTGTGATGGTTGATTGACAAGTTTAGAGTATTTTCTAGACCAAGTTTGATTATTTATGTTGAAAGAAAATGATGTGAACAAGCAATAGTCTCCAAACAATCCAACAAGGGATAAAGAGACCTTGCAGATACAAGAACTTGTGAGGTCTAAGGTTTGTTTTCAATTTTCTAGGAGCGTCAAGTGTATGTTCACAAATATTCTCATGGGTCTCAACACAAATCGAAAACACATAAAGAAAGAACTACCTAAGGAAATGGCTAGTATCAAAACCTTTGCTCACAACTTGCTACTCCTTTGCCTCACACAAAGTGATGTTGGATTTGTCATGGATATTCATCCAAGGGAATACATATGGTGAGGTGATCTAGGTAAGTCCACTTGGATCAATCCTTGCACAAAGATTATGATACTTTTAGAAGTAAATAGGGCAACCTCTAACTTAAGGTAGTTAGTAAGGATCTTCGTTCATGAATACCCCTTGTAGTTATGCAAGAGGAATTGAGGCCTATAGCCCTACAATCACCCAAAAATTCTATTCTCTCAAGAAATATTGAGACCTCTTGGCCCTATACAAGTTGGATGTACTTCCCTTGTAGTCTTGTAAACAAGATTGAGACCAAGATGGCCCTACAAGTGCCTAAACAAGTGTAGTATTGCTTAGCAAGATTGAGGCAACTAGGCCCTACACATGAAGAAGCATTAGAAGTAGATAATAGCCAAGTCTTCCCTCTCTTTGAATTGAAAGAAGATTTTGATTATAGTGGGATGGAGTACTCGGGTTCACTTGTTCCCCACTTGGGTCATTCCTAAAAGATTTCTCTCTTGGCACGCCCTCTAAAGGTAAATGCAAGAAAGTAAAATGGATAACTAATGGAGGTCAAGATTTTTTATTTCCACAAGGAAAAGAGCATACTCTCCTACTCCATATTTTCTCCCAAACACATCAAGAACATGTTCATTTACCCAAGATTCCTTTTACAAGTAACAAACTAAGTACGTCAAGATTTATGATTCATCCTCTAGGAGGTGAAGAGCATACTATCCTTCTACTCAACTAATCACAAGAAAATAATCCTTTCTAATTAAAACTAGGTGCCTAGAAAACCAAATTTATGAATGCACAATGTTTAGTTGTCTCCAAGGAAACCTAAAAAACTAATGAATTAGTAGTCTCAAATCTTTTCAAGATCTTCAAACAATATCCTACAAAAAAAATTGATTAGTAGTCTCAAAATTCTTTATTCTTGGTCAACAATTCTACAAAACCACTATTAGAAGATAGGAAATATCGAAGACTTGCAAGAAATCTCAATCATGCATTGAACTATGTGCAAATAAAGTGCAAGCTCATCACAATTTGTTTTTGCTTTTGACCTAGTCAACAAGATCTGATTTGTTTTCTATAATTTTGACCCCAAAAATAGAAATGTAAAGAAACCCCTGTTAAAATAATGAGAGATTTCAAAAAATGCAAAAATTTTAGAAATATCTCTTAATTTGTGCCCTAGAGACCCATTTGTTTCTAAAATAGACAAGTTTTCACAAATCAACTATTTAAGCCATGTTATTGCATCTAAATTAAAAATACAAATAAGTAACCCCCTGTATAATTCTCAGACCTTTCCAAAACTATAATTTGTTGCAAAAAATCCTCTGATTTGCGACTAGAAATAAATTTTCATGAAAATTAAAAAATTTATAACTTGCGAAAAAATGATCTAAAAATCCTAATTTTCAGACTGAGACACCTCTAATCCATCCCCAACCTACAAAAACAATTTCAAATGAAAAGACTGAGCCATTTGGAAGATATGACCAAATATTTCAAAAACCTAGGGTTTTTGCCTTCAACTCAACCTACACAAGGGTTAACCTTAAAAACCAAAGTGAGTATGCAAAATTCGTGGGTTAGCCCCATGGTGGGTGCCAAAAAGATGTGATCCAAAAAGTGTGGTCACTTCTATAAACCATTATATTCAAGAGATCCAATGAATTTGGAGTCTTAGAAGGCAGCTTATAGCTTCCTATCCATAGTATGCAAGAATCATGTAGATAAAGATGGTGACTCTCAAATGAACACAATAAGAAAGATCCATGCAAAGTGCACTATCAAATGGAAGATTCAAGTAGATATCAAACAATGAGAGTGCAAATATCCAAGATATCCATGATGAATTCAAATCCAAAGTAATCTAAGATGAGATGCAAGAGATGGAAGATTAAGCTAAGATGAAATTCAAGAGTACAAAGAAAGTAAATCTAAACTAACAAGATAAACAATTACTGTCCATTCTAATTAGACTAGATTAACTAAGCTAAATACAAGAAAGTAAATAAAAAATATAAGATAAATGATAATGCAATTCTTCAAGATGTAACATAAGCTAAGATGTAAGAATGCACCAAGATGAAAAGATGTCAAGAAGATTTCAAGAAAACTTTATAAGTACCAAGATTGCAAGAATGAGAAGATAGTCTCCTTTTAAAGAAATTAGAAATGAGCAAACAGTCAAGATTAAGAGGCAAAAGAATGAGAAATGGTGGAGAGTAAGTCTTGGTTGATCCATGTGCTCATGTCTTTAAGAGGCAAAAAGAAAAGGCTAAGCTTAAGAGGCAAAACAATGAGCGGTAGAGATAAAGAGGCAAAATCCTTCTTCAAAAGTCAAAAGATTCCATCTCATTGGAAAGTGCACTTTAAGTGGAGGGATTTTCTTTTTTTTTTAATTATTATTATTAATTTTTATTTTTATTTTCAGAAAAGTGATTTTCATGTGCACTTAGTATAAAGGGGTCTTTTATTATTTAATTAAAAAGGAGAATATTCTTTTAATTAAATAAACCTAGAATAAAGTGGTCAAAATTTGAGGTATAATCAAATAAATGATTAATTATTCAAGCAAAATTGGTTTGATGCAATGCAATGGTCTAATATTTTAATTTAATTTTTCATAAAGAGGGATTATAGTTTACTAGACCAAAATTGGGTGATTACAGGTATAGGACCCCTAGGTGATCTATACCTAGGTATAGGATTCCTAGGTGACCTATACCTAGGTATAGGATGCCTAGGAAACCTATACCTAGGTATATGACACTTAGGAGATCTATGCCCTGAGATTTGGGCTTAAATTTTAATTAGTATCTCATTACATTATTTTAGTGGGATTTCTAGATTTACAATCATCATGTGTTAGTTTTGATCCTCAAAATATTGTGAGAGGTATATAAGTGGCCTATCTCTCCTCATTTGGGCATAATCAAGTTCATAAGGTAAGTTGAAGTTCAAGTGCTATCCTACAATTTTGTATCTAAGCATTCAAGATCAAGTGTCAAGCATTCTTCAAATATCCTAAGGCATTTTTAATGCAATCTTCTCCATTGTAGCATGATTCTCTCCCATGATGGCCACATGGAGGAGTTTTCAATGAAGAAAGAATGTCCTTTTGTCCATTTGCATGCATTTTATTCATCCACTCTTCAAGGTAGGATTTATCATGCATAGAAACATTGAAGATCTTAGGTTGGAATTTATAGATCCATGAATTTGTGAAAGGCATCCTTGATTCCTTCCTACTTTCTAAGGTTTAACAACAAATATCAAGAAACATGCAAGCATCTTCATGAATATGTGCCATCTCAACATCCATTCATGAAGGTATACACATATACAAGGTATATCTAATATTTTCCTTTGTTGTTATGTTCTTTTCTTTTTTGCACTTTCATTTCAATTTCAAGGTTGATTCCTAAATAGGGGTTTGACCAAGGCAAACCCCTTTCAACTCAACAATTTTCCATTTTTCTATCTGTAGGTTCAAGTGATGAAGTTGTTGTCATAGATCTGGAAAGTACAAGACCCAAAGGACAATCTCTAAATATTTTAGGAAAATTATAGGGTACAAGAAAACTAGGTGGCCTATACTTGGGTATAAGGTGATTGGGCAACCTATACCCTAAAAAATAGGCTCATATTTTAATGACTAGTCAGTATTGTAGAATAGTTTATGTTTCTATTTAGTACAGGTGTCTTCCTATTATCTATTTATCTATTTCTACTAAAAAAATTCACCTACCTTACTTCTTAGTCTTCTATTTTACATTAATCAATCCTATATCCTCAAATCAGTCTCATCATAATCCTAATCATAGAGGATTATTGCACTCACTTAGCGCTTAAGTCCTACTTGATCCTATTGGGTCATTTTCCTTTAACATGGGGGCATACACCTATTAGGAATAGTCCCAAGAGATAACTAAGAGGGGGGGGGGGGGTGAATCAATTATCTACAAGATTCAATTCTTTATCCAATTAAGTATATAAGAACATTAAGCATAAAAACAATGAATAAACACTCAACAAAACACCACAATTTTGGTTATAGGGAAACCAAAATAGGTAAAAACCCCAGTGGGAATTGACACCTACTAATAATTGCACTAGTGTATTATGATCCCTATTAGAAGATCTTACAACCCTATTAGGAGTTGATCTTTATAATGCAATAAGTACAATGACCTAGTCAAGGGTCAGACCCTGTTAGGAGTCTTTTACAATTAACCCTGTTAGGGGTGAGGACACACTGTCTGAGAGCACACTTCTCAAAGGGGTGAAGGCTACAACCTTTTGAATAATAGATACACACTATATCTAGATCTTGGTGAGCTGATGTAGCCCTGCTATCTGGATCAGTTCCAATGAATAGAAAATACTCTTTACTTGGTCACATAGACCTTCTACTGATGGCTCAACACTTCGCACTTTCTGCTCTGCTTTTTCTTTCAACTCTGAACCATAATTTAGCAATCACAAATGACTGCCTATAAATATCTTTCCTCCAAATGATATAATTAATTTGGCCTGTTAGAACCATCTTGAAATCATATTAGAAAAACAAAACAACTCTCCAATAACACCATAGTTAGCTCTACTAAGCACGCAACATAAATTAGGACTTCACAATTCTATGTCAGTAGACACCACACTACACACAGCCGGCTTCACTAAATTATCTCTAACTTTCTTCTTATGCTGAATTAAATCATGCGCTCTTAACCAAACATTTTTAACTCTCCTCTTAACATAAATCCAAGTGCACATGCCACTATGATAGGCACAACTACCGCAATCTTATACACACTGTCGGCTTTCCCAGATAAAATCAAGAAACTATAACTGTCAATTGTAGACTTCATAACTCAACCAGTGCTACATATCTAACTCTGTGTTCATGAACATAACATCATAGATATGTCTACAACATAATTATAAAGGTGAAAAGCTCTAGTGCAACTGTATGGCCAACCACATATAGAACTGTCCCTGGGACCTGTCAAGAACACTCACTAATATACACAACTGTATTACTATCTTTGCTCATAATCAACCTCTATGTCTATGATATCATGTTGATAACATATCCATGTAACATATGTTGAAGGCTCTATTCATCAGGCTTCCACACATGTTGCTTACCATATGTTGTCATCAATGACAAACATACAGTCAATAATCTGGCTTGCTGGCAAATCTCCAACAATCTCCCCCTTGGGCATTAATGGTAACATATGGAATGAAAAACACCACCAAATCAGATGATCAATTATTTTATAACATTCTCCATTTCCTCAACAAAAAATCCCCCAAGGAATTATCCTCTAACTGTTGCAACATTCTTTAATATCCTCCATTTCCTCAATTGTACTGCTTCCTATGACTGTGTTTTTACTCCCCCTTTCTACTTGTTTTTTATTACTGTATATTCCTTCTTTTTTATGTTTTTCATGACTGTATATTACTCCCCCTTTGACATTAATGGAAAAGGGTGCCAAAAACATTAAGCATTGGTACTACTCTTGAGGTAGATTATTCAACCTTTCATCAGTCACTGAGGACTGATGCGCTCCTGCTATCTTTAATCAGATTCAGGGAAGGGAATTACTCCTAGCTTCTCCCTGAGATACTCAAAAGTATCTTTAGGTAAAGGCTTTGTGAATATGTCTGCTAGCTAATCTTTTGTACTCACATAATCCACCATTACTTCTTTTTCTGCTACTTTCTCTCTTAGGAAATGATACTTTATCTCAATATGTTTTGTCTTTGCATGCATCACGGGGTTCTTTGACATATTGATAGTGCTAGTGTTATCATAGTGAATAACAATAGGGTAGTTAATCTGAATACCAAAATCTTTTATCATTTGCTTGATCCACACAATTGTGGAGAAATTCAATGCTGCTGCAACATATTCTTCTTATGTTGTTGACTGAGAGATACAATTCTTCCTTTTACTTGTCCAAGTAACAAGTCTATCTCCAAGGAATACAGCTCCTCCAGAGGTACTAGTATTTCTATCATCCATGCATCCTGCCCAATCTGCATCTGTATATACATGAAGCTTTACATTCTCTAAATTAGGATACCATAAACCATAGTCTAAGGTTCCATTCAAGTATCTGAATATTTTTTTTACTGCCATGAGATGACTTTGCTTAGGTTCTGTTGCAACTCTTCCAACAATACCAACTGCATTGGAAATGTCTGGTCTGGTTTGAGTAAGATATATAAGTTTTCAAATCATAGACTTATATAAGGTTATGTCTACTACTGGTGAATCATCTTCTTTTGAAAGCTAACATCCTGTTATCATAGGGGTACTTACTGGCTTGCAATCATCCATCTTGAATGTTTTAAAGATCTCTTTCACATACTTAGTTTGATTTATGAATATACCTTTGTCTATCTGATGCACATCCAATCCAAAAAAGTACTTGATAGGACCAATCATGCTCATTTAAAATTCTCTTTGCATCTCTTTAGCAAATTTTGCACTAAGCTTATCATTACCACCAAATATAATGTCATCAACAAATATAGCAACTAGCAATAGCCCATCAGATGTCTCTCTTATGAATAAGTTACAATCTACTGCTCATTTATTGAATCCAATCTTAGTCAAGTAACCATCAAGTCTTTCATACCATTCTCTAGGGGGGCTTGCTTAATTCCATAAAGGGCTTTCTTCAATCTGCACACCATATCAAGTCTGTTTGATAAGGTGAATCCTTCAGGCTGCTCTATGTAAACTTCTTCCTTTAACTCTCCATTCAGGAATGCTGACTTAACATCCATTTGATATACCTTAAATTTTTTGTATGTAGCATAAGATAGAAACAACTTTATGGCTTCTAATCTACTTACAGGTGCAAATGTATCTGATTAATCAATTCCTTCTCTTTGTGCATACCCTTTACATACTAATCTAGTTTTTTTTCTTACTATTGTTCCATCTTCATTCATCTTATTTCTAAATATCCCCTTTGTACCAATCACATTCTTATCATTAGGCCTAGGGACCAATTCCCATGTATCATTCTTAATTATTTGATCTAGCTCTTCTTTCATTGCTTCATGCCAATTTGAATCATTGCATGCATCTTCAACACTTAAGGGTTCAATCTGTGACAGTAAACATACCTCTTCATTTGTTGTCAAAATTTTTGCTTTTGATCTTGTCATGACTTTACTGCTTTGATCTCCATTGATGTCTTTCTTTGAATGATATCTTGATGTGAATTTTGGAACATTAGGAGTGACCTTCTCATCAGATTTATGAGATTCTTCTTCACTTGTTTTAGGGTCATTGAATAACACATCAATGCTGTCAGACATTTCAATAATTTCTTCACTATTGGTAGGTCTAGGTTCTTCTTCAATCATAGGTGCATAATCATGGTATCTCTCTTGAATCATAAGCTTCTCATCAATCGTAACATTAGCACTTTCAATGATCTTCTTCAATCTAAGATTAAAACATCTATAGGCTTTTCTTTTAGTAGAGTAACCAAGAAAAATACCTTCATCACTTCTTGCATCAAATTTTCCAATGGCTTCATCTCTCTTGATGTAGAACTTACTTCCAAAGATTTTGAAGTATTTCAATGTAGGTACATTCCCAAACTATAGCTCATAAGGTGTCTTGTTTGCGCTTGGCCTCAATTGAATTCTATTGATAGTGTAGACTATTGTATTGACCACATCTCTCCAATAGGTATGTGTGACCTTTCCTTCAATCATGATGGTGTGCGTTGTGTCAAGAATGATCCTATTCCTTCTCCCTGCAATTCCATTTTGTTTAGGGGTTCTATGGGCACTTAGTTGTCTCTTTATCCCATGTTCTTCACAGTACTCATAAAATCTGTCAGAGGTGAATTCTCCTCCTCTATCAGATCTCAGACATTTGATCTTCAATCCAGACTCATTTTCAACCTTAGCTTTGAATATTTTGAACTTTTCAAAGGCTTCTAATTTATCCTTTAAGAACGCAACCCACATCATTCTAGAATAATCATCAACAAATAAAATGAAATACCCTTCACCATAGTATGATCTTATTTGAGTTGGTCCACATAAGTCTATATGTATTAAATCCAACTTGTTCTCTGTCAAGTTGTGTTTTCTTCTAAATGAATTTCTTACATGCTTTCCCATCACACATTCTCTACATATTACATCAATTGGCTTTGCAATGCTAGGAAGATCTCTTACTACCTTAACTTTACTTATCTTTACTATGTTATCAAAATTGATATGACATAGTCTCTTGTGCCATAGCCAACTATCATCTACTTTAGCAACAAAATAACTTGCTTCTGGATTAAGCTGAAAGACATTACCTTTAGCCTTTGATCCTGATGCAATCATTTCTCCTTCCTTATTGTTAATAAAGCACTTGTTATCTTTGAACTCCAACCGTTAACCTTTGTCAAGAAGTTGTCCAACACTCAGTAGGTTATGATGCAAACCATCGACATATAGAACATCATCAGTGTTGTTCTTTCCATCCAAGGTAATGGATCCTCTACCAATGATGGGTTTAGGAGTGTTATCTCCAAATCTAACCATGCCTCCTTTGTACCTATCTAGATGAACAAATCTATCTTTGTCTCATGTCATGTGATGCGAGAAACCACTGTTAATGATCCAATCTGTCATGATATATGCTTGTGAAATCAGTGCTAATTCTTATGTATTCTTTTCATAATCAAGAGTAATGAATCCTATTTCCTCCTCAACTGATTCTTCATATGATACTCCATCTTCAGCATAGTAACATTCCTTTGTATACTTAGGCTTATAGTTATTTTTAAACTTCTTAACTCTTGTAGGACACTTGGATGCAAAATGACCAATCTTATTACATGAAAAGCATTTGAATGGTAATTGACCTTCATATTTTCCTTTTCCTTTCTTTTCTCTTTTAGCAATCATAGCAATGAAACCATCTATTGTTTTCTCTTCATTATCATCATCAAAATTACCAGTGGTGTTCAAGGATTTCTTACCATGTACTGAAGCTTTGAATGTTGTTTCACTTTTAGGTTCTGTCTTCAATCTTGATATCTCAAAGGCTGAAAGTTTGTTGATTAGAGTTTCTCTTTTAAAGTCTTTTGTGGACTGCATAGTTTCATCTAGGATGTATATCTTGTTGTCATATTTAGGAGTTGGGGTAGTCATCAGTTTGTCCATTATATCTTCTTTCGAGATTTCTCCACCATTGTTTCTGATTCCTACAACTGCTTCATTAATCCTTTGATTTTAGGCTTTGACATTCTCATCAGGTAGCATCTCTAATGTATTGTATCTTTTCTTCCATGTCTTTCTGTGTACATTCTTAGCTTGAATATCTCCTTCAAACATGTCTTCTAAGTATTTCCATATCTTATAGGCTTTGTCCATTTTCTTGATCTCTGAAAACTCACTGTCAAATAGGGTGCTGATGAGGGCTTCTTTGGCAGTAGCATTTAAAGTGAACATCTCCTTTTTCTTCAAGGTTGCATCTTCTTTTGCGAGATCAGCTAGTGAAGAAATCTCAACTTATTTGGTAGCTACTTCAAAAATTTCAAAGGCAATGCATTGTAAATGTGTCATCATTTTGTTCTTCCAGTCTAGATAGTTCTCTCTGTCAAACTTCAGACTTTATTTTCTAAAGAATTCCATCTGATCAACCTCAATCTATTAAACTTTCTCTCGGAGGTACTTGGCTCTTATACCAATTGTTAGGAATAGTCCCAAGAGATAACTGAGGGGGGGGGGGGTGGGGGCTGAATCAGTTATCTACAAGATTTAATTATTTATCCAATTAAGTATATAAGAACATTAAGCATAAACACAATGAATTAACACTCAACACAACACCATAATTTTGGTTACGGGGAAACCCGACTAGGTAAAAACCCCAATGGGAATTGACACCCACTAAGAACTACACTAGTGTATTATGATCCCTATTAGAAGATCTTACAACCCTGTTAGGAGTTGACCTTTAAAATGCAATAAGTACAGTGACCTAGTCAAGGGTCAGACCCTATTAGGAGTCTTTTACAATTAACTCTATTAGGGGTGAGGACGCACTGTCTGAAAGCACACTGCTCAAAGGGGTGAAGGCTACAACCTTCTGAATAATAGATACACTCTATATCTAGATCTTGGTGAACTACGCATAGATGTGTTGTTTGGATCAGTTCCAATGAATATAAAATACTCTTTACTTGGTCACATATTCCTTCTATCAATGGCTCAACACTTCACACTTTCTATTATGCTTTTACTTTCAACTCTGAACCATAATTTAGAAATCACAAATGACTGCCTATAAATATCTTTCCTCCAAATGATATAATCAAGTCAGCCTGTTAGAACCATCTTGAAATCATATTAGAGAAACAAAAAAACTTTCCAATAACACCATAGTTGGCTCTACTAAGCACACAACATAAATTAGGACTTCACAATTCTATGTGAGTAGATGCCACGCTACACACAGTCGACTTCACTAAATTATTTCCAACTTTCTTATTATGCTGAATTAAATCATGTGCTCTTAACCAAACATTGTTAACTCTCCTCTTAACATAAATCCAAGTACGCATGCCACTATGATAGGTGCAACTACCACAATCTTATACACATTGTTGGCTTTCCTAGATAAACTCAGGAAACCATAACTGTCAACTATAGACTTCATAACTCAACCAGTGCTACATATATGGCTCATTTATGAACATAACATCATACATATGTCTACAAAATAAGTATAAATGTGCAAGGCTCAGCTACAACCGTACGACCAACCACATACAGAACTGTCCCTGGGACCTATCAGGAACACTCATTGATATACACAACTATATTATTGTCTTTGCTTAGAATCAACCTCTGCATCTATGATATCATGTTGATAAAATATCCATGCAACATATGTTGAAGTCTCTCTTCATCAAGATTCCATGCATACTACTTACCATATTTTGTCATCAATGACAAACATACAGTCAACAATCTGGCTTGCTAGCAAATCTCCAACAACACCCCACTCCTTATTTCATATTTTTCACATACACATAATGATTCAATGCAATCTATTTTTTGGATGGCTAAGGAGAACATATATTCCTTGGGCTTATCATCTCATTTCAGTATTATTGCCTATGCATTATTTAGTGGATCCTATGACTAATCCTCCTTTTCTAGATCCCTTTAGAGACTATGCTTTCCTTAGGATTCATCTCCTTTTTTATATCACTTAACAAAGATAAAACTTTCCTTAAGAACTAATCCTCTCTTTGTGGGTTTCATCATGGACTATGCATCACTTGGTTATCCTTTTTGTGGAGGGTTGACTAGCATTTCATATCTTTCTAAACTATCGATTCCATATTTTGTAGCTTTAGATGACCCATAGTAAGTCTAAACCTTACTAGGATAGTTGGTCATGTCTTTCTCTTTTTTTTCTCTCTTTCAATTGTTTCCTCTTTTATCTAGGTTTTGGATTTAATGAGGACCTAAATAACTTGGGGGCTCGGTGTTTCCTTGTCTCCTTGACCTTGATAAAAATATTCCTCTACATTTATCTACTTTACCATGAGCATGAGTTTGTCTCATATTCTTGTTAAAGTGGGGGATAAATGTACTGTCCCAAAAAGTTAGCACTTATAGTTAGATTCTCTATTAGGCCCCATTTTAAAAATTTCAAGATTTAATGTTCATTATGCATGATCCAACAACTTGACTCTTTTTCTTTAGGAATTTTCTATTTATTCCATAATCCCCCTTAAATTTTGATCATTTTCCTAGTTATAGAATGCCAAGGTGACCTGTACCCAAGTATAGGACACGTAGGTGGCCTGTATCTAGGTATACGACACCTAGGTGATCTATACCCCAACATTTGGGCTCAAATTTTAATGGGTGGCCCATTACGATATTTTAACAATACTTCAAGATTTACAATCAATCTGTGTTAATTTTAATCGATGAAATATATGATAGGTATATAAGTGTTATCTCTATTGATAATTTAAGGTTGTCATTAGTATCAAAGGTTATCAAAGATATCGGTCGGTCACTTACATTGAGAAAATTGGTAACTAGAAGCAAGACAAACTAGTCGGTCAAGCATACACACCGAGCATCAGATAGTTTACCGAGCACTAGCAGACATCAACACTGACAGATAGTAAACATCGAGCATCATAGTATACACCAATTAGTTTATACAGTGCTTATTGAGGATCACAAAAAATGGCATAGTATTTTGAAATGGCACATTCTTCTATGCAAATAGTTACAACAGATTAGAAAATGTTTTACCAAGATCAGGGAATATTTATTGTTATGATATTCATTAAATGCAATGTATATCTTATGTAATAGTCTGATCTAGGTCATTTTTGTACACCGTAGATCTTAGGGTTATGATTATGTTGTGTAACCTAATTTTGTTAAAGAGGCAAAAGCAGATCGCTATATAAATGTATGTTTACATCATTTGTGATGTGAACTGATGTGAGAATAGATATATGAATCAAGGAGAACTTGAAGCATTTGCCTAACTTCAAGTCTATCAGTTAATAGAGTAGATTGCAGAGGATATCAGATTAAGAAGAATCAGAAAAGGCTATCGAGTGGTTCAAAGTAGAGATTCATCACAGTCAAGGTGATATTTTGTCAGAACTTATAGATCTGTATCAGAAAATTGAGTTGTCAATTAGCAGATAATTGCCTATTGATTTCTAACAATTGTAATAGAGTTTTTGGATAAATCTCTTAACAGAGTAGACTTATAGTCTTATGTAAATCTATTAACCAAGTGCACACTTCATTAGTGTTGTTAAAATCCTATAACTAGGTAGATCTAGCTAATCTAATATGTTACTCCTAACAGGGTAAGATCACCAGAAGTGATCAAAACTTGTAGCCCTAACAGGCAAACCTTTTCTATTTGCAGTAGTGAAGAATTTGTGGGTGTCATCCCCACTGTAGTTTTTACCTTCTAACAAGGGTTTCTGCGTTACCAAAATACTTGTGTTATGTGATTGCTATTTGATTTTATGTTGTTTACTTTCATAAGTTAAATTAATGATTGATACATGCAATTAGATACAAGCTATTTTGCAAAGGTTATCACTGTTTACAGTCATAGATCTGAAAGGTTTACAAGTAAAGTTTTTAAAGGCACTGATTCACCCCTCCCCTCTCAGTACCTATCTCTCCTAATTCCAACAATTGGTATCAGAGCACAGTTCTCTTATTAAATAGTTTAACCACTGAAGGGTAAAGATCTAAGCAATGGAGAGATATAAGCTTGATAAGACTATTGAGAATCAGAAGATACAGATGTAAATGTTTGTTGAGCAGTATAAGCAAGCTAAGGAAGGATTGAAGAAATTAATGGTTGAAAGAAAGAACCTAGCTATTCTACAAAATGAGATCGGTTACCATGAAGAATCTATTGATGAAATGTTTGAGCATATTGGATCTAGTTCTGGAAGCATCTTTGATGGATCTAAAAGTATAATCACTAATTTGTCTGAAAAGAATCAACATTTAACTGATCAAGTGAAAGCACTACAATTCAGTCAAGAATCTCAGATGGTGAGAATGGTAGAAATAATGAACAATGCTAGACAAGTCAATCAAGAAAGGAATGTGGCTATTGATGACTGAAGATAGATGACTAAACAACTTCAAGCTAAAGAGAATGAAATATAGAGACTCACTGATCATCACTTCCAAGTATCTAATCAAATGATGACTGTGAATCAAGAAGTAAACCGAGTGAATGGAGAATTGTCAAGAAGACTAGAAGATGTTGAAAGACTCAGAGAGGAGAATGAGAAGCTAAGGAATGAAGTGAAAAATCAATAGTAACACAATGAGATGATGAAACTGACTAAGGATGGTTCTAAGAAGATTGATGACTTTCTGACTAACCAAAGAAGATTTGGGAGTAAAGCTGGTATAGGCTACACCGGCAAAGGAGAATCATCACAACAAGTTGACCAAGTCAACAATAATCAAAATTAGAAACCTAAAGCATTGGCATGTTATCACAGTGGAAAATAAGGACATACATCTAATGTGTGTAGAAGCAAAGCACAAGGTAAACCTCCTGTCACTCCTAAGTTTAATGGATATTCTTATTACTGTGGTAAGTTTGGACATCCAGCTTATAAGTGTAGAGACAAACAGAATGATATTGCTAACAATACTACTATGGAGAAAATATGCTATACTTGTAATAAACATGGACACACTGCATGAGAGTGTAAGGCTAAGATGAAGAAAGTATGGATTCCTAAGTAGAAAACATAGCAAAATCCTTATCAACTGAAGAGACAAGGTAATTCTTATGTTTGGGATTATAACACTTGGGCTGACTATACTGCTTGTGGTAGATATGGACACATTGCAGAAAATTGTTACAGAAAGAGTCAAATTGGACAATCAAGAAGTTGGACAAGCACTAGAATGGCATGTATGCACTATTATAGGGTTGGTCATTTAAGAAAGAACTACAGAGACTGAGCACCAGATGAAAACCATGTATTGAGAGTGGATATACTATTGCAGATATCATGAAGTTAAGGAACACTATGTGGAAGAAGGCATCTAATGAGAATTCTGAGTCAAGTAATGTTGTCAGTGAAACCTCATCCACTGGATTAGGTGACATCAGTACCTCCACTTAAGGTGATATAGGTATGTATGGAACTGACATTTCAAAATGATCACAATTTACATACAATTCCTTATATATGTTGTACAAATACCAAATCTGCATGAATAAAGATGCATTATGGTTTATGTGTTATGAGATAACAATGTTATATAGTTGGTAAAAGAGAGACCAAGAGTTGTTTACCTGTCGGTAATCACTATACAAGGTTAATCGGACAATAGTGTAAACCAACGAAGAAATCCTATGTTAACCGAGCGGATAAAATTTTTAGTTGTCACCGAGCTGACAGCTGTTTCATACTAAAAGTTGGGTTAGGCATTAAATGCATGAAAGCTTGAGTAGGAATATCAAAAAGTCTATAAATACACGAGAAACAGAGTTCATTTTTTTTACACTGTGATTTCGAAGAGAAAAGATTTCACAGAGAAGAGTTTGAGCTAAAAGATTTTCAGAAGGATTCAAGGCTAATGTAGATTGAACCAACATCACTCTTCGATGATTCTGAGTAAGTTTATTTTCTACCGAACACTTTATTTACTTGTTGCTAGCCGAAACCCTAAATTGATTTATGGCATCTGCATCGTCCACTAGAAAATCACAAAGTGTTGAGGAAGAAGTTAATCTAATTGTAAGGGCAAATTTTGATGAACCTAAGTTCAAGCCACATCCCAAGGTCATAGCACAAACAGATTTAATGTGCACTTTCTCGAGCATACCGGATAGGGTTTTATTGAAAGAAGATGTAAGAGCATATATTCATTGCAAAATTAGAGAAGTAGGAGACTTTGAAACTATTGCGGCACATTCACTACTCTATGGCACAGATGGAAAATTGAAACCAAAATACAAGAAGATTACGAAATCAAGGTTATCATGTATCACATACTATCTACAATCATTTAAGATAGATTGGATCAGAATCATATTTAGTAGGTACCACGATGGAAAATTCTGGCTGGATAAACTGATAGAGGTCACTAAGAAAATGATTAGTAGGGTTACTGGGCTCCCTACAACCGACAAGGCAAAAGCCTTCTATAGTTTGTAATGACCTAATGCTGAGAAGAACACTAGAGCACAATGGGATAGTCGAGCACTAAAGATTTCAACAATCAAAGACCCTGTAGTTAAGTTCGCAACACATGTAATCGAGTACAAGATATTTCAATCGAGCAGAATCAATAGCATACCTTGCAGCGCAGTAGACATGGCATACAAAATTATGGAGAAAGGTCACCAGGTTGATCTTGCCGAGGTACTATTACATCAACTATAGGAAAACATGAAGACAATTAGGTCAAAGAAGTCAAATACATGTAAGTTTGGATCGCTACTTTTTTGTATATTTTTCTTCATACAAAAGTTTGAACCTGGTGTCGGTAAAGTGAACTGGACAACAAATAAACCTATAACTGCACATATTACTGAGATGATAAATAAGTTAGGAAATAAACTGAATATAGAATTTGATGCATACTTCAAAGAATTTCAGACCAAAATGCATCAAAGGAGTATAATTCCAAGGGAATTAGTTGAAAAATTTGAGATGGACATTTGTTTTGTAGTCGACACAGATCATTCAATGATAAAAGAAGTTGAACCTAGATCAAAATGGTTGGCACCAATGGGTTATGAAATGAACCATGATTTCACACTGAAATCTATTAATGCACTGCTTGCATTACCAAAAGACCCCATTTCCACTAGGTTTGGAACATATGAAGAGGCCAAATCTAGAATCACTATAGGCATAGAGATCAGTAAAATGTCTAGAAAGGCAAAGAAGATGAGGAAATATCTTATTGCTAGATATGGAGATATCTCTAAAACACCTAAGGAGACACCGGTTGAATAGGAAACTAAAGGTCAAATAATGTTAGCTGACAAACCATATGATAGTGAGGAAACCAAGTCTAACAAAGAAAAAGATCCCACACCGGTTCCTCTACTTGAAGTTCCTATGAAGAAGCAGTTATTAGTACAAGAAGGTATGAGGACAAGATCATCAACTACAGCTTCACCACCCAAGAAGAAAGAAGCAAAGAAGGTAATAAAATGAAAGGGAGCTACACCAACTAAGACTTATGTAAAGAAAGGATCCAAGGTTGTAGCTAAAGCACCGAAGAAAAGGAGAAGACTGATAAGAGGAAGAGAAGACCTTGAAGATACTAAATTAAAGATGACACAAATCAATTCAAGGTGGTCAGCAACAAGGTAAGGTCCATAGATGAAGTTGTTGAAGAGATAATTGAGAATGAAGACCTTACTGATCTGGAAATAGGCAGATTTGACAAGATGTCAAATGAGGATCAAACCAAGATGGAAGAGGTAGTCATGCAGATGATGATAAAATTCAAGTGAGTGCCATTGGAATTTGCATGTTCATTACCAAAGGAGTTGGATGCCAGAATAAATAAAAAATGGGGCTATGCACTTGAAATTGAGAAAAGAAAGAGAGAAAGATCTCTAGTTCAGGTTGCTCCACATCTAAGCCTAGTAGAACTTGATGAACTCATGGCTAATCATCAACCAAGATTTTCTATAAAGAACCAAGCCATGATGATACTAGATGAGAACAAGGTAGATGTAGAGGAGACTAGCAATCCCCTATGGAGAGCAATCATTAAAGCAAAAGAACAAGTTGGGCAAAAAGCATACTTAAATCTATCTAAGAAGAGATAAAATTCCAAAGGAAAAGGTATTTATATTGATGATGGCATAGAAGAGAAGTCAAAGGATTCCGGTATATCAATTACTAAGGTAATTTATATCACTGAGCAAAAGGAGGAAATAAGTATCTCACAGGATGCACTGGATAAATTAGAAATCCAACTGAGAAAGAAAACCAATGACGATGTACTCATTAAGGATATCACAAATGGTGATCCTGATGACAAGGATGATGAGGATGTAAATATTGCACCCCTAAACACTTAAGATGAAGAACAAGTCATAGAATGTGCATTTACATCACTACTGGGTGAGCTTCCTGTACTTGTAGAAGCAGTAGAAATTATTTCATGGGAACAACTCGACGGCTTGGACCCCGAGCTGCACAAAGACATCATAGGGGAACCAGACATTGAGAAACTTGTAGAGACAGATGAACCTAAACAAATAGAGGCACCTTCCACTGAGACAAAGGTAACGGATGAAATAAAGGAAACCAAGGTAATCCCATCTAACACCACACCTGAGGCTCCAAATCTATCAACCAAGACAATAGCTACCAAGGAACAGAAGAAGGAAGAAAGTGTGTCAACCGAGAAGGATACTCCGAGGACTGAAGACAAGTCTCTTGTCATTACTGAGAAGAAATCACCATTAGTATTAGAGAAGAAGAAGAAAAAGAAAGGAAAAGGGTCAGTCACCCTAGATGAAGTGATAATTATTCCTGAGTGTGACTCAAGGACCCTGAGCCCCGAGGAACTAAGTAAATATGGGGAATTATGTCAAAGAAAGGTAGTACAAGAGAAGTTGAAGCAAGAAACTAAGAGAAAAGAAATTCTAACAAATGTGATGGATATCTTACAATAGGTAGTACCTAAGGTGAATATTGATGAGGATACTCCCATCATAGATCAACTTTCTATATTGACAGAGAAGATCAATGCCCCAGATACTGATGTAGAAAAATGAATTGAAGAAAGGGAAGAGTCAAGGATACAGAATAAACTAGAAAAAAGAATCTGCCAAGAAGTGGCAATCAACAAGGTCAAATTATCTAAGGTAATAACTAAAATAAAATCAATAACCCAGTTAATTCGTCAGTTTTTACTAAAGCTATGCACTGTGGAAACCTTCACTGTTGAGATCAGTGAAAAGATAAAAGGTCTGGAAGATGAAATCAAGACCAGTGCAAATGCCACTACAACTGAGCCACATGCTTTCTCAAAGCGCATTCACTAAGTTCAGGAACTCCAGTGGTTGATAGAAGATCTCAAGAAACAAGAAGAGCACATAACCGATCAAGTCACTAAGTTACAGATAGAACTCTTGCCATACCTAAAAAAATTTGAGGCACACATTGTCAAAGCAGAGCAACTTGTTACAACACCCAATATTTTGGTGTTGGAGAACATATTTGACATGCATGCACAAGTCGGTCTTGAGCATATTGCTCTCACCAACTTGAAAGAGGAATGGGAAAACCTCTTAGAGTCAGTAAAGAAAACCCACCATCATATTTTTGACAAGATGTGAGTATACTACTTAATTTTTGTATTTGGAATTACTATCAAAAAGGGGGAAATCAATGTATAAGTCATTATGCCAAATAACTACATAGATGCTACATATACTACATATTGCCAGGAGCATGCACCGAGGGGGAGTATTTTTAGAAATTTTGATAAGTATATGTATATGGTAGAGATATAATCATATAAGGTATATATAGAAAATTTTGTCTATATACATTCGAGTTTTGATACTAATGCCAAAGGGGGAGATTGTTATCTCTACTGAGAATTTAAGGTTTTCATTAGTATCAAAGGTTATCAAAGATATCGGTCGGTCACTTACATTGAGAAAATCAGTAACTAGAAGCAAGACAGACTAGTCGGTAAAGCTTACACACCGAGCATCAGATAGTTTACCGAGCACTAGTAGACACTAACACCGACAGACAGTAAACACCGAGCATCACAATATACACTGAGCAGTTTATACAGTGTTTACCGAGGATCACAAAAAATGGCATAGTATTCTGAAATGGCGCATTCTTCTATGCAAATGATTACAACAGATCAAAAAACATTTTACCAAGATTGAGGAATATTTATTGTTATGATATTCATTAAATGCAATGTATATCTTATGTAATAGTCTGATCTAGGTCATTTTTGTACACCGTAGATCTTAGGGTTATGATTATGTTGTGTAACCTAATTTTGTTAAAGCAGAAAAAGTAGATTGCTATATAAATGTATGTTTACATCATTTGTGATGTGAACTAATGCAAGAACAAATATATGAATCAAGGATAACTTGAAGCATTTGCCTAACTTCAAGTCTATTAGTTAATAGAGAAGATTGTAGAGGATATCAGATTAAGCAGAATCAGAAAAGGCTACCGAGCAGTTCAGAGCAAAGATTCATCATAGTCAAGGTGATATTTTGTCAGAACTTATAGATCTGTATCAGACAATTGGGTTGTCAATTAGCAGATAATTGCCTATTGCTTTCTAACAATTGTAATAGAGTTTTTGGATAAATCTCTTAACAGAGTAGACTTAACAATCTTATGTAAATCTCTTAACCGAGTGCACACTTCATTACTGTTGTTAAAATCCTATAACTAGGTAGATCTAGCTGATCTAATATGTTACTCCTAACAGGGTAAGATCACCAGAAGTGATCAAAACTTTTAGCCCTAACAGGCAAACCTTTTCTATCTATAGTAGTGAAGAATTTGTGGGTGTCATCCCCACCATAGTTTTTACCTTCTAACAAGGGTTTCTGCATTACCAAAATACTTGTGTTATGTGATTGCTATTTGATTTCATGTTGTTTACTTTCATAAGTTAAATTAATGATTGATACATGCAATTAGATACAAGCTCTTTTGCAAAGGTTATCATTGTTTACAGTCATAGATTTGAAAGGTTTACAAATAAATTTTTTGAAGGCACTGATTCACCCCTCCCCTCTCAGTACCTATCTCTCCTAATTCCAACAATAAGTGGCATATCTCTCTTCATTTGGGCATGATAAAGTTCATAAAGAAAGTTCAAGTTCAAGTGATCTCATATAATTTTTCATCTAAGAATTCAAGATCAAGTCTCAAGCATTATTCAAGCATCCTAAGGAATTTTGAAATCAATCTTCTCCATTGTAGAAATATTCTCTACCATGATGGCCAAGTGGAGGAGTTCTCAATCAAGAAAGAATGTCTTTTTTTTCCATCTACATGAATTTTATTCATCCATTCTTTAATATAATAGTTATAAAGCATAACAACATTGAAGATCTTGGAGTGGCATTCATAGATCCATGCATTTGTGAAGGGCATCTTTGATTACTTCCTACTTTTCAAGGTTCAACAACTAATATCAAGCAACATACAAGAATATTCATGAATATGTTCCATCTCAATATCCATTCATGAAGGTATACACATATACAAGGTATATCTAATATTTATCTTTGTTGTTACATGATTTTTTTATGCAATTTCATTTCAATTTTAAGGTTCATTTCTAAGAAGGGTTCTACCAAAGAAAACCCCTTTCAATGCAACAATTTTTCATTTTTTTTGTGCAAGAATAGGTGAAAATTATGTTTTTGTAGATATGGAAAGTAGAAGATCCAACAGATGATCTCTAAAAGTTTCAAGAAAAATTGTAGGGTACAGGGTGTCTAGGTGACCTATACCCTCAAAAGTAATCTCATATTTTATCAACATAGTGAGAATAGTCAGAAACCTATTGAAGAATTTGGTTTTGAGTCTCCTTCTTTGTCGAAATCCTATCCTTTATCATCTAACACTTCTTCTATATCTACATTTAATCAAGAAATCATTTTACCTAACCTTCTTCATGCTAAGGTGATTACTTGACCTAAATAAAAAATAAAAGCATAGTCAATATTCTATGAATCTTCCTTTCCTCATCTATCACCAATATCATGATCATTATACTAATGAATGTCAAGCCTTACATTAAAAAATTCAACAACTTATTCATAATGATGTTATTCACATATCATGTCGCAATGAGTTATTTTTCAATCTTGATTTTTTTGAATAACATTTGAGTCCCTATTAAGTTTCTCCACATTATGTAACATTGTTTGCATATGCCTTGGGCTCTCATTTTCATGCATGGTGTGATAATACTTTTCAAATAGAATAATAGGTCCTCTTCCTCCTTATTCTTGTCTCCACACTTGGGGGGCAAGGATATTATATCAATTTCTCTTATTCTCTCTAAGGGTCCACTTTTCTCTTGGTTAAGTGATATTTGTCTATTATGTGATATCTAATCTTACATATAAATATTAGTTTTCATTAGGGATATGCATCCTTTATCATAACCATTTTCATTGTTTTTCATTGGGTTTCCATGGTAAAAAAAAATCCCTTACCTTGGAGACTAAAAGTGTGTCATCTTTTATTAAAGAATCTCGTTACCTAGCAATAGGGAAGGTGTATATTTTTCCCTTATATTTCATAATTTATTTTCAAAATCCTTGACAAGGATCCCTTTTACATTTCTCACATGGTATCTATTTTCATTTTTCCCTTCCATAACCTCATATAATATGTGACCTCTTTGGCTTGGCCTAGGTTTGACTTTTGGATACTATCTCGGTGTTGAAAGTGCTTTAGTCTTGTTCATCTTTTCCTTCAAATGTCAAATTAATTCTTATTTTTTCATCTTAGGTGGGGGGCATACATGGCCTCCTTATTGCAAATATTTTGGTTTCTATAATCATGACAAGAAGAGTACACTAGCATAATACAATTTTCTAGGGCCAAATCACTCTCCTTTTTCACATTTTTAGGATTGGTTGAAAAGCATAACACAATTTTGTAGACCATTTGACCTATCCTTTTTCATGATTTAACTATCATGCACTAGACCATCAAATACCTCTTTTCATTTGGTCCTTTGACTGACCACCTTTCGGATCATTATATTGATCCCTATTTTCATTTGGTCCTTTGACTAACCACTTTTCAGATCCTTTGATTGATCCTCCTTGCTCTCTTTGGTGGGTGGAACTAGAGTAAAACAAATTATAGACCATTTCCCCCTTCTCTCTCCCTTTCATCTATCTATCATGGTTGGCCTAGCATGAAATAACTGCCCAGCATGTGTCATTTATGATTATCTTGATCTCTCCTGCATGGTTCCATAGCATAACACACTTTGTTATTTGATCGGATCATGGAGTCTTATCTTATCTTTGAATGCATTCTCTTTCTCTTTTCAACTAACCATGTGTGGTCTTGCAATAGATTTATGAGTATGATATTAGTGGTTGAGACATTTTCTTTAGAAAGGCCTCTTCAACAAGTTGACTTGGAATCTTAGTAAGCTCTAGGATTTTATCATTATTTTATGTATCCTTTCATATGGATGTATGAGTTAATATCCTTATTTTGGGGACTTGTGGCCTTAAACTTAGTGATGTCTTATATCTCCTTTCATTTTCCCCCTAATCTTCATCTTTCTCTCTCTTTCTACTACTTTACCATGAGCATGAGGTGGACTCATACTCCCACTGAAGTGGGGGATAAATGTACCATCCTAAAAAGTAAGCACCCTTATTAGGTGCTCATTCTTAGCCACAAATTAGTATGTATGGGTTCCCACATTAATTTCACATCCTTCTAGCACTTATGCATCCCTTAAATACACATTATTTGTTCAAAACTCAAAGTTGGTTTTATCTTCTATGCATGATTTCCCATTTTTCCATCCAATCACATAATTAATTTTCCACCTAGGACCTATGCATGAATTTTTTTATTATGGAATTAATCCTAATCTCCTAGAAGGCTATGATTTTAACCTCGACTTCCCAGCACACTCCCTAACATCATGGGATATTTTGAGGCCATTTTACTAGGACTAGGTTGGCCAGGCCGACCTTGTCCTAGTGTTTTGTGCCAAAAAGTGGCTCAATTCTCAATGGTGGGATTATCTTATAGGGTTTGAAATTAAAGTCGACCTAGACAAAGTTTGAGCCTCAAAATTTGTATAAAAGACACCCACTTCTCTCATTTTTACATATACATTTGATATTTACAAGCAATTTATTATCATCCATTATGCATTAAAGAGATCCAAGTGCAAGAAAGAATCCATTAGTGAAGACATCCATTATAAATAATTCAAGTGCAAGGATGCAATAAAGATCCATCAAGCATTTCAAATCTTCATTCCATCATGAATTCAAGGAATTTATTTTCATAGATCTATCTTATTTCCCCCGTTGGAGGTAAAGAAAAGAAGTTTTCAATCAAGGAATGAGATCTACATTCATCTGTCAAGTCATCTTCTTCTCTTTCTTCCTCAATCCAACATAGTGGAAAACTACATCTATCATTCTAGGGTTTGGTTTCATTGTTTCCTATTAGATTTTTGTGGAGTCCCAACTGCATCAACACTTGTGATCACCTCCAAAGGGGCATTGCATCATTGAGTATAAGGTGATTTATGTTTCAAATCTAAGTTTCATTTCATCTTTCCTTATGTAAATTCAATTTAATTTCAAGGTTAATTCCTAAACAAGGGGTTGACTAAGGAAAACCCCTATCCAAAACATTTTTTTGGCAAGAATGACTTGATATTTTAATGTATGTTTGCATTGATGGAAACTATATATTTTTCTCTTAACCATATGTCATGTATTTTGTATACCAAAGGATTTGGTGTTGATAATAAGCTAAGTATGGAGAAAAGTTCAAGATACAAGTTCAGAGATTAGGACAATTCAGACAAAGATCAAAATGTTAGATACTAAAAAGCTAGAGAATGATTGTAGACATCATGTTATGTCTATCCCTGTGATCACAAGTTTTTGTGATGTAGTTTGGTGGAGCTATGATTCACTGAGTATCACAGTAACATAAAACTATGTTATGTGAGTCAATAGCATATTGGATTGATGATGTGATCATGTAGATGGAAGGTATAGTTTAAGATGGCTTCCTACTCGGTACATTTTGATTGGAAAAGATAGCATTATGTCTTGATCCGTGGGTTTTCTTGAGGAAGTACATGTCTCATATTTTCATATTGGAGTCGACCTTGTTGATGTTTTGGACTTATGATCAAGTATATAAGATTGAGTTTTATATGAGAAGATTATGGATGTTCATGTGATGGTGTGCAAGCTATATTAATGTAAAAATTGGTAGCTCTAAGAGGGGGGGTGAATTTGATACCAATTGTTAGATTTAGGAAGATCCTAATAGAAGCACCTAGCATGTAGTACTCAAAAGAATATTTTTAATACACTTGGAGATATAGACAAATAAAATACTCGCATCCTTGATGTAGAAGATAAATTGAAAAGTGCCCATAAATTCATCGATAATCTAAAAGAGAAGCTAAGGAAATCCAGAGATAAAAGGAAATAATTTGTGGATCAAGTATCACACAAAATAAATGACTGCATCTGATGAAGAGAACAAACCTAAAGAATATGATTTGATTGTGAAAGAAAGAGACAACCTAAAGAATAATATGGAAGCCATGGAAATCAAGATGACTAAAGAAATGGAAGGGAAAAACATGCTTGAACAATCCTTGAAGGCTAAAACTAAAGAATGCTATAAGATGAATGGAGAAGTTGGACACTTGCAGATTTACCTTGAATAATCTAAACATAATGAGAAAGAATTGGAAAGATTTAATGAGATACTAAGAAGCTATCTAGCTGAGGTTAGAGAGATTCAAGACAAGTTCAGATCTAGCACTATAAAACTTAATGACCAGATTGCAAATCAAAGACTACATGGTGAAAAGCAAGGTTTGGGATACGAAAAGGGAGACTATTCTAAAACTATTGAAGAAACTCAGACTAAGCCACCTAAGGATTCATATAAAAGGAATACATTTAATGGAAAAATTTTCACATGCAATAAATTTGGTCATAGGGAAAGGAAATGCTAGAGGAATACATCTACTACATCTTTTTCAGGCTATTGTTTCATTTGTCATAAGTATGGACACGGATCAAATGATTGCAGAACCAAAGTGAATAATCCTATGAAATATAAGAACATTACTTTTTTCAAATGAAATAACTTTGGTTACATAATGAATCAATGCAAATTAAGGACAAACTCAATATAACAGAGGTATGTGAATTCAAATGTTATATGTTAGAAATGCAATAATTCTAGTCATATAGCTAGAAATTAGAGACTTAACAATTTTGGGATGAGAATGAATGGATTGATTTGAAGGAACAACAAGAGGAATAATAGAAATAGGAATAGAAACAAAACATGTTTTAATTGCAAGAAGATAGGACATATTGCTCGATATTACAGATCGAGACAAAAATAATGGACCAAATGATAAGGGAAAACATAGCATGTTAATTGATGAAATCCAAAAGGAAATGAATAATACATGGACTAAGAAAGAACATATTGATGTCTCTGGAAATATTGCACCAACTTCTGGTGTGGATCCTTCATCATCGGCAAATTAGGTTATAAGAACTAAGGGGGAGTTTTCATCAAAAAATATTTTGTCACACCATGAGTCAAAGCAGTGAGGACTATGATGGAAGATTTAATTGAAGATTGGTTCAGGAAGGCTATGATCGAAATCACAAGAATTTTCATGATCATATCGATGATCGTAGGTAGATTTACCAATCATTGCTTATATCTTAAAAATATATAATGGCGAGTGGAAATTTAAATGTGGTTGTGCGTAGGAAACCCTGCAACAATGCTGAGACTATGTGTAGGAATGGTAGATCAGGTTCCTCAGATAGTTCTAAAAGTGAGCCTCTTTTTGATCAGGACCCTCATAGGAAGCCCAAGGATCAAGGAGGTGGGGTCCTGGTCCAGAAATTTTTTTGCAAGGCTATACCTAATGCAAGATTAGATGGTTCGTGTAAGTGGTCATCTCTCTTTGGGGTCAAACCTATTGGAAAATATGGTTTACCTCAGGTACAAAATATTTATGAGCCCCAAAAAGGGAAGTTTTCCATTGTTATCCCGGACCCTATTATTGATCACAACATCAAACTTATGGCTCTCACTCTGATTGGTAAATTTGTGGGTCTGCATCCAAACATTGATGTTCTGCATGTCTTTTCTAAAAAGAAATGGGATAGATAAAAGGGCATATTGAAATAATGACCATGCCTAAGGGGGCTCTTTCCTTTTATTTCTCTTTCCAAGAGGAAATGTCTAAGATTTTTTGTAGTGGACCATGGATGATTGGTAAATCGACCTTGGTTTTAAAGAAATCATCTCCACAAATGAACTTTAATGATTATTTTTTTGTTCAGGCCTCGGTGTGGGTGAGACTTATGGGTTTTCCCCTGGAATTATGGGTTAAAGATTTCTTTAGAAGCCTTGCAAGCTCCTTTGGGTAATTTCTATCAATAGATCATATTACGACTCCTAGAAGATGACTAACTTATGCTAGGATATGTGTGGGGGTAACCCAAGACATGGATATGCCCTCTGCTATTGAGATTAACTCTAGATATGGTAGTTATATTTAGAAAATTAAATATGAAAGTGCCCCTTTTTCTTTCTTTCACTGTGAAAAGGTTGGTCAACTTACAAAGAACTGCCTAGAGCAAGTAGAGAAAAGAAAGGCCCAAAAGGCTAAGAAAAAGATATGGAAACCCAAGGAGAAGGGGTCAAAGGAAAATGGACAGGCTTATGTGCAGGATGAAAAATTAGACACAAACATTATTGAGCTAAAGGAAAAAAGGATGAAAAATTCTAAGGATCCTCTGCCTAATACAAAGGTAAACTTGGAAATGATGGACAAGTCATCCAATATTAAGGATTGTAAGGAAGGAAGTTCTCAATTTGATGGAAATAATATCAACTCTCAAGAGCCCTTTTTCTCTGAACAAAAGGTTAAGGTAGGGTTAGAAAATAAGATCATCCTAGAGTCTGTTCAAAGTGACCAGGATCTAGAAGAAGGGGAGATCCATGAAAATAGTGAAGATGATTCAAATTTAATTTTTTGGGATGTTGCTAGGACTGCTAGCTTCCAAGATGATCAAATTTGTAATATTCTTGACCCCTTGTCCTTTAACCTCTCAGTTAAATATATGGATTTGGTCAAATCCTCTTTCCCTTTTTAGAATCATCTTTGGGTGGATTTCGAGGGAAATGAGAAAAGAAGCAAGGATTCAAAGAGAATGACTTAGGATGATGATGAACCTTTCACTGTAGTTTCCAGAAAGAAAGGTAATAAAAATGGATCTTAGTCTACTCCCCTGGCCAACTCCATTACAACTAGGAGTAGGGTTAAAGTTGATGTGGGGAAGAAACTAGATACTCTTAGGAGGAAATTAGAAAATTAGATCAGGGAGGAAGAAACTAAGAGGAACATTGTAGATGGTACCCAACATACTATTCATGAGGTATGCTCTCTCCAGAAAAAATGAAGTTCATTCCCTGGAATATACGTGGTCTTAATGGACCACATAAACATGATATTTTGTGTAATGTGATTAGAGATCACAATCGACTTGATATTGTGCTTGTTCAAGAAACTAAAATGCCTAAAGATAAAGTAGAAAATTTAATTTTTTTTAAGAACCATGGTGTTGTAGGCAGTAGCTCTGATGGTGCCTCAGGGGGGATTTCTATTTTTTGAAACCATTTTATTATTCAAGGGGACTTTATTTTCTCAGATTCTAATATGCTCTTCATTAGATTTAGGCATCTAAAGGATGGTACTATGTGGATGTTAACTAATATGTATACCCCTAATTCTAAGCAAGGTAGGAAAAAGTTTTGGAAGAAAATAATGGAAATTAGAGCTATGTTTTCCCAAGATAGATGGATCATTATGGGATACTTCAATACTCCTATAAAGGAGGATGAGAAGAGTGGGGGAGTTCCTTCCCAATTAGATATAAAATTGGATTTGATGAATTTCATTGACTTTGTTGCCCTTTTTGATATGGAGCTTTAGGGAGCTAATTATACTTGGTTAAATAGACACATTGGGAATGACCTTATACAAGTTCAACTCGACATGGCTCTGATCTCTAATGAATGGTTGGTTCCCCAACACTATTATTTGTCTGCCCTTCCAAGAATCAGTTCAAATCATCATCCTATCACCTTTGTTGTTGATCTAATTAATGGCAAAAGGAGTTATCCCTTTAGATTTGAGAAAATATGGTTAGAGAATCCTAATTTGACCCCCTCTATTAGGAATTGGAGTATTAAAGTGGAAGGTTAAAAAATGTATAGAGTAGCCAAGGAATTAAGATATGTTAAAGATAGGGTGAAAATTTGGGAAAAAAGAAGTTTTTTACCATTAAATCTTCTCTTAAAACAAGTCTTATAGTTATTCAAGATAGAAATCAAAATGAGGGTTTGTCTAATGATTTTTCTAAAGAAGAATGTGAAATCTTGGTGAAATATCATGATATCATCTTGAAGGAAGAAGAATACTGGAAACGGTGATCGAGATCCCTCTGGTTGTCTTCTGGTGATAAGAACACAACATTCTTTCAAATGACAACTTTGAAATACAAGGCTACAAAAAGAATTTCCAAATTACTTATTAATTGAAACCTTTCTTCTGAAGAGGAAGATATTCAAATGGAGGCTAGACATTTTTTGGTTTTCCTTCTCTTAGATGGTGGTAATCTTAGTGTTGAAGACTAGAATACTCTTTTAGAGTCTATTCCAAAGTTAATCAATCAAGAGTAGAATAAAAAACTGGCAGCTATCCCAATTACGGAAGAGGTCTAGAATGCCATCTTTTATTTTGAAGGGAATAAGTCTCATGTGCTTGATGGTTTTCCAATGTTCTTTTTCCATAACTTCTGGGAGATTGTTCACACAAATATTATCAGAGTGTTGCATGAGGTCTTTGGATCAGGTCATATTTTGAAGGAGATTAATGTGACCTTCTTAGTCCTTATTCCTAAAGTTTCTGAAGCTAATTGTATGGAGAGATTTAGACCAATTAGTCTCTGCAACTCCTTTTACAAAATTATTTTGAAGGTTCTTACTTTGAGATTACTAAATCTTTTTCCAAATATCATTTCCTCTCATAAAATGGGTTTTTGCCTGACAGACAGATATTGGAATCAATTATCACAGTGCATGAGTGTATTCACTCTCTTGATGTCTCTAAAAACCAAGGTTTCCTAATGAAACTAGATCTCTCTAAAGCTTATGATCGTATGTACTAGTCTTTCCTCTTCAAGGTGTTGGAATCTTTTGGATTTGGTGATAGGGTGGTTCATTTAATATCGGATTTGATTTCTTCTCCTTCCCTCTCGATTATGGTGAATGGTTCTCCTACACCTTTTTTCAGATCTTCAAGGGGTCTTGATAGGGAGATCCTTTATCTCTTATCCTATTTGTTATTATGGTGGAATGCCTAGGTCAACATATCTCCTATCTTCTTTCCAATGGATCTCTAACAAGGATTAATCCTTCCTCAGAAAACCTTACATGCTCTTATCAACAATTTGTGGATGATACTATTTTGTCTAGAGCTACTATGATTCTCGAAGCTAGAAATATGAAGAAAGCCTTGATTTGTTACACTAGGGGCACAAGACAGTTGATCACTTGGGAAAAAAGTTCACTTTTATTCATTAATATTGTAGAGGATAGACAAAAAATAATATATATTATTCTTGGATGCCAAATTTAGTCGTTGTCATCAATTTATCTTGGTCTTCCTTTGTGTAGAAAACCCTCAGATGTACTTTGGAGCACGTTGGTGGGAAGATTTCATAGGAAGCTTGAGGGTTGGAAATGGCCTCTTCTGAGTTAGGTTGGTAAAGTTTAACTTATTAAATCCTCTCTTCAGAGCCTCCTTGTCTATGCTCTTAGTCAATTTAGAATTCCTTCAAAATTTGCATAGGCTATTGAGAGAATTCAAAAAACTTTCTTGTGGACGGGTGTTGAGGAAAAAAAAGGCTGCCTCTCATAGCTTGGGACAAAGTCTATAGACCAAGAAGTGCAAGAGGTCTAGAGATTAGAAGAATAAGATCATTTAATAATGCTCTTCTTGATATAAAAAATTTGGAGATTATATCAAAGCTTCAGAGAATGGAACTCTATTCTTAAGAATAAGTATTGTAATCCACTCCCAAACTTATGCAGTTTCATTGCTTCTGAGGAGATACCCTTCGGTTCATTCATTTGGAACAAAATTTTACAAGCGAGGAGTCTGGATGCCAAGGCTCTTGGATGGAAGCTAGGTAATGGAGAGAGTATTAATTTCTAGGAGGATTGTTGGATTCAAGAGGAAGCTCTTACTTTTTATTCTTCTTTTGCCCAATTTTCTCCTCTTTGTAAAGCTAGATTTGGTTCTAAAGTTGATGACTATTGGGTGGGTAGAAAATGGATGGACCTTTCCTTCATCAGTCCCTCTCGGAATCCTCTAATGGTTATGCTGAATTCTTTTGTTATCAATGTCGAGGTTGAGGATTCTATGATTTGGAAGGCTTCTCCTTCGGGACCCTATTATGTGGTTTCAACATTTCATTTTCTCTCAGCCTCTCAGTCTCCTCCTCCTTCCTAGGATAATTCTTGGATAAAGGGTCTCACTCCGAAGGTGAATACCTTTTATTATATTCTCCTTCAAAATAAATTTGTAACTTTATATAATTTGTGTCGAAGGAGGTTTTATCTTCCTAATAGACGTTGTCTTTTCCTTAGTGAAGAGGAATCTATTAACCATATCTTCTTGCATTGTTCTTTTGTTTCTTTCATCTAGAGCACTATTTTGAATAAGATGGAGGTTTACTGGACTTTCTGCCTTTTTGTCCAAGATTTCATTTTTGAATGGTCCTGCCCTTCCTTGCCCAAAGATATTAAGATGACCTGGTCTTTCATCCTTCCTCGTATTTTTTGGGGAATCTAGAAGGAGATAAATAACAAGGTGTTCAGAGAGAAGGTTTCTTCTCCTAAGGTTGTGGCTATCAAGATTATCAGAGATATCAATGAAAATTTTTAAGTCCAACAACCCTCCTCTAATCTCTCTCTTAGTCACAAGCTTTGGAATTGTTCTTCTAACCAGGCTAAGAAAGAGGACAGAGAAACTAGTAAATGGTTCTACCCTCCTATTGGTTGGGTTAAAGTCAAATTTGATGGGGTGGCCAAAGATAATCCTAGGTTGACTAGGTGTGGGGGGTGATAATAAATGATCTAGTCCAGTGTATTATGGTAGCAACATTCCCCTTGTGTTCTCATACCAACCACTTAGCCAAAGTTATGGAAGCTCTCCAATCTTTAAGGTTGGTTAAAAGTCTTGGTTATACTAAGGTGTGGGTGGTTGGAGAATCAAACACCATCAATGTAATATGACTTAATAATCTAAATGAACCCTCTTGGACTATTAAAAATATCATTGATGAGGCCATAAAAATTATTAAATCTTTTGAAAACTATGTTATTACTCACGGCTATTGGGAAATTAATACGGTGGCTGATCAACTTGATAATGTGACAATTAAGGTAGAGAAAAGGATGGTGTGGCATGATGAAGTGGATATTTTGTGGAGGTGAGAAGTTATCTCAATCGTGACCACATTAATGGAAGATACAAGGCAATATTTGATGATAACAATGCAAAACCACATGAGGGAAATAATAATGGCAAGTGATGGTTGTGGTCCTTTCAATAGAAGATTAAGTCAGTGTGATTTGATGTCTCATTCTTTGTAGAAATTTCTTGGGTTAAAGGTTTTGTTGGCCTTTATTCTCGGTTGTTACAGCGACGGTTCTCTTTGGTGTTTTATTATTTTCCCTAGTATTCGTCAAAGCCACTTTGATTATATGGGTGGGAATAGGAAAATAATGGAGCCCCTTTCCTATGAGGGGTGGAAGAATAAGGCTAGAGTTTGGGAGATTTTAGAGGGGGGGATTACTATTTTCATGAAGCACCTTAATGGAAATAACCCTATTGTTTCTAAGTTCTTCAAAAAAGAGTGGAATGAAGGGAATCTAGTTATTGCGGGTAGGAAGATGAAAGTTGATGAAGCCCTAATTGTTGAAGTCACTGGAATTTCTTCTGAGGGAAAGAAATTCTATAGAGATAGAAAGATCACAGATGAGGTGGTTAAGACTTTTCCTAAAGAGTAGGATGAAAAAGACAAATTGGTAAAAATTGACAAGTGGACTAAGCTATTCTTTGAAAGTGTTGAAGAGACTTTGGAGAAGGGTTTCAAAGGATATTATGAAGTACATTAGCTTGGACTATTTTCGACACAAAAAAAAGGTATTTATCCTTCATTACCCCTTTTTTTCTATGAATACCAGTAGTAGGTGCATAGGAGATAATGAGGCTACCAATCCTACCCTTCATGAAGGATTAATGGTTATTTTATTTGAGTATTTTAAAGATAATTATGTGGAACAAAGTATCCCTATTCACATGGATACTAAAGAGGTATCTGAGTCTTGTGATGACTTTGATGACAAGGATTATAATGATAATGAATTTGGGGAGCAGTCTGATTCTGATTTCTCCCCCATCACCTCTACTAAGAGGAAAGGGAAACTGGCTCGTCGTCACTTGCTAAAACGAAGAGGCTATTGTCTGTTAAGAACAAGGAAAAAAGTATTAAAAATAAGTTGAAATTGGAAGATTTTGATGATGATAATGAGATTGGTGGTGATGGTATGGATACTGATGTTGAAGTAAGTGGTAGGCCCTTTCCTTTGAAGAAAAGAACTATCTATCCTCCCAAGAGTAAAAGCCCTAGCTTGGAGGTAGATATTAACTCCAGAGCTTCCCCTCCCTAACCGCCCCAGAATCTAGAGAATAATGCCAACCCTTCTGTTGATAAAGATGACCCTACCCTTGATTCTTCCATCCCTTTTCAGCTGTTAATACCAAAATAGTGATTTTCATCGAGCCCCAGTGTGTTAGCACAGAAGGAGAAAATTGGGTTTACTATTAATCCTTATCTAATTCCTACTCTGAAAGCCCTATACCACCACACCAAGGATAGTGAAATTAATGTTTTAAAAACAACCAAAGAAGGGATTATGGATTTTTATAAAATTACTAAATGGTCTTTTCATGAAATTAAGGAATTGAAGATAAAACAAAGGACTATGGAAATTAAGATTTATTTTATTGAAGTGAATCCGATGGGAAAGGATGTTTTGGATGCCATTGGCATCACTGATAATGAATACATGGTTAAGATTAGTACCGCCTGGATCAAGGAATTTGAGGACATGATCAACATAGTGGAAAATAGAACTAGCAACATGGAAAAAACCCTGAAGCGATTCAAAGATCAAACCTATAAAATTATGAATGCCTCTACTAAACACTTGCGCATCCTGATTGCTAAGCTGGAAAGCTCAATTAATGAGAAGGCTATTGTTAAATTGGTGATGACAAGGATTCTCTAGATGTGAAGATCATTGGTCCTAGCAAAAGGACTCGTGCCAACACCAAGAAAATGGAGAAGTCTTCTAACCAGGAGATTTAGGAGATGAAGAAAGAAAACAACACAGTGGACCAACTGGAACTTGAATATCTGATGAAGAATATGGTCTGGGTTTGGTTGTTGTTCTTAGGTTTTTTTTGGATTTTGTTGTGTTCTGGTTCTGTGTCTTGTGGTGGTTAGTTATCTGTTGTTTTTTTGTTGTCTTTTGTTTTGTGCCAACATCTATTCTAGCTATGTTGTCTTTTTGTTGATCTTGGATGCTACTTCTTATCTCTCTTTTTTGTTCAAATTTAAGGTCACTATAAAACCCAATTTCCTTTTCAAAAACTTTATGGAAGGTTAGGGTACATATGGCATTTAATGAGGAAATTTGATCAAAACCGAAGAATAAAAAGGCTTCTTGAGACTTCATTTGACACTATTCTTTCTAGAGATGAAGTGAGAACCTAATCAAAAGGAGATTGATGAACATATTGATGATGTTCATGACTTGGATGCTATGGAGCTGAATCCAAGGATCAAGAAACACCTTCAAATGATCATGTTGATAAAGAGATAGATAAGCCTGAGGAACAAGATGAGAAGATCAAGACTAAGGTGGAGCTATCAATAGGAAAATCCAATACATTATTGACAACAGATTCCCTTAAAGTATCAAACTTTGATGGATCGATTGACTTGGAAATCTTTGAAGAGGAAGAACTCATGAAAATTTATGTACTTTCCCATGTGAAGGCTAAGGCTAAAGTCTTGAGAAATGGTGTGAAGGGAAATAGATTACTTGTAAGATTGGTGGATGTGCTTGGCAAAATAGTGCCAAATGTTTAGATTAATCAAGGTATTTATGTTCTTGACCAATTAGAGGAACTTTTGAATACATTTTTGATAAAAACTTTATGTCTTTAGAGAAGGATGCAAAAGATAAGGTGCAAAAGGAGTTTGTTGCTAAGAGATTTCATCACAAGTATGTTCTATGGTTTCTAAGGACAAATAATCATTAGACACTGGGATAAATAAGATAAAGGTGACAATTCTAGAGGGTAGAAACATTTTGAGAATGTGTATCTGTCTATTCTCTCATGTAGCAGATGTAGATAAAATCATTAAGGAGAGTGAGGAGCTACTTTAATTAGAGAAAAGAACTTTGATTCCACAAAGGGATTTTCTTCATATTATATGACTGAGATTGTGTAGATTAATGACAAGATCAGAAGTCTAGAGGATGAGAGGAAGAGAATGTTAGGGATATTTTCTGACTTAAGGAGTCTAATTGCTCCTAGGTTAGACATCTTGCTAAGAGGTCTTGAAGAAGCAGAGAGAATCAGTTATGTACCTGTCCCTCCTGATATGTTACTCATTAAGAAGACATCATATGCTCTATGTAGACAAACTCAAGTTGTGGAAAGTATTGGTAAGTGTTGGGATACAAACTTGGCAGCTCTTGGGAGAAATTATTCAGATGTATTCAAATTTTTGTAAGTATGCCTTGTATATGCAACTTTTATAGGATTTTGGTAGAGGAATGTTTCCTTTCCTTTTCCATTGATGTCAAAGGGGGAGAAGAGTTGTGTGAAAAATGAAATACTTATCTTAGGGGGGATTCTATTTTTGAAGGAGTTTTTGACTTTCCATTTGGAGATGGGTCCACTTAGCCATTTTTCACTAAGTGTTTCCATCAATGCCAAAGGGGGAGATTCTTGGCTAGAGTTACTTGATATTGCAGTGCATGTTGTCATTGTTGGCAACTATATATTCTTCTCTTGACCATATGTCATATATTTTGTATATCAAAGGATTTGGCATTGATAATCAGCTAAGTATGGAGAACAATTTAGGATATAGGTTCAGAGATCGGGACAACTCGGACATAGATCAAAATGTTAGATGTTACAAAGTTAGAGAATGATTGTAGACATCATGTTATGTCCATCCCTATGATTGCAAGTTTTTGTGATGTAGTTTCCAATGGAGTTATGATTCACTAAGTATCACAGTGATGAAGAATTATGTTATGTGAGTCAATAGCATATTGGATCGACAATCTGATTGGTTGGATGACATATATAGTTAATCTAAATTCCTACACAATACATTTTGATTGACACATCTTAGCATTATGTTTTGATCGGTGGTTTTTCTCAAGGAAGTACACGTCTCATATTTTCATATTGGAGCCAAAGTAGTTGATGTTTTGGACTTATGATCAAGTATATAAGATCAAGTTTTAGATGTGAAGAGTATGGATGTGTGTGTGTGTGTGTGATGGTGTGCAAGCTATATTGATGTGAAAATTGGCAGCTTATGATTGTATGCACCCTAAAATGGTCGCCTAGACTTTGGGCCCCATTTATTCAATTTATCAATCCTGAATCAGTTTTATCAATAATCAATATTTTCAACATTATCAATTTCTTGATCAAATCTTAATTTCGATCATATATTGGATTTTTATCCTATGGGCTAACCATTTATCCTAAGTTTTTATTTACTTAAAAGGAATATTTCCTCCCCTTTTAATTAAATAAAAAGCCCCACCTTTTCATCTTATCCTAAGTTGCACAAATAAAGCATTATTCTTATTTTATAAAAAGAGAAAAGCACTTTTTGTCTCATATGGACATAAAGTCAACTCCTATTTTCTCATTGGAGGATACTTGTGCACATGGATTGCTCCTCTTTTAAGCTCCACCATTGATTAAGTCTTTTGCCTCTTAATCTCAATGGTCCATTTCACCCCATTTCTTATAAAAGGAGAGCTCTCTCCTTCATTTGGATATCCATCTCTTTCATGCTATTGTTATGCTACAGGTTTTCTAGGTGCATTTGGAGCTTTTGGAGATCATTGCTACATCAAGCTTTTCTTGGATTTCCTCATTGCTTCATAGTTTAGACTTCATTTCTTGCATTATCATAGCATCCATAGCTTCATTTCATAGCTTAGTTTCTTTTATGCAATAGCATAACCTCACATAGCTTAATAGGAAGGATTTGTAACACTTGTTCTTTCCATTTCATAGCTTAGTTGCATTGCATTTTCATTTCCATAGACTAGTTTGCATTGCATTGCATTTTCATAGTGATTCTTGAGGATATTGGCACTCTTGCCCTTGTCCTCATTTAAATCTCTCGTTGTGTGGTTGACTAGCAAGGTCACAAGCTTGTAGCTCTAGTTGAGAGCAAATACACCATAGTCCCTTGCAACTCCATGCATAGAGAGCTATGAGCCGCTTTGTGAGGCCTCATTCTTGAGCAACCTTGCATGTAATGGTTCATAGAAGTGCACCATTTTAGTGTGTACAATGATATTCTTGGAGCTTCATTGGAACTGTATTGATATTTTTTATGGTACTAGCCAATTTAGTTTTGTGACTATAAGTCCTTTCAATATTGTAATTTGTATATGATTGGTGAACCCGATTGAGAGCCAAATTTGTATTTTGTAATTAAGCTATAAGCATGAATGCATGTTCATTCCCTATCTTTTATACTTATACCTTTAACATGGTACTTATTATTGTAGTAGTGAGATATTTGTGGGTACTATCATCCCCACCGGGGTTTTCCTTTATCCAAATTTTCCTTGAAAAAAAATCATTGTGTTATGATTTTGTGTGTGCTAATTCTGTTATGTTTACTTTTATTTATTAGTGGATTTAAGTTTTGGAAATGGTTAATAAAATTAAAGGTTGCTGCACCGATTCACCCCCTCTTGGTGATTCCTAAATCTAACACCTTTTACCCTTCTTTTTTGTGTGCAGGAACAATTTCAGGAGTTGCGAAGCTGGATTTGAGAGTCTGATAACTTGTTACAAATCCAATGAATTTTCATCAGATTTGGACTTGAAAGGACTAGGTTGACTTTCATGACCTAGTACAGGATGAGGTTGACTTTGATGACCTTGTCCTCCACTTTTGGCTGAAATTTTCATAGTGAAGAATTACATACATCAGAGCCCTAGATCTGGAGTTACACCTGATTTTGACATTCGGACGATAGACAAAGTCAAATCTGAAGGTTATTTTTCCTCTTCTTTCTTCAAGGTGAGTTCATTCCTCCTATTTTCCTCTTGCACTTACTTCATAGATTAGATTTACCGTCATTTACGTATCACATCATTTTCTATAAAAATCACAAATACCCCCTTGAACATGGATCTTGCATTAGCACCCTTCATCTCTTGGTTGTGCTAATCAAATTGGTTTAAGGGTGGGTTTGTATTCTAATGCATAATAAGATCTTGGCAAGTGATCTACATCTTAATATTACTCACCATTTTGTATTATACATATGGTAACATATATCACAACACAAATCAAATGTGTGATATCATGAACTATCAAAGAAAATCAATAGGCCTTTATGAATAAGAAATCATTAAAATTACATATTTATTTAAATCAATAATTTTAAGGCATCTAATACAAATTCTCCAATAAGAAAAATAAGGATGTTACTCCCATGAATGCTAGTTAGATTCTCACAAAATCAAAATGATTTTATTTCATTCTTCCTAAAAAAATACATATGTCTACCAACCCCTTCTTTAACTCCATAACACTACCCACTAGTCATTTTATCAACTCCATCACCTTGATTAAATATTTTATTTTTTTTACATTAAAAATTGAAATAAATAAAAATAAAATCTTTATACCAAGTAAACTATTGGATATTCTTTCCTTTGTACACTTATATTGTCAAAAATAGAGAATATGATAATTATTATTTTATTATATTTTAAATTTTTAATAGAAAATTCTATTTTTGTCATTTGTATATATACTTTATTCTATAAAAGATATAATTAAATATAAAAAAGAATATTTTATTTATTTATTTATTTTACTAATTATTTTTTATTTTATAATTTTTAAATATTTTTTTAATATTTTATGACAGTTTAGTCTTGTCTTTTATTTACATTTTAAAAAAAATATTGATTGTCAAAATTTATATAATAATTAATAATAGTATATAATAAATCATATAGAAACTTTTATTTGTGATAAAAATATAAAATTAAAAAAATTATAAATTAGTAATATATGAAAAAATTTCTAAGTTTCTAACTTTATATGTTTATTTTAAAAATATTTTAAATAAATATAAATATGTAATAAATGATATAAAAATATATATTGTATACTTATATTATAAATTAGTAATATACACAAAAATCACAAATAAACTAAACAAGTTTCTAAAAATCATATATTCTATTTTAAAAAGATTCTAAATTAATATAAATAGATAATAAGAAAAATAGAAACACATATGTTATAATGTTAACTTAGCAATTATTAATAAGTTTCTAAATTTATATTTATATATCTTAAAATTTAGAAACATTCATATTTTATCATTTTAAATATTGTAAATAAATTTATATTTTATCATATATACTATATATATATTATAAAATATATATTCGATATTTATCATTTATACTATAAAATAAATAGCTTGATATATATTATTATTATTAAATAAAATACGAACAATTCACATTGTTTAATAAAAAACACTATCCATATTTACCAAAATTTCAACATTTGTTCTTCATGATCTACATTCGTATATTGTAAATCCAAAAAAAAATTAGAAAAAAGAAAGACTTTTGACATTTAAATTTTTCTTTTTAAAAAAATCTTTATCTTTTGCCTAGACTTTAGCGGGCGCCATTCCAAGATCCCTTTCCCCTACTAATTGACCCCATTTGAATACATACCAAACAAGATGGGTGATATATTTTTTATTGATATATGCACTTTCCAAAAAAAAAAGAGTAAAAAATTGATATGTATTGCGACTGTTGTTTAGAGTGGCAAGTTAAACTTCAGATAATTATGCATCTAAGATAAGCCGTGTGTTATAATTATGACACCTGAACAATAATTCATGGCTTAGAAAATCTGGCAAAAAAAGGATTTTAATCAGAATTTTCTGATAGCACAGTTGGAAGATATTTTTTTTCAATCCAAAGCGTTGGGTGAGTCACTATGATAGAGACAAAATGCTGCCCATACATTTCATTTTCAATGTGACTTTGTTTACGTGTACCACTGATTCTTAACAGGAAATCAACCCTGTCTCTCATTTCAAATGTGTTTATGATCATTTTCTGTCACTTTCTTCTTAGCTATTTTAGACAACTGATTTAACGTATACTTTAGTGGAGAGATAATGATAAATGATGTGGATCCCAACAACCATATAAGACGCTATGTTTTGATTTTTTTATAAGTCCCTCGGTGTTCTTTATTTTTTTTACTTTTGCATGATTTGAAAAGAAAATCATAAGTAATTTAAAAATTAAAAATTAATAATCAATTGTACTTGTATTAAGTATATTCCTGTTGGTTTAATAATAAATAACTTAGTGTTTTTTTTAAAGAGGTGTCAAATGAGCTTAATATTTTTTTTATAATTTAATTTTCATTCTAACATTTAGAGGAGTAAAAAATTTCTGTAAATTAAATTTTATATTAATAAATTTATTTGAAAATTTATGAAATATCTTTCTAAAATTGATATTTATTGTAGTTTGTGTTAAATATGTTAGACATATCAATATTTAAGTCAATAGATTCAAAATATATTTCAACAAACTATATGCACACAACATAATAAGTTAAATGTTCATCTTATAAAACACAAATTACATTTATACATGAGGCTACCGAACAGATTGACCCAATAGAATCTTCAAGATCTAGCATTGGAGAGAGAAACGACCCAAATTTAGGTCCATACTTTTCCCAATGAGCGATCCTAACATTAAGCTCATGACCAAATTTAATGCATAAGTCAGTCCAGACAAAAGATCCAAAAGAAAACCCGTTGGTGAACCAGGCCACCGAGAAACATAGAACACACTGAACCCACTTGGTGAAGAACACCACCGAGTAGAACAGAACACAAAAAAGCCACTCGATGAAAGGTAGCACTGATAAGAGACAACACACCACTGAGTGGTAACTCAGTTCATCGGTGACCAAACATGACCACTCCACCAAGAACTCCAAAGAAGTTACCTAGCACATTTAACAAGCTACCGAGATACAAGATTGCCATGAACCCAAGATGCTCCCGCATTAGACACCCAAAGTTAAAAAGAAAATGATTCTTTGAATCATGAGTGAGGTACAACCTAAGATGAATCTAACTTATATTGAGAAATCCATGTAGAGTCTTCAATTGGTCTATTCTTCCACTTTACCAAGTATTCCATGTAATCCTTTCCTCTTGTTCTTTTGTCAACTCTTTTTTCCAAAATCTATTTAGCTTCTTCTATTTTCTTTTTAGGATAATCACTCGGTACTACCACTTTTTTACCAGGCTCATGATACTCATACAAATCTGCAATGTTGAATATTGGTGATATGTCCATGTCATTAGGTAACTCTACTTCATAAGCATTACACTATCAAACTTCTTCAATACCTTGTAGGGTCCAAATTTATTCATCTTCAACTTACTATAGGTTCCAAAAGGAAATATTCCTTTCTTCGAATGAACCATTACCTCATCACCAACCTCAAAAATCTTATGTCTTCTCAACCTATGTGCACTATCCTTGTATTTCTGATTACTCTACTCCCACTTATGTTTCACTTCCTCATGCAATGACTTCATAAATTCAGAAAATTATTCCCCTTCAACACTCCTCTTCTCTTCTCCAACAATATATTTCAAGTCTGATGTACCCCTTGGTTGTATACTAGTAATAATCGAAAAAGGTGTTTTACTAGTACTCCTATTCACTGAATTATTGTATGCAAAATTTTATTGTGCTAACATTAAATCCCAATTACTTAGTTTGTCTCCAATTAAGCATCTCAATAGGTTACCCAAACTTCTATTCACAACCTCTATTTTTCCATCATTCTGTGGATGAAATGTCAAACTATAATTTAACTTGGTGTCTAGCTTCTTCCATAGAGTCTTCCAAAAATAACCAACAAATTTACTGTCTCGATCAGAGATGATACTCCTCGGTAATCTATGCAATCTGACAATATCCTTGAAGAAAGGATCTGCTATATGCACTACATCTAATGTTTTCCTACATGGTATGAAATGTGTCATCTTGGAAAATATGTCCACAACAACAAATATGGAATCATTACCACTTGTTGTCCTCAGTAAGCCAAGAACAAAATGCATAATGATATCACTCCAAGGTTTCTTAGGAATAGAAATCGACGTATACAATCTAGTATTCTGACTTACTCCTTTTGTAACTTGACAAACTCCACAACGCTTCACAAATTTATGAACATCCTTATACAACTACGACCAAAATTACCTATCCTTAAGCAAACTCAATGTCTTGTCAATGCTAAAGTGTTCAACCAAACCACTACTATGCTTCTCCTCTATCAAATTAGTTCTCATTGATCCTCTTGTTATACATAATTAAATTCCTTTGAACAACATATCTTCTTGAATAAAATAATCTTCCCACTTACTTAGTTGATCTGGAATAGGTGCTCTACACATTCTCCATGACTCAAAAAAATCAGGGCTAGTTTCATTAAAATTCTTCATATCGTCAAAACCAAGAACCTCAATTCTCATTTCAATCAGCAAAGATATTCTTCTACTCAATGCATCAACAACTTGGTTAGATACTCCAATCTTATGTTTTATCACAAATGTAAAATTCTACAAATACTCAACCCATTTCATATGTCTCTGATTGAACTTATTCTAACTACCAAAATATTGTAAAGCCTTATAATCAATATACAACAAAAATTCCTTCCACATTAAATAATGTTTCCATTTCTTCAGGACTTGAACAATAGCATAGAATTCTTGATCATACACGGAATATTTCATTTTAGCATCATTCAACTTCTCACTAAAGAAAGCACCAGGTTTACCTTCTTGACTCGACACATCTCCTATTGCATTGCCACTTGCATCACATTCAACTTGGAATACCTTATTGAAATCAGGTAAAGATAACACAGGAAATTTAGTAACCTTCTATTTCAAAGTCTCAAAACTCTTATCAGCTTCATGTGTCCACTTGAATTCTCTTTTATCTCCTCTCATTGTCTCGGTCATAGCATTGAAAATTGAATTGAAATTTCTAATGAATTTTTGGTAAAAACTTGCTAATCCATGGAATGATCTTACCTCACCAAAATTCCTAGGTGTAGGCCACTTGAGAATAGCTTTTACCTTCTCAGGGTCCATCTTCAATCCATTAGTTGAAATCACAAATCCCAAATATACAATCTCCTCTTTCATGAAGGAACATTTTTTCAGATTAATCAACCATTTTTCCTCTTTCAATCTCTGAAATACCTATCTAATGTGTGAAAAATGATTTTCTTTGGTTTTACTAAATATCAGAATGTCATCCAGGTATACCAATCACAAATTTACCCAAGAATTTCTTCAAAACCTCATTCATTAACCTCATAAAAGTAGTATGTGCATTAGTTAACCAAATGACATAACCAACCATTCATACAAACCTTCTTTTTTCTTGAAAGAAGTCTTCATTCATCACCTTCTCTAATTTTGATTTGATGATATCCACTCTTCAAATCAATCTTAGTAAAATATTTTTCTCCACTCAAACAATCCATTATATAGTCCATTTTTCAGTATAGGAAACTGATACTTAACTATTATCTTGTTGATATCTCTAGAATCAGTACACATTCCCCATTCTCCATTCTTTTTAGGTACCAACACAAGTGGTACTACACATTTTTCATCATTCTCAGTTGGTGTCAGTCGGTGTGGTGCCTTATTTGGAAAACCAGCTCCAGGAATCAAATCCATGCATTGACTAATACTTCTCTTGAGAGGAAAACCATTAGATACATTATCTGAAAATATCCCCTTGTACTCAGTGAATAGCTTCTCAACCTCTTCAAGAACTTTATCTTATATTTTCTCACTCATTTTGTTAGGAATCACAACACAACATACATCATTTCTCTTCAAATCCTTAACAAACTATCTACCTTCCATCAAAGAAACTTTCACAGATGTACATATCTCACCAACAGATTCTTCAATCAAAGGTAACAAGATTTGTCTCTTTCCATTGGCCCAAATAGTATATTTGTGAAATCTTCCATCATATACAATATGTCAATCATATTGCTAAGGTCTACCCAACAAAATATGACAACAGTTCATAGTCATAATATCACACAACACCTTATCATAGTACTTTCTAATTTTCAGATTTACAAAACATTGTTCACTTACCATAAGTGTATGTTCATCCTTGATCCATAAAATCTGATAGGGCTTTAGGTGCTTCAATCTTCCCAACTGTAACTTTGTAGCCATTTCCTCTAAAGCCAGATTCTATGAAATTTCATTGTCAATAATCACTTTCCAAAAAAATTCTACAAATCTTCATTTGGTCTTGAACAAAATCTTTCTTACCAGATCTTCCTTAGTCTTATCACTCCACAATGCTCTTCTATCATCAAGTTTCCTTCCTTCTTAGGTTCATTCGGTGAATCTTCATGCACCAAATAATTTTTTATTCTTCTGACCTTCTTGTTTTCATGTGTACACTCAAATGATCTATGTCCCTCTTCTCCACAATTGTAACAAGTTCCTTGGAATCCTCCTCTGCCATATCCACCTCGGGAGTAATTACATCTTCCTTGGGAAATAATTTCACCTTTCTACTTAGTCTTTCCTTTGTCTTGATTTGTCTTGTCCTGATCGGATCTACTATTTTCACCATATGATCTACCTCTTCCTCTAGGGAATCTTCCACCTCTTCCTCTTTGTCTTTGCTCATGCTTTTTATTCAATTTCTCCTTAGCTTTTAGGGAAAACTGATAAACCTCCTTAATACTCTCCATTTTTACCAAACTAATCTCTTCTTGAATAGAAGTCATCAATCCATTCAGTTACCTTGCAATCCTTTCCACCTCATCTTCAGTATGTCTAGATCTGATATCTAACCTATAAAATTCCTCAGTGTAATCCTTCACAGAGCTATCTTTCTTCTTTGAACTTTGCATTCTCCTAACTAGGTTAATCTGGCAATCACAAGGTAGAAAATTTCCCTTCAACTTATTTACCATCTTATTCCATACCTTGATTTTGGTTTTACCTTTATTCTTTCGATCTAATTGCAGATGCTCCCACCAAAAGGATGCATGACCTTTCAATTTTGTGCTTTTAATTTTGACCTTCTTCTCATCTGATATGTTCTCATACTCAAAATATTTCTCCATCTCACTGATCGAGTCCATCAATTCATCTAAATCTAGCTTTCCACTATACTCGGGAGGGTTAAATTGCGGTGTGGCCTTCAAACTTGTCAATGCTTGCAAAAATATTTGTTCTCCTTGATCCATTATAGGTGCAGGTGCGGCTACCTCTTGCGTTACTTCGGCTTCATCATCACTAACATCATCAAGATGTCTTCTGCGATGTTCGAATGTCTCAACAACTTCCAATCTAGTGCAAATTTTTCCTAGCATATCAACTAAACCTGGATATGCATCTCTCCTTCCTTGAACCATCTTGAAACCCTCTGCAATTGCAAGTTAGATTGCAATCTACTACCCCACAACAAATAACCAACTAGGGTTTACAAGAAATAACCTCGATCAAAGACCTATATTCGTGAACCTAGATCAAAATTTTCTCTGATACCACTTGACGCAAGGAGGGTAAGATAAGTGGGGCCAAAGGCTCACCCAATTACTAGACCACCTTGCAGAATTACAACACAAAAGTAGTAACATAGAAAAGGAGAGAAGGGAAGTAGGTCATATTTATATAAATCATTCAAAATTGATAGATGTCTGGTTGTGAGGCCTTCCAAGTTACAACTAATACAACATAAATCAATTACAGAAACAAAACAATCCTCATGCATGTGAGATCCACTATCTCCAACTTCACGTTCCTCTCCCTGTTCAAAACCTAGAACATATCATTACATTTATACACGAGGCTACCAAATAGATCGGCCTAATAGAATCTTCAAGATCCAGCATTGGAGAAAGAAATGACCTAAATTTAGGTCTACACATTTCCCAAGCATGATGTTATCGGCCATGTTTTCTCCCATGTAGAAATGCAAATACGCAGTCTGTTTAGTGGCCTGAAGCACTGGAATTCTAAAGGCTATGTGTTTCAACAATGGAGACTTGAGCACCTTAATGCTCAGATCAACCAGGGGCTCGTTGGCAACAAGACAAAGATTAAAAAGTGTTGACAAAAGTTCCTTGGAGCTCATCCCAAAGTACAAAACCTCACCATTTTCAATCTGAAGCTTCCTGTGATTGATTATATCCGGGACAGCCATGGTGCCTAAACAATCTTGTAGAAGAAAAGAAGACCGCTGGGCAAAATCAGACGTCAGACAATGAGAATTGAACAAACGCTAGCTTGAATCACCACCTAGTTTCAAACTGCAGACCTCTCCGCTCCCAACGAAACTCACTGAGACTCGAACCTCAGACCTCTCGAACCTATTCCTTAGACCACCGAGAAGAATATTCCTATTTCCTTTCGATGAAGCCAACAACACTCACCATGTCATTACACCTCCAATGGGTCTCGTGTTCAAATCCCTCCTCGCTTATTCACAAATATGCATCTAAACTTCCCCCACAGCTCGATTTAAAGACCGCAGAGGGAAAAATTTTAGGTAGTGGTTGCTTTTTACCGATTGGACTAGATCGTCCAGTCACCGGCATGGGGACATGACCTGACACGTGGAGCATGACAAAATTTGGCACAAATTTTATCATGAACCGGGCATATAGCATCATTTGTCGAGACTATAAAACTCATTTTGGGTGGTTGAACTTTCCTATCAACATCATCCATCCCAGTCCATCCATATCGAACCTGTATTCTTAGAACTGGTGAAAGTGACATGGTCTGATTATGGGGCGGGGTGGTGAAAATGATGGTGCTGTCAGATATAAGATCAAATTATCTGCCAAGATCTGACATCATTTTCACTGCCAGTGTACAATGATCACAAATACCCCCTTCAACATAAATTTTGCATTAGCACCCTTCATCTCTTGGTTGTACTAATCAAACTGGTTTAAGAGTGGGTTTGTATTCTAATGCATAAAAAGACCTTGGCAAGTGATCTACATCTTAACATTACTCACCATTTTCTATTATACATATAGTAACATATATCACAACACAAATCAAATGTGTGATATCATGAACTATAAAGGAAAATGAATAGACATTCCTGAATAAGAAGTCCTTAAAAATATATATTTATTTAAATTGATAATTTTAGGGCATCCAATACAAACTCCGATAAGAAAAATAAGGATGTTACTCCCATGAATGTTAGTGTAGATTCTCCCAAAATCAAAATGATTTTATTTCATTCTTCCTCAAAAAAAAACCTATGTCTACCAACCCTTTCTTTAACTCCATAACACCACCCACTAGTCATTTTATCAACTCCATCACCTTGATTAAATATATTTTATTTTTTACATTAAGAACTAAAATAAATAAAAATAAAATCTTTATACTAAGTAAAATATTGGATATACTCGCCTTCATTCTGTTGTTATTGCACATGGATCTGACCCTATGCAGTGTGTCACTTGGATCTTGTTGTCATTTCACAATCATTCCTTTGGCATTATAAATATGTATTCTCCCAATGATGTTGTGGAAAGATCATAGCTATGGTGTTGGTTGACGGATAATTTGCCTCCAGCAACATGGGTTATGTGTGGGGACTTCAATATGGTTGAGCTGGCCTCTAACAAAGAAGGGTTTTTTCCTTTTAGATGGACAATTGGAGAGAGAGAAGCTTGGTACTATATGCGCAATAAATTGGGCCTTTTTTATCCTAATGCTAACCATCATTAGCAGAGTGGGGTCTGACATACTTGGTCTAATTTCAGAGCTGGTTCTAACCGCATATTCAAGAGATTAGATCGTGCTATGATAACTGCTCATCTTTTTTCTCTTTTTTTGAAGATCGGGATTTACCTGTCATTCCCTTGACAGATGTGACCTTGTCAGATCATTATCCCATCTTTTTTACCATTACGTGGCATTTCTCTACTAGGCGGGCTGCTTGTACTCATTTTTTTCTCAACACGTCTATGCTGACACATGCCTCCACCATCTCTCACATTCTGCGTGTCTGGAACTTAGAGCCTCGGCCCCACAACCACACTGGCTGGATCCAGTGGTGGAATGATGCCATCACCTGTACTGCCAGATTTCTCTACATTTACGGCCGTCAGTTGGCTTTCTACAAGAAATGTGCATATGAAGCAAACACCAAAGCTCTTTGTAGTGCCTCTGAATCTCTGGCTCTGAATCCCTTCGATGCCAAATTTCAGCTTAAACTTGCTCAGCTTAGCCATGAGAAGAAAATTGCAGATAATTATGCCACTAGGGGAGATCAAATCAAAGCCCACCTCCATTGGTTGGAGGTGGGCGATAAAGCTTCTAAAGAGTTTTTTCATGCTCTCAAAGCCCATCATACCAACTCTGGTATTCAAAAAATCAAACAAGGTCATGAAACCCTTACCAAGCTTCCTAATATTCGTCAAGCTTTTGTTCAACACTATGAAAAAGTGTTTGCTTCTTAGGGAAATTTTGTTGCTCGGGAAGATGCTCTCAAGGCGTGTATTGTTGTTACTCCAAACTACCTAGCGGTCGAGCAGCAAGCCTTCTATGAGCAACTTCTCACTATCAGTGACCTTAAAGAGGTTGTCTCTGCTATGGTTGATGACAAATCCCCAAGGTGTGATGGCTTTCCTTGTGAATTTTACAAGCATTTGTGGGATGCTATAGGACCTGACTTGCACAAAGTTTATCTTGAGGCCTACCATAATAAATGTTTGGGTGCTATCATAAACAAAGGGAATATTAAATTCATACCTAAAGCTGGTGATCCTGAAGATATCTGCAATTGGAGGCCCATCACTTTGTTGAATGTCTCCTACAAGATCATTGCTAAGGCTTTAGCTCTCAAGATCAGACATCTACTTATTGTCCGCTCTGAGAAAACTAGTTTCATCAAGTCCAGATATATCCTTGACAATATTATTGTTGTCTAGGAAGGAATGGAATGGGCTCGTCAATCCAATCAGCCTATGTTGTTTCTTAAGATTGATTTTTCCAAAGCTTATGACCGCATTGAGTGGCCTTTCATTCTTGCTATGCTGCATGTCATTGGTTTTGGTCCCAATTTTTTGCAGTTGGTGGAAATGCTTTTTGGTGATGCCTCTGCTTGCATCACTATCAATGGTACTCAGTCTGACACCTTTGGGCTTTTCAGGTCCATTCGCCAGGGTTGCCCCTTGGCCCCTGCTTTATATGTGCTTGCTGCTGAAGGCTTTGGGTACCTTCTTGCCAATTATGTTTCCTCTGGTTTAGTTCATGGCATTTCTCTTCCTGACTCTCCTTCTCAACTTGTCAATGGTCACTTTGCTGATGACTCCTTTCTCACTCTCCTTGAGGAGGAGGATAATATTTCTAATGCCTTACAATGCTTAGATACTTTTTGTCAGGCCTTTGGGTCCGCTATTCAATGGCACAAGACTCTCTATTATAGACAATCTTTCTTGTCTGCCCCTCCTTGGCTTGCTAAGTTCGATTGGAAATGGGTTTAGCATGGGGAAGTTTTCCGCTTCCTGGGCATTCCCTTTTCTTTCCATGGCTCTCCTGTGGATTTATGGAATGTCGTGATTGCTAAGATTGAGAAGAAGCTTCAGTATTGGATCTCTAAACCCCTTTCTCTTGCGGGGAAATTCTAGATTTGTTCTAAGGTTCTTGCTACCACCCATGTTTATTACTCTTCTTGTCGGGATCCCTCTAAAGCTTCTTACCTGAAGCTGGAGTGCCTTCTCAAAGACTTTCTCTAGGCTTCTGGAGCTGGTGAGCATGGATTTCATAGAGTTTCTTGGGATTATTGTTGTCTCCCCAGAGATTCTGGTGGCCTTGGTCTTCTTGCCACTCAAAAGCAAGGACATGCTCTTTGTGCCAAATGGATTATTCGTGCTCTCACTGGTAATGAGGCGTGGAAAATCCTTGTCAAGCATTGTATTTCTTCAGGCTACCCTATTCACAGGCCTGCCTAGAAAGGTATTGGTCTTCAAACTCTTCTTATTATGAGGGAACCTGTTCAGATCCAGGGCACCTTCATCATTAAGAGCATATGGAAGGCCTGGGAAGCTATCAAACCTTGGCTTCGGTGGGATGGTGATGGATTTTGCAATGGTATTTCTTTTAATCAATAGAACCTCTGGTGGTCTCTGCTTTTCTCCATTCAAGATATCCCTCTTGCTAAGACTCAAGGAGCCAGTGCTTTGCATTTTTTTCAAATGTGGCATCCGGACTCCCAAGGACCTCTTCTTCAGGGTCACTATGAGCCTCCGCTCTTGGGAAGATATCTAGGTCCAGTACCGTCTGGCTCACCCAGATCATCAAACTTTTGACCTATTAATTTCTGATATTCCAGATCATTTGCTTCATAAGCTTGGTGTTCAGTCTGTTCAACCTTGGTGGAAGGATTGGAAGTGGTATCCTGCCACTCTGTTCCTCAATTACAAACCTAGGTTGGGGTACCAGTGGCTGTCTCCCCACCTTCCCATGGTGGACATTCTCAACCAGAGATGGCATTTGCGCTCTTCTACCTACCACTGGAGCTCTCATTTCTAGACCATTTGATCTGCCATTACAAAGCCCAAGATGGCTCTTTTTTCTTGGTGTTTACTCTTCCAAGGACTTCCTGTGGGTCCTAGACTCAAACACCTGGGTGTTCATGACCCTCGGTGTCCTTTTTGTGGCCACCCAAAAACATTTTTGCACATCTTCTGGGTTTGTAAGAGAGCTCAATAGTATTGGTAGTGGATTCATGACTTCTTTAAACCTTTCAGGCCCGAGCCTTTCTCTTGGCACATGATTGTTCTGGGAGATTCTCCGAAGCTCCCATCCAAGTTTACCCAAATTTGGCATACTTTCAGGATGGAGATTTTGTTCACTTTGTGGAAAGATAGGAATGTTGTTCTCTTTTCTCACAGCTCTCTTGATATTAATGTTGCTTTGTATAATAAAGCTTGCATATGTAACAATGTAATGATGCAGATTCAAGTTCAAGCCAATAAACTGGCTCTGGAGGTGGCTCACCTTCAAGAGTTGCTCAATCACTGGGGCAACGTGCCATGCACGGTTGCCCAGGTTCCTCCTAATGATGTCTTTGCAAAAGGTACTCCACCCAGGGGTCGCCGTTGTGGGCGTAGCTCTTCGACTCGCCGCTCCCATACCCCACGGTCACACACTTCCCACCACCACTCCCCGAGAGGTGGCGATGATGGTTGGCAGCGCCGCTCGGCTTCGCCACCTCACCACCCTTCTGGACTGTCTTCGGCTTCGGCTCAGTCTGCCCCTCTTATTGCTCTTGTTGCTCATTGTGGCTCTGATTGGCCCCCAGCCACTTCCTCCAAATTCCCCCGCCTGGCTTTGGCTATTTCTCTGCCTCGAGCAGAAGAGAAGGAAACAAATGTTGAAGATGATGGTTGGCCGATTCTTGACCCACCTGTCAATCCCAATGATGTTTGGTGTTCTGATGATAGAGATCCTCCTCCATCTGCTAGCACTGCTCTTGCAGCTTGATGGATTTATGCTTTTTTTATGAATATTTTATGTTTCTTGTTCTGGCTTATGCCGTGTGGACTCTCGCGGGGTGATTTTTATGTCCCTCGGCCCCTTTTTTGTGAATATGTAACTTTGATATTCAATTAATAGAAAAGACACTGTTCATCAAAAAAAATTAATAGAAAATTTTATTTTTGTCATTTGTATATATACTTTATTCTATAAAAGATATAATAAATATAAAAAAGAATATTTATTTTATTTATTTATTTTACTAATTATTTTTATTTTATGATTTTTTAAATATTATTTTTATATTTTATGACGGTTAAGTCCTGTCTTTTATTTACGTTTTAAAAAAAATTTGATTGTCAAAATTTATATAATAATTAATAATAGTATATAATAAATCATATAGAGATTTTTATTTGTGATAAAAATATAAAATTAATAAATAAATATAAATTAGTAATATATGAAAAAATTTCTAAGTTTCTAAGTTTATATGTTTATTTTAAAAATATTTTTAAAAAATATAAATATGTAAGAAATGATATAAAAATATATATTGTATACTAATTAGTAATATACACAAAAATCGCAAATAAACTAAGCAAGTTTCTAAAAATCATATATTCTACTTTAAAAGGATTTTAAATTAATATGAATAGATAATTTAAGAAAAATAGAAACATATATGTTATAATGATAACTTAGCAATTATCAATAAGTTTCTAAATTTATATTTATATATCTTAAAATTTAGAAACATTCATATTTTATCATTTTATATATTGTAAATAAATTTATATTTTATCATTTATACTATAAAATAACATATATTTATATTATTAAATAAAATACAAACAATTCAGGCTGTCATATACCATCAAAAAGTGGAAAAACGATTATCAAATTTCAAGTTTGATGTAGCTGAAGTCTAGACAAAATGTATTTTTGAAAGTGCGCAAAACACTATCCATATTTTGCCAAAATTTCAACATTTGTTCTTCATGATCTACATTCGTTTATTGTAAATCCACAAAAAAATTAGAAAAATGAAAGATTTTTAACATTTAAATTTTTCTTTTTAAATAAATCTTTAGACTTTAGCGGGCGCCATTCCAAGATCCCTTTCCCTACTAATTGATCACATTTGAATACATACCAAATAAGATGGGTGATATATTTTTTATTGATATATGCACTTTCCAAAAAAAAAAGAGTAAAAAATTGATATGTATTGCGACTGTTGTTTAGAGTGGCAAGTTAAACTTCAAATAATTATGCATCTAAGATAAGCCGTGTGTTATAATTATGACACCTGAACAATAATTCATGGCTTAGAAAATCTGGCAAAAAAAGGATTTTAATCAGAATTTTCTGATAGCACAGTTGGAAGATATTTTTTTTCAATCCAAAGCGTTGGGTGAGTCACTATGATAGAGACAAAATGCTGCCCATACATTTCATTTTCAATGTGACTTTGTTTACGTGTACCATTGATTTTTAACAGGAAATCAACCCTGTCTCCCATTTCAAATGTGTTTATGATCATTTTCTGTCACTTTCTTCCTAGCTATTTTAGACAACTGATTTAACGTATACTTTAGTGGAGAGATAATGATAAATGATGTGGATCCCAACAACCAAGACGCTATGTTTTGATTTTTTTATAAGTCCCTCGGTGTTCTTTATTTTTTTTACTTATGCATGATTTGAAAAGAAAATCATAAGTAATTTAAAAATTAAAAATTAATAATCAATTGTACTTGTATTTAGTATATCCCTCTTGGTTTAATAATAAATAACTTAGTATTTTTTTAAAGAGGCGTCAAATGAGCTTAATATTTTTTTCATAATTTAATTTTCATTCTAACATTTAGACAAGAGTAAAAAAATTCTATAAATTAAATTTTATATTAATAAATCTATTTAAAAACTTATAAGATATCTTTCTAAAATTGATATTTATTGTAGTTTGTGTTAAATATGTTAGACAGATCAATATTTAAGTCAATAGATTCAAAATATATTTCAACAAACTATATGCACACAACATAATAAGTTCAATGTTCATCTTATAAAACACAAATTACATAAATAAAAAAAATGAACTAACAATATAATGTAATACCTCTTCACAACATATACTAGTCCTAAATCAAAATAATGAAATAGTTGAATGACAAACCCTATGTGTCCATGCCCTGCTTAAATGTCATTTCTGCTTAAAATTCTGTTGCAGGAGGAGTGTTCCCATAGGATAAATTGAAATCTTTCCCTATTTTAATAGAAATTCGATGTGGCTTCACAAATTTGTTTCCCTCCTTTTTTTTAATATCTTCTTTTAACTATGACTTTTCTGTCAAACAATATATTGTTACTAAAAAAATGCTGCCCTAAGATATAAAAAGATTATCTATCGAAAGTGGATTGGATATGTGAAGTTGGCAACTACTATTAGCTAATAAATTTATTAAACATGATAACTAATATCCACAGATAATTAAAACATGATAACTATTATGATTTGATTCTTAAACATGATAACCAATATCCACAAGTTATTAAAGATGATAACTAATATTCACAAGTTTAGTCACACGCACAAGTCACAGAAACAAACTTTAAATAAAACATGGAGTCGTTGGCATTCAAGTATAAACAAGAGTTACATATAACTTCAGCCACGGAAGGCAAGAGGTCGGCCTTTAATCTGAGAAACATTCACAGGATAATTTTTACTTCAACCCACAAATTTTAAGAAACCAAGGGTAAAAGCTTTATCACCCTGTGATAACCGCCTGCAATCTTCTGCTCAATTCCTTGCTGGATCATATGCAAACACACAGTAAGGCTTACAGCAACCAATAAAAATAATAGTAAAAGAATTATTACCAGCCTGTCTGTTTTTACCTGATGCGTTGACGATCTGCAGAAGTTGTGGAGAGAAGCCCTCTGTTTTCTTCAGCCCTTCTGATGAGGTAAGGCATGACGTGATCCACTGGCCCAAACGGAAGATATTTACTTACTTGGAATCCTGCCTGAACTAATCCCAATGAAAGGCTGTCTGCCATTCCCTTCAGCTGTGCAAACTGTACTCTATCATTGCCTTTCCTAATATTCAATTCTTCTGCCTTGGCAGCTGCAGCCTTGCCTGTAACAAACATACACAGAAATCATGATGTTATCTGACAGGGGAACAGCAGAGGAAAAAAAAAATGATAATTATAGTTAATTGTTTTGTAGCTTAATTTTGTTCATAATTGGTTCATTTGTACATCATTGTTGCGACATTTGTTTAACATTAATAGACAACACTTTGAAATGATTGATAATGCTCAGAAGTCATTAAAAATTGTTCAAATAATAGAAAAATGAAAACTTGAAATCCAATTTATAATTTAAGCTATGTGAATGTTCAAAATTTGTTTGTAACTGAATGGAAGTTATGAGTGGCAACAGGGTTTGTTTTTTTACCAGAATGAAAGTTATGAGTGGCCAGCACAACAGAAGCCTCTGCCATGGCAGCTTTCTCCATCATGAACCCTGCGCATGCGTCGTAACAGTTGTGCGTGTCTTGTATGGAAGAATGGATAGGCGAGGGCGCGGCCAGGGAAGCTGCCAGCGCGGACTCCCTGCTGATGTAGGCGCCACGTACGAGCTTCAGTCCGATCTGTATTCCCCTCCGTGTTGCCTCGTCAGACGCGAGCTGCAGACGTGGCAGCGCATCTTTCAAATAGGCCTGGACGGTGCCGTACACGACTGGTTTGGCAGATTTGTTGAATTCCAGAGAAGCGGAGAAAGTAAAGTAGTCTATGGCAGGCTGGACGGATGTGTATTCCGCGTCGATTAACAATGGCAGCGAATTTTCCTCGCAGGATTTGCAGAGCGTACGCAATCTCTGTTCCGCCAATTTGAGGTCTTTTTCTTCGGTAGCAGTCAGTGGTTCAGGAGCGGTAGCGGTGTGGTAAGTAGGGCTGGAAGGCGCCAAAATAGGTAAAGTATCTTGCATCCATGGAAGGCTTAGTTGGTCCGGATGGAGGTGCCGCCATCTTAGCAGGTCGCTAACTCTTTCCAGCAGGGGAAGCGGACATAGCGCCGTGATCTTCACGCATGCAAAGCTAACCTGAAAAAAAAGGGAATAGACGAGATTTAGCAAATACAGAAACTTCTGGCTAAATATACACAGAGCTTTAACCAGTCATGGATTTTAATAGAAAATCTGAGCGTAGCAACGATAGCTTAAGATCTCAACGACAAAACAAACAGTTGACGAAATCCGCGAGTATTTAGCACAGGTAGCCTGAAAATCTGCAAATCAATTAATCTGTACAAGATGAAAATTTAAGAAACGGAGATCCGTTCATTTAATTATCCGTGTAAGGTAATTTATTTACACTGCAAATATTGCCCGCCCTCAGCTGAAATTTCATATCAAAGAGTGATGAAATTCGTTGAAATAAAGGAAGCTAGGGTAGATTGACAATGGAAATTGTAGGAAAACGGAAAGGTTTTCAAAACTTTCCAGAAATGTTTCAGGAAACGAAAAAAAAGATTTGAAAATTTAAAATCATACAAAGTATAAATTGAATTCAACACAGAGATAAAAACACATCTAATCAATTCAAATTTAATTATATCATGTTGTATTATCTTTTCTCATCTCAACACACAACTAATTTCTAAATTATTTAACTCTCTAAAACTAATTTAGAATGTTTCTTTAAAAATTTGAACGGCATGTTTAACATTACTAATATCATTCTTAGTTACAGGCTTGCATCACTGTACAACAAGATTTTTAAAATTTCACAGAAACATTCTATGAAACCGAAAAGATTTCTAAAAGTCAATGAAAAATCCTAGAAAAACGGAAAGATTATCAAAACTTTACAGGCAAATTCTAGAAAAACGAAAATATTTCCAAAACTTGACAGAAATATTCTCACCGAACCGGCTGGGAGTCGAAGCGTGGTCTGGACTGTGTTCAGAAACCCTTGAAGGTTCTGGTCACAGGAAACGTTATCGGTTGCGTCTTCGAGGCTGTAATCAAGAATTCCTTTGAGTCCTAATTCCCACATACGCTGCAGCGTGGCCGACGCCTCAGCCACGTTTTCTCCCGCGCAGAAATGCGAATACGCGGTCTGTTTAACGGCCTGAAGCACTGGAATTCTGAAGGCCGCGTGTTTCAACAACGGAGACTTAAGCACCTTAATGCTCAGATCAACCAGGGGATCGTAGGCAACAAGATAAAGATTAAAAAGCGTCGACAAAAGTTCCCTGGAGCTCATCCCAGAATACAAAACCTCACCATTTTCGATCTGAAGCTTCCCGTGATTGATTATATCTGCGACATCCGTCGCGCCTAAACAATCTTGCAGAAGAAAAGCAGACCGCTGGGCAGAATCCGACGTCAGACAACGCGAATTGAACAAACCCTGGCTTGAATCACCGCCCAGTTTCGAACCGCAGACCTCTCCGCTCCCTACGAAACTCGCCGAGACTCGAACCTCAGACCTCTCGAACCTATTCCTCAGACCGCCTAGAAGAATATTCCTATCTCCTTTCGATGAAGCCAACAATGCTCGCCATGCCATTACACCTCCAAAAGCTCTCGTGTTCGAATCCCTCCGCCCTTATTCACAAATATGCATCAGAATCTTCCCCAACAGCTCGATTTAAAGGCCGTAGAGGGAAATATTTTTGCTTTTTACCGATTGGACCGGACCGTCCAGTCACCGGCGTGGGGACATGACCTAACACGTGGAGCATGACACAATCCGACGTGGATTTTATCATGAAGCGTGCATATAGCGTCATTTGCTGGGCCTGTAAAACTCGTTTTAGGTGGTTGAACTTTCCTGTCAACATCATCCAGCCTGGTCCATCTATATCCAGCCGGTATTCTCGGAACTGGTGAAAGTGACGGGGTCTGATTATGGGGCGGCATGGTGAAAATGACGGTGGTGCTGTCGGATATAAGATCAAATCTGCCAAACTCTGACGTCATTGTCACTGTCAGCGTACAACTTTAACCAGCTTTACAAGTTGTATGTCAGTCAGCAGTGAAATTTAATTGCATGCCTGACCACTCTGTAATGCATATCGTACGGAATGGTGCACATGCTGTCCGGACTCTGTGGAGTGGGCTCCGAGCTCTCTGGAGGGAATATTTTCCATATGATTTCAGTAACGTGAACTCTGAAGGAATCTGCATTAATGCTATTGTCCATGCAAATTGCATGCTCAATATTTTGTACACTATGTCAGATTAACTCTTCGTCTTAAAAAAATGGTGGGCAACAAATTTAATGAGTTGTAGAAATTTTAGTTGTTTAAAATAAATATCCTACACTTCTTTCGGCTTTAAAGAACACAAAGTTCTTCTTTACCATTGGATCAAATTAGACAGGAATCTACATTTATGGTTGGACAATGGCTATTCTACATGCAAAATACATGTCAACGTTTCGTTTTATCCCAATATTTTATACTCTTGTCATTTTATTCACCATTCAAAATTGTGTGGTTAAATACTTAGATGGACGTGGCTATGCTCCAGAAGGAATGCACCGTCATACAGATTTGAAAAATCTGAAAACAAATGACTGTGTTTTCGTGAATCTGGAAAAAAAAATAAAAAATTATCCTCTAGTACGTTTTTGTCAGGAGGATAGCCATCGCCATAGATAGGGGCATAAATACATCCCATTGTCCTTTCACTTTGTTAATATAAACAAAAAAACAAATAAATGATTATAGTTTTTAATGATTTTTAAATTATAGTTTTTGTTTTTAATAATTTTTATTTTAATGATTTAAAATATTTTTAAATAATTTTTAACTTTATAATATTATAAAATCGTATATTTGTTTTAAAAATATTTTTAATCATTTATAATATAATATTTTTTAATCATTTTAAATTTATAATATTTTTAATCATTTATTTATTTTAATGATTTTAATATAGATATAATTTTAATAAGTTATATATTAAAATAAATAATTATTAGTAGTATAATAAAAAGGATACATAAATATGTATAAATATTTTTTCAGAAAGAGTGGCAATAGATAATAGATTAAAAAATTTCCAATGTTTAGATGAAAATGATAATTTATTTTTGTTTTGAAATTGAATTGGAGATGAATAAAATAAGTTGATTATGTTTTATTAGATTTATGTAATTGATTGTAACTTTGTTTCCATTAATTTTATATAAAATTTTGTATGAGTTCATGAGAATGAAGATTAAGCTACATGATATGAGAATGAAATAAAATAAGTTGATTATGTTTTATTGGATTTATGTAATTGATTCTGACTTTGTTTCCTAAAGTGACAATCCGTAGTATGAGAATGAAGACCAAGCTAAGTCTACTAAAAGCTCTACTAAATTACGTATATATTGATGCTTATGAAGATGTGATCAAGCTCGTAGTATATGAATCTATAGGAAATGTGAACCTATCTTGAGTTAAGTGAAATTTAAGACTTGATGAAAAATGAATTTGTATTAGGATGTTATGATGTTGCAAGTGATTCTAAAACCTAGGACATGGATGTGCTAGAAGATTTTATGTGACTATGGATACTATGATGTTTGTGTAAACCTAAGAGATGAAAAATTATAAAGGTGTTAGCCTAGCTTTAGATCCAAGAATAATTTTAATTCTTTAAGTTTTTAGACTATAAGAAGAGACAAAGTTAAACAAATCTATGGTTGAAAGGATGAGTTCCCATTTGGCTTCAAGTAATCTAGGGTTGTAATCTATAACATGATAAACACATAAGACACAAAACAACCCTATAATTATTCAAGTGGAAGTGACTCATAATATAGGCCCAATACTAAAAAAGTTAACTAAATGTTCGATTCTTTATCAAATTTAAATTTTTTTACAACTAATATATTTTTCAAGTATACTAAAAAATTTAATTAAATATTAGATTCCTAAAAAAAATTGAACTTTTTTAATCTAACACCTTAAAAATTAATTAAATATTAGATTCTTTAAAAAAATTGAACTTTTTTAATTGAAATTTTCTAAACAATTTAACCATTTAGGTAATTTTCTTAGTATGCTTGACAAAAGTGTTAGATTGAAATTTTTTAAAGAATTTAAAAATATTATTAACGATTATTAATTTTAATATATAAATTATTAAAATTCTACCTATATTAAAAATTATGAAAATAAATAAATGAATAAAAATATTATTAATTTAAAAATGATTAAAAAATATTATATTTTAAATGATTAAAAATAATTTTAAAATAAATAAATGATTTTATAATATTATAAAGCTAAAAATAATTTTAAAATATTATATTATAAATTATTAAAAACACCAAACAAAACACTCTTAATTTAAAAATATTTAAAATCATTAAAAACTATAATCATTTATTTATAATATAGTAAAAATTAACTCGACCGAAATTAAGGAATAAGTATATATTAATGAGAACTATAAGCGTAAGCTAAGCAAATATTGGTGGTATAAATTAACTTTTTTTTTACGGCCATACAGAGTGATTTGACTGCAGACGTCCAAAGTAAAAGGACGGTGGGATGTATGTATGCCCATGCGAAGCTGGGTAATGGCACGAGGGTGCAAATTTTTGGTCATTTAGCCTACGCTGATTGATAGGTCTCGGCAGGATTTTTTATTTTATCTTTTTAGATAATATTAAATTTTTTGGCAGAATGGATATTTCTTAATCTTTGGTTCTTAGTGGAAGGGGTTCTCGAAACCTTCAACAACAAAAAATTAAATAAAAAAAATTAAATCTATTTATAAAACACAATCAATTTAAACTTTATCATCTCAAATTTATAAGAGACTATATTATAATGTAATTGGATATACACTTTATCATCTCAAGTTTATAGGAGATTATGTTATATTATAATTGGATACACAATCAATTAGAATATAGGAAGGACACTATAGTTGAGCACTCAAACTTCACACTTCTCAAAATCTTATGTCGTAATTTCAAATCACTCAATTTTTTACAACTCCTTATTTAGCAAGACCCCAACTTATAAGTAAAGTTTCAAAGCCATGTCATCAAATATGATACCACATCACTAAGTCAAATTTTGTTAGTGTTGTGATGTGGCATTATATGATTTATTTCTTTTTAGATTTGAGAATAGATTTATTCAATTATGGATAGTCATTATCAACAACTATAAAGTCACAACTATTAGTACAATATTGTCAAAGTGCTATCAAAACTATTAAAATATTCTACTTGTCCTTTATGTAAATCATGATAAACAATCTCTTAAAATTTTCTATTTATCCTAAAACTAGCAGTTGCGTGCTTTTGTACACACAACAATTAGCCAATAGGCTTTTTGTTTTGTAGAAAAGTGATTGTTTTGTACAATTAGAAAAAAATTCAAATTATGTCATTTAAAAATTATTAATGCATGATGTTTTTTTTGCAATTTATATTTCTTCCAATATGTGTCAAAAATGTTGCATAATATGTATTTCTTAGATTTTTTTAATTAAAGATTGTTTCATGTACTCAAAATGTTAAAAAAAGATATTTGTTTTAGATATTTATAAATAGAAACATCTTCAAAAAATATCTATTTACTTAGAAATCATAAATAGAAACATAAATATCTTGCTAGATCTTAATAAATATCAATATGTTAAATAAATCTAAATAAATAGACGTTTCTACTGCAATAGAAACATCTTGAAAAAATATATGTCAATCTTTATTTTTATTATAGGTCAAATCTATGTGTATCTTTATTTTGAATCCATTTTATATGTATTTTCTAATTTTAAAATAGATGTTTCTATTATAAATCTTTCCAAAACATATAATACTAAAATTTGGAAATAACATATTAATAATAAAAAATAGAACTAATAGAATATAGAAAATATTTTAATAGTAAAATTTACCATTACAAAATTAATGCTAAAAATATGCTAAAATCCTTCCATCTAAAATATTCAAAATCCGCATAAAAATTGAAAATTATCTTTGGACAAAACTTTAAATCTCACTTCAATGGAAGTATTACTAAATTATAGGAAAAGTAAAAGGGATTTTTCGATAAAAATAAATCCCCAATTTATAAGTAAGCTTTCAAAGCCACGTCATCAAATATGATACCATATCACTAAATCAAATTTTGTTAGTGTTGTGATGTAGCATTATATGATTTATTTGTTTTTAGATTTAAGAATACATTTACTCAATTATGAATAGTCATTATCAACAACAACAACTTCAAAGTCACAACTATTAATATAATATTATCAAAGTGCTATCAAAACTATTAATCCATTCTATTTATCCCTTTATATAAATCATGATAAATATTCTATTAATTTGAAGCTTAGTCATATCCGTTCTTGTATCTATATTTGATTACTAAACATCCTTAAACTACCATTGATTAAATCCTAATCATAATTATATAATACTATTATAATAACAATGTTAAAAATTTATTCTAATTATACATCAACCTTTACTAAACCCTAACATTGATTGAAACCTAAACATAATTGAATTTAAAGGCAAACTATAAATGAAATATAAACTTGACCCTACCTAAAAACTTCTTTCTAAATGTGAAATTGTTTTTATACTAACTAGAGCTGTTAACCTTAATTCTAAAATTAATAATTTTAATATAATATATTATTTTAACCTTTTAATAAATAATTTTAATATAATATATTATAATTTAATTAATTAATCATTGTGATATATTTGTCTTTCAATTAAGATTAGGTTAAATATATATTAATATCAAAACAAAAAAAATTACAACTTTTCTAACTAAGTTTCTTAATTCATATGTTTCATTTGAAAAAGGATTCTAAATCAGTAATAATTAGAAATTTCTATTTGTGATAAAAAGAATATAAAATTAAAAAATAATTATAAATTAGTAATATATGAAAAAATACAAAATATCTAAACAAGTTTCTAAGTTCATATGCTTTATTTTAAAATAATTATAAATTCTAAAATTTATATATTTTCTTTTACAAAGAATCTAAATAAATATGATCATGTAATAATGAAAAAATAGAAATATATATTATAAAATAACACATATTGATATTATTATACAAAATAATATATTATGTATAATATTTTTTGACAATTTATTAATAAATTAAATGTCATATTTACAATTTTATAAAATTTTATACGATCAAATAATTTTGTACCCTATCATATATAGTTAAAAGTGCAAAAATGGCCAATACGTCTATCAAATTTCAAGGCCGATTTAAGACCTCCATATAATAACCTTAAAAAGCTCAAAATAATATATAATAGGATGATTGTTGAGATCCACTTCATTTGTTATTGTCTCTCCACTAAAGTATACGTTAAATCAGTTGTCTAAAATAGCTATGTATAAATGATTATAAATACATTTCAAATGGGAGACAGAATACGTAAATAAAGTAGTATCTGAAAATGGAATGTATGGGCAGCATTTCTTATAAGAAGATTTTGTTTAAAATTCCATTGAGTAAATGGAATATTTTTCACGGCATTTTGGTCCCAAATTCAATGTCAAACATACGGTCGATATCTTACTAAAGTCAAAATAAAAATAAAATATTTTGACGGGCAAAGCAATCACCTAAATCTTCTATTTATTCAAATTATGAACTTGGTTGGTTGCAGCCAGGCCTCAAATTTGACGGTCACGCTGCTGCCTGGGGCATGATCTCGGCCTCATCCCTTATCAAATGTCTTTACAAGATTTGAACCCTGGTGGGCTCAATGAGAACCATTGAACTTCACCAATCGACCAATTCACAATTGACATAAAAATATATATTGTATATTAATATTATAAATTAATAATATACTAAAAAATCACAAATAAACTAAGGAAGTTTCTAAAAATCATATATTCTATTTTAAAAAGATTTTAAATTAATATGAATAGATAATAAGCAAAATAGAAACATATATATTACATCTATTAAATATAATCTAACAATTATAATAAATTTCTAAATTTATATTTATATATCTTAAAATTTAAAAACATTCATATTTTATCATTTTAAAATATTGTAAATAAATTTATATTTATCATTTATATTATAAAATAACATATATTTATAAATAAATTAAAATGTCATATTGACGGTTTTCTAAAAATTTAGCTTGTCAATTCATATACGGTCAAAAAGTACAAAAACGGTCATTACAACCATCAAATTCCACGTCTGGTTGCAATTGTTCCAAAAATGTAAAAAACTCTTCTAAGGTTCACAATATCGATGCTCAAACAAGTTATTTTTTTGCTAAAATAAAAATTTTGTTGATATTTTTTTTATATTGATCACTTGCTTTAAGGATTTCTAATAAATAAAAAAATGAAACAAGTACTAATTATTATTATTGGTACATATATCCAAAACCAAATGACTAATATGTAGGAAATTTGGATATTATGCATCTTTGAAATAATATTTGGTATAATTTAAATTGACTTTTTAAATTTATTTTCTTTTAATACTATAGTTATATAAAAAATATAAAATGTAAGCTTGTGGTTTTGCTCAAACTCTACATTTCCTATATCCATATTTCCCCCTTTCAAATGATAGCTTAATATCTTATTTTTAATGTGCTTCTGGTAATTCATGATCAAATGAGGAATGCCATTGAAGTTTTAGACCCATACGACCAAACCTTGGAAGACTTGTCAACTAATGACTGGACTCACTCACATCATGTGTAGTTGTTTGATAGTGACTAACGCCATCAAACACTTGAGGATTGTTGTATCTTTTAATATTGAGTTTATGGTCCTATACACAACAGGAATCCTTCAGAGTGTGTATGCTTGTAATAGTAAATTTTAGCATTCTCTAGCCATATTTTATTGTTCTACTTGATCAAGATGTTTTTATTTGCAATGGGATGTGATAAAGGAATACTTTTCGAAATGTAGTGTTTATAGTAATATCTTTTATATATCTTGATTTTTCATGTTTGATTTACTCTGGAACAAAATAAATGAAATCTTTTGTACTCTTTATTTATACACTATGGATTTCATAAATCCTCTAGGAAAGGCATCTGCTCTTAGAAAGCACAACAGAAATTGAAATTAGTCTTCTTGTGGCTCATTCACTTAATAAACATTTCAATTTTTTGTAAGTTCAACTTTTGGCTTTCGTATTCAAGGATTAGAATAGTAGATAATATTGAACCCCTTGATTGGTTTTATAGAGATACATCATTAAGATACTTCATTAAATCATCATTTTTATGCTTTTTGTACTTTTAACTCTTAGTTTATTTTGTTAGAAATTGGGTTTTATAAAGCTACATGCTGTCAAAATTTTATTATCTACTAACCACAAGTACGACTATATTTTTGCAAACTAACATGTGTGCTTTTCAACACCTCCTCTCTAAATCAAGATTTCTACCTCGGTAAGTGCAAATATAAAGTCTCTAACACATATCATTTATTTCTATCATTTCATAATCTAGAAAATCCTAAAAATCTAAAAATTAGTAAAATAAAAAAATAGTTACTTTTTATTTGGTTTTTTATTTTGATTGCTTGCTTGACTAGAATTTGTGTTGATTGGTATTTTTGCATACTAGGGCCTTCCCCTATCAATCAATGTTTGCACTCTATTTTAATTTGTTTCAAGTTTTCTTGGATCTCCCTAACCACTAACCATTTGTGCATCTATTAAAGATTAGAAAAATTAGAGTACTAACTAGGTATGTGCAGGATCATGGTATGCTAAAACGTGGCGATGTGAAAAAATCCTCTTTTCACTTGTCCAAAAATGTGCTAAAAAGCGTGTTGACTTTTTAGTAGGCCTAGGTGTCACTACACATGCCCAAGCAAATACCAAGCCTAATCGGATATCTAATATTTTCGGATATCTGATAATATCGGATATCTGAAAAGCCCTCCTATTTTGAAATTTGAATTACCCCACTTTTTCCAATTTCAATTTACAATAAAATCAAATATCCAATATTATCGGATATCTAATAATATCAGATATCTGAAAAAGCCCGCCTATTTTGAAATTTGAATTGGCCCACTTTTTCCAATTTCAAGTTACAAGGATTTATACAAATATAACATTTAAGTATAAGTTTGATTTATTTAATTTCTTATACTTTAATTTATATTTGTATAAATACAAGTTAAATACATTCCCGGATGTTTGAGATAGGTTTCAGCTTTATAGGAGTTAAGATGCAAATTCTAGATTTTGGCGGATTTCAAAAAATTCCAGACTTAGCCAAATTTGAGGATTCAACAAGCCTTCAACAGGGTTACCTCCCATAATCCATCATGGCTTTCTAAGGTCAAACTGAAGCTAGCAAAGGGATTCTCAAAGGGTTTTAACTCATTTTATCACAAATCACTTGGACCCCTTAGGACACACTTGAGGGTTCTAATGTGTCAAAAGGGGTCATGGGGACTTCCTAGGGGCCCTAACGCGTGATAAGGCATACTAGGACCCCTATGAAGTCCCCATGACCCCTTTTAACACATTTGAACCCTCAAGTGTGTCCGAAGGGGTCGTAGGACCCCTTAGGACACACTTGAGGGTTCTAATGTGTCAAAAGGGGTCATGGGGACTTCCTAGGGGCCCTAATGCGTAATAAGGCATACTAGGACCCCTAAGAAGTCCCCATGACCCCTTTTGACATATTGGAACCCTCAAGTGTGTTCGAAGGAGCCGTAGGACCCCTTAGGACACACATGAGCATTCTAATGTGTCAAAAGGGGTCATGGGGACTTAATACGGGTCCTAACGCGTGATAAGGCATACTAGGACCCTTAGAAAGTCCCCATCACCCCTTTCAACACATTGGAACCCTCAAGTGTGTCCTAAGGGTTCATATGACCCCTTTAGACACACTTGAGCATTCCAATAGGTCAAAAGGGGTCATGGGGAGTTCCTAGGGGTCCTAATACACCTTATAACGCACAAGGACCCCTAGAAAGTCCCTATTACCCCTTTCGACATATTAAAACCCTCAAGTGTGTCCTAACGGGTCCTACGACCCCTTCGAATACACTTGAGGGTTCCAATGTGTCAAAAGGGGTCACGGGGACTTCCTAGGGGTCCTAGTATGCCTTATCATGCGTTAGAACACCTAGGAAGTCCCCATGACCCCTTTTGACACATTAGAACCCTCAAGTGTGTCCTAAGGGATCCTACAACCCCTTAGGACACACTTGAGGGTTCTAATGTGTCAAAAGGGGTCATGGGGACTTCCTAGGTGTCCTAACGCATGATAAGTCATACTAGGACCCCTAGGAAGTCCCCATGACCCCTTTTGACACAATGGAACCCTCAAGTGTGTCCTAAGGGGTCATACGACCCCTTAGAACACACTTGATAGTTCAAATGTGTCAAAAGGGATCATGGGGACTTCCTAGGGGTCCTAACATGTGATAACATGTACTAGGACCCCTAGGAAGTCCCCATGACCCCTTTTTATACATTTGAATGCTCAAGTGTGTCTGAAGGGGTCATAGGACCCCTTATGACCCACTTGAGAGTTCTAATGTGTCCAAAGGGGTCATGGGGACTTCCTAGGGGTCCTAAAGTGTGATAAGGCAAACTAGGACCCCTAGGAAGTCCCCATGAACACTTTTGACATATTATATAGCTCAAGTGTGTCTGAATGGGTCCTACGACCCCTTAGGACATAGTTGAGGGTTCCAATGTGTCAAAAGGGGTCATGGGGACTTCTTAGGGGTCTTAACACATGATAAGGCGTACTATGACCCCTAAAAAGTCCACATGACCCCTTTTGACACATTTGAATGCTCAAGTGTGTTTGAAGGGGTCGTGGGACCCCTGAGGACACACTTGAGGGTTCAAATGTGTTAAAAGGGATCATGAAGACTTCCTAGGGGTCCTAACGTGTGATAAGGCGTACTAGGACCCTAGGAAGTCCCCATGACCCCTTTTGACACATTAGAACCTTCAAGTATGTCCTAAGGGGTCTTATGACCCCTTAGGACACACTTGAGGGTTCTAATGTGTCAAAAGGGGTCATGGTTACTTCTTAGGGGCCTAACGCATGATAAGGTGTACTAGGACCTCTATGAAGTCTCCATGACCCCTTTTGACACATTTGAACCCTCAATTATGTCTGAAGGGATCATAGGACCCCTTAGGACAAACTTGAGATTTCTAATGTGTCAAAAGCGGTCATGGGGACTTCCGAGGGGTCCTAGTACACCTTATCATGTGTACTAGGACCCCTCGAAAGTCCCCATGACCCCTTTTGACACATTTGAATGGTCAAGTGTGTCTAAAGGGGTTGTAGGACCCCTTAGGACACACTTGAGGGTTCTAATGTATCAAAAGGGGTCATGGGGACTTCCTAGGGGTCCTAACATGTGAAAAGGCGAACTAGGACCCCTAGGAAGTCCCCATGAACCCTTTTGACACATTGGATAGCTTAAGTGTGTTCAAAAGTGTCCTATGACCCCTTAGGACATACTTGAGCCTTCCAGTGTGTCAAAAGGGGTCATGAGGACTTTCTACGGGTCCTAACATGTAATAAGGCATATTAGGACCCCTAAGAAGTCCCCGTGACCTCTTTTGACAAATTTGAATGCTCAAGTGTGTCTGAAGGGGTCATAGGACCCCTTAGGACATAGTTGAGGGTTCCAACGTGTCAAAAGGGGTCATGGGGACTTCCTAGGGGTCCTAACACGTGATAAGGTGTACTGGGACCCCTAGGAAGTCTCCATGACCCTTTTTGACACATTAGAACCCTCAAGTGTGTCCTAAGGGGTCGTAGGACCCCTTAGGACACACTTGAGGGTTCTAATATGTCAAAAGGGGTCATGGGGACTTCCTAAGGATCCTAACGCATGATAAAACATTCTAGGACCTCTATGAAGTCCCCATGACCCCTTTTGAGATATTTGAACCCTCATGTGTGTCTGAAGGGGTCGTAGGACCCCTTAGGACACATTTGAGGGTTCTAATATGTCAAAAGGGGTCATGGGGACTTCCTAGGGGTCCTACTATGCCTTATCACACGTACTAGGACCCCTCAGAAGTCCCCATGACCCCTTTTGATACATTTGAATGCTCAATTATGTCCGAAGGGGTCCCCTTCAGACACACTTGAGCATTCAAATGTGTCAAAAATGGTCATGGGGACTTCCAAGGGGTTCTAGTACACGTGATAAGGCATACTAGGACCCCTAAGAAGTCCACATGACCCCTTTTGAAACATTTGAATGATCAAGTGTGTTCGAACAGGTCGTAGGACCCCTTAGGACACACTTGAGCATTCCAATGTGTAAATAGGGGTCATGGGGACTTCCTATAGGTCCTAACGTGTGATAAGGCATACTAGCACCTCTAGGAAGTCCCCATGACCCCTTCGGACACACTTGAGTGTTCAAATGTGTCAAAAGGGGTCATGGAGACTTCCTAGGGGTCCTAACACGTGAGAAGGCGTACTAGGATCCCTAGAAAGTCCCCATCACCCCTTTTTACACATTAGAACCCTCAAGTGTGTCCTAAGGGGTCGTAGGACCCCTTAGGACACACTTGAGGGTTCTAATGTGTCAAAAGGGGTCATGGAGACTTCCTAGGGGTCCTAATGCATGATAAGGCATACTAGGACCCCTAGGAAGTCCCCATGACCCCTTATGACACATTAGAACCCTCAAGTGTGTCTGAAGGGGTCGTAGGACCCCTTCAGACACACTTGAGGGTTCTAATGTGTCAAAAGGGGTCATGGGGACTTCCTATGGGTCCTAACGCATGATAAGGCATACTAGGACTCCTAAGAAGTCCTCATGACCCCTTTTGACACATTAGAACCCTCAAGTGTGTCCTAAGGGGTCCTATGACCCCTTAGGACACACTTGATGGTTTGAATGTGTCAAAAGGGGTCATGGGACTTCCTAGGGGTTCTAACGCGTGATAAGGCGTACTAGGACCCCTAGGAAGTCCTCATGACCCCTTTTGACACATTTGAACCCTCAAGTGTGTCTGAAGGTGTCATCCATAACCCCTTTCGACATATTTGAATGCTCAAGTGTGTCTGAAGGGGTCCTACGACCCCTTTAGACACCATTGAGTGTTCAAATGTGTCAAAACGGGTCATGGAGACTTCTTAGGGGTTCTAGTACGCCTTCTTGCATGTTAGGACCCCTACGAAGTCCCCATAACCCTTTTTGACACATTAGAACCCTCAAGTGTGTCCTAAGGGGTCCTACGACCGCTTCGGACACACTTGAATGTTCAAATGTGACAAAAGGGGTCATGGAGACTTCCTAGGGGTCATAACACATGATAAGGCGTACTAGGATGCCTAGAAAGTCCCCATGACCCCTTTTTATACATTAGAACCCTCAAGTGTGTCCTAAGGGGTCCTTAGCACACACTTGAGGGTTCTAATGTGTCAAAAGGGGTGATGGGGACTTCGTAGGAGTCCTAACACGCAAGAAGGTGTACTAGGACCCCTAGGAAGTCCCCATGACCCATTTTGACACATTTGAATGCTCAAGTGTGTCTGAAGGGCTCCTACGACCCCTTCGGACACACTTGAGCATTCAAATATGTCAAAAGGGGTCATGGGGACTTCATAGGGGTCCTAACATGTGATAAGGCGTACTAGGACCCCTACAAAGTCCCCATGACCCCTTTTGACACATTGGATAGCTCAAGTTTATTTGAAGGGGTCATACGACCCCTTCGGATATGCTCAAGCATTCCAATGTGTCAAAGGGGGTCATGGGGACTTCCTAGGGGTCCTAACATGTGATAAGGCATACTAGGACCCCCAAGAAGTCCCCATGACCACTTTTGACACATTTTAACCCTCAAGTGTGTCTGAATGGGTCGTAGGATCCCTTACAACACACTTGAGGGTTCTAATGTGTCAAAAGGGGTCATCGGGGTCCTAACGCATGATAAAGCATACTAGGACCCCTAAGAAGTCCCCATGGCCCCTTTTGACACATTAGAACCATCAAGTGTGTCCTAAGGGGGTCTATGACCCCTTAGAACACACTTGATGGTTTGAATGTGTCAAAAGGGGTCATGGGGACTTCCTAGGGGTCCTAACATGTGATCAAGTGTACTAGGACCCCTTGGAAGTCCCCATGACCCCTTTTTACACATTTGAATGCTCAAGTGTGTTCAAAGGGGTCGAAGGACCCCTTAGGACACACTTGAGGGTTCTAATATGTCGAAAGAGGTCATGGGGACTTCGTAGGGGTCCTAACGCGTGATAAGACATACTAGGACCCCTAGGAAGTCCCCGTGACCTTTTTTGACACATTTGAATGCTCAAGTGTGTCTGAAGGGGTCCTACAACCCCTTGAGACACACTTGAGCATTCAAATGTGTCAAAAGGGGTCATGGGGACTTCTTAAGGGTCCTAACGCGTGATAAGGCATACTAGGATCCCTAGGAAGTCCCCATGACCCTTTTTGACACATTTGAACCCTCAAGTGTGTCCGAAGGGGTCATCCATAACCCCTTTTGACATATTTGAATTCTTGAGTGTGTCCGAAGGGGTCCTACGACCCCTTCGGACACACTTGAGTGTTCAAATGTGTCAAAAAGGGTCATGGAGACTTCTTAGGGGTTCTAACATGTGATAAGCCGTACTAGAACCCCTAGGAAGTCCCCATGACCCCTTTTTACACATTAGAACCCTCAAGTGTGTCCTAAGGGGTCGTAGGACCCCTTAGGACACACTTGAGGATTCTAATGTGTCAAACGGGGTCATTGGGACTTCCTAGGGGTCCTAACATGTGATAAGGCGTATTAGGACCCCTATGAAGTCCCCATGACCCCTTTTGACACATTTGAACCCTCAAGTGTGTCTGAAGGGGTCGTAGGAACCCTTAGGATAGACTTGAGGGTTCTAATGTGTCAAAAGGGGTCATGGGGAATTCATAGGGGTCCTAATGCGTGATAAGGCGTACTAGGATCCCTAAGAAGTCCCCATGACCCCTTTTGAGACACTAGAACCCTCAAGTGTGTCTGAAAGGGGTCATAGGACCCCTTAAGACACACTTGAGGGTTCCAATATGTCGAAAGGGGTCATGGGGACTTCTAACACGTTATAAGGTGTACTAGAACCCCTAGGAAACCCCCATGACCCCTGTTGACCTATTGGAATGCTCAAGTGTGTCTAAAGGGGTTGTACGAACCCTTAGGACACACTTGAGGGTTCCAATGTTTCGAAAGGGGTCATGAGGACTTTCTAGGGGTCCTAGTATACCTTATCACGCATTATGACCCCTAGGAAGTCCCCATGACCCCTTTTGACACATTAGAACCCTCAAGTGTGTCCTAAGGGGTCCTACGACCCCTTAGGATACACTTGAGGGTTCTAATGTGTAAAAAGGGGTCATGAGGACTTCTTATGGGTCGTAGTATGCCTTATCACACGTTATGACCCCTAGGAAGTCTCCATGACCCCTTTTTACACATGTGAACACTCAAGTGTGTCTGAAGGGGTTGTAGGATCCCTTCGGACACACTTGAGTATTCAAATGTGTCAAAAGGGGTTATGGACAACCCCTTCGGACACACTTGAGGGGTCAAATGTGTCAAAAGGGGTCATGGGGATTTCCTAGGGGTCCTCTTATGCCTTATCACACATTAGGACCCCTAAGAAGTTTGCATGACCCCTTTTGACACATTTGAATACTCAAGTGTGTCTGAAGGGGTTGTAGGACCACTTCGGACACACTTGAGCATTCAAATGTGTCAAAAGGGGTCATGGGGACTTTCTAGGGGTCCTAGTATCCCTTATCACACGTTAGGACCCCTACAAAGTCCCCATGACCTCTTTTGACACATTAGAACCCTCAAGTGTGTCCTAAGGGGTCCTATGACCCCTTCGAACACACTTGAGCATTCAAATATGTCAAAAGGGGTCATGGGGACTTCCTAGGGGTCCTAGTATGCCTTATCACATGTTAGGACCCATTAGGACACACTTGAGGGTTCCAATATGTCGAAAGGGGTCATGAGGACTTCCTAGGGGTCCTAACACGTCATAAGGTTTACTAGGACCCCTAGGAACTCCCCATGACCCCTTTTGACCTATTGGAATGCTCAAATGTGTCTAAAGGGGTCGTGTGAACCCTTAGGACACACTTGAGGGTTCCAATGTGTCGAAAGGGGTGATGGGGACTTTCTAGGGGTCCTAGTACGCCTTATCATGCGTTAGGACCCCTAGGAAGTCTCCATGACCTTTTTTGACACATTAGAATGCTCACGTGTTTCCTAAGGGGTCCTATGACCCCTTTGGACACACTTGAGGGTTCCAATGTGTCAAAAGGGGTCATGGGGACTTCTTAGGGGTCCTAGTATGCTTATCACATGTTAGGACCCCTAGGAAGTCCCCATGACCCCTTTTGACACATTAGACCCCTCAAGTGATGCGTTAGGGCCCCTAGGAAGTTCCCATGACCCCTTTTGACACATTAGAACCCTCAAGTGTGTCCTAATGGGTCTAAGTGATTTGTGATAAAATGAGTTAAAACCCTTTGAGAATCCTTTTGCTAGCTTTAGTTTGAACTTAGAAAGCCATGATGGATTATGGGAGGTAATCCTGCCGAAGGCTTGCTGAATCCTCAAATTTGGCTAAGTCTGGAATTTTTTGAAATCCCCCAAAATCTAGAATTTGCATCTTAAGTCCTATGAAGCTGAAACCTATCTCAAACATCCTGGAATGTATTTAACTCTTATTTATACAAATATAAATTAAATTATAAGAAATTAAATAAATCAAACTTATACTTAAATGTTATATTTGTATAAGTCCTTGTAACTTGAAATTGGAAAAAGTGGGCCAATTCAAATTTCAAAATAGGTGGGATTTTTCGGATATCCGGTATTATCAGATATCTGATTAGGCTTGGTATTTGCGTCGGCATTACCAAACGTGGGTGGTCAACCCTTTAGGCATGTTTCAAGAGATAGTTCTTGATACTGAGACTTCGACCATGTAGCTGACAACTATTTTTTCACTCGAAATTGATGAAACGAAAAGGGTTTCTTAAAGACATTATCAGCGTTCCATCGATATAATTGCTGTCAAATTTTGAGTTCTGTAAGTAATTATTACTTATTTTTCAATTGAGTTATCTTTAAAGTCGTAACTGACATATTGATTGAAAAATAACTATAACTTTCAAACCGTTTAACCTTTTTGAAATCTTAAACATGTGTCACATTCTATGCTTCGACTACTATAAGAAAAAAAAAAGAGTTTTGAATTTGGTAAAATTTTGAATTAGTTAAGGTGGTTAGACACGAGAGTTTTTTTATTCTGAAAAAGTTGTAGCAGAAAATTCATAATTAATTATTTATTTGACCAAAAATTATAAAAAAATATGTGTCACATCCGGGCATGAGTCTACTACTTATATCTAGAATCTTGGGAAAATATATTATCATTTGATTGTGATTAAGGTGGTCAGACATACACATACTTTTTATCTTTTCCTTGAAATTTTTTGTAGTACTGTATTGAAATCTGAACTTTTGAATAATTAGACAACAAAAATTTCAAACAAGGGCTAGTAGTTTAGAAACTACATTCAATTTCCTACAGATTCTACTGTTACAACTTTTTCACATAAGGTTCATAAGATGTTCAACCTTTTACATCAAGTTGACTAACCCTGATTTTTTTATTTTTCATTGCCACTTAAGGCCATAGTTTGGTATACCATGATCCTGCACATACCCAACTATGGTTTTGTAGGTTTTAGTTTGATTTCTTGTATTTTTGTGTCTTCATTAATGTATTTGCACTTAGATTAATTAATCATCAATTTGGAAAGAATCAAGTATTATGTGTGTCTTTGAGAGCTTTGCAAGTGGAGGTACTCCTTGTAAGGCTTCTCATTTTTGTTATAGTCTAGAATCTTGTTAAATATATGATGAAAAGATAGAACAAGAAGTATCCTCTCCCCTCACCTTTGCAGACCTTAGGTGTAAGAGAAAATAGCTTCTACTATTTCCTCTAGAGAGGTTTTCTTGGAGGTTCCATTACTCTAAGAAATGACCTCAAACCAACAAATCCCTTCGAACCGTATATAAATAGGACATGGGGTAAACCCAAGAACGTCCTATTCCTGACTAAACTCTGGCAAGTATTTTGATGATAGGTTTGAGTAGACCAAAGTGCCTAAGGAGTTGACATGATCAACTAGAGACTTTAGAGGACCTCAATCTTGTTATCTGATTGGGCAAGAACCATGGATCTTACTACACACCTAGGTTATAAGACACCCTTTTTGCCTTGGTGTCTCATTTTTAGTGAAAACGGATTGCTTTGTCATTTAAAGTTACCCACCATTTTGTTTTTCCTTGAAGTTGAGGTGAAGGTCTTGGTTTTCACTGGCAATGGTCTTTTGCAAGATTGGGTAGTTGTCGCTTGAATGAGGGTACCCTTGTCATCAAAATCCTCGTAGATTCATTAAAATGTTCTAAGCTCCCTTATTCTCCATGGTGCAAGGAATTACCTCTTTCTCTAAGAGGAACAATATGTGCGAGGATTAGAAACATCAATTTTGAAAAGTAATTTCCATGCATGTAGGTCTACAAATGTTCCATTGAAACTTTTTCCTTGGGTAGAAAGTGCTTGATCATTGTTGAGACTTGTAAAAATAATTTTTGAATTTAAACACTCTTTTGAAGAAAAAATTTGATAACTTTTAGTTTCTACATGGTGTGTGTATTCTTCCATTAAACAAATCTATTTTGACGAGTCAAACATCAGTGAAACCCTCAAATTTTCCAAAAACTTGACAAACTTAGATCAACATTTCTGCCTACCTTTCCGTTCTCATGCCCTAAGAATTGGTATTTCTACTCTATGGACTGAGACAAAATTAATTCAATGGTAAACATAATTTTGAATCAGTGTCTTTACTTGCAAACTGATGCCTTGACTAATTAGCATCTCCAACTGGGATTTGTGTCTTTGATTTTTACTCGAGAGAAAAATAGTTATACCAACATCTACTATTTTGGACCCTCAATTTAACCATCAGATCAAAATTTCATAGTTGTGACCTTGCAACATTCAATCAACATATTTGACCCATCGTTCCATGTTCATATCAAACCTTTCATTATACCTTGTCACTTTCATTTACTCATCATCCTTTCAAATCTCATTCTTTGGACCTAGGAGAAGCAAATCATTATCCCATATCTCAATTGAATTTTTTTCTTGAGAACATAGTCCATCTCAAGTAGTTTGTTCAATTATCTCAACATTCAAATATTGTTAATTTAGTGATATGCCATCATCTAGTTAATGACTTTCAAATTTATCCTTATTTTCTTGAGAACTTAGCCTATCTCAAGTATGAGAATATATTATTTGAAAATCACTTCCCTTGCGCCTTTAAAGGATTTTGTCTCACTAAGGTTGTCATAAACCTCATAATAAAATCAATTAAAATTCAATCTTGATCAACATTAATCCAATCTTGATCCAAATCAAATATCAATCAAATCCAACATCAAAGATAAATAAATCCAAATAAAATCCACATCGACATATCTTTAAGGTCCTAACATTTTATTAACATCAATCCAAATGTGCTCCTAGTCCAAAGACCATCAACACAACCCGTTACATTCGACACCCTTTATCCATCATCAAACCCTTTCATCAAATCAAGTATTCATCCAACACATTCCTAGACTTCATCACTCATTCATTCATCTCTCAAAAGGTCACTTTTGTATGGTTGTTACTTGCTCACAGACAAGAAACACGAGGGCATCTCAATCAAACACTCGTATCATAAAAAATGATAATTAGAATCCTTTTTCCACAACATTTACAAGTGAAGGTATTCAAGTTGTGGCTATTACCAATAATTCCAAGGAAGAAGAATTTCTTGATCAACCCGATGTATCTCCTCATTTCAATGACTTCCCTAAAGATCCTTAAAATTTCAAAATGGTTGAGAAATCTATTAGACACGACAAAGTAGAAATATTTATGAGCCTTGTTAAAGATGGGGTCATGATACCTCATTATTTTGATGACTCCTTGCTCTACTATAATGTCACAAAGGGTTGTGTCACTAAAAACTTCAATACAAAACTCAAGTTAATGTCACATCATCCAAAGATAAATGAAAATCTACCACCAGTGGATCCTCTACATCAAAAACAACTTAATCTGCACAAACCATTTAATTGACACCAGAAACCATTCAACAAATCCTTAGTGTCATACGAGCTACTTTGACCTTACATGCTAGCACCTATACTACAATGAATACATCTAATGGTATGGATGGAAATGTTTTGAACCTAAATCAAACCACCATTCCACTGACACATAATTATACTTCATCTCTTTTCACATTTCCATCAGCTTCCATGAATACATCCATTCTATCAACAACTTAACTTTATCATTATATGCCTCCTCCTAGGTTGGGTCTTAAACCATCATCACTTGGTAGAACATCTTTTGGGGCCATTCTTACACAACATAATGCCCCAAACCTTTCCCAACAAGTAAATGAATTCAAAAGCCTTGTCTACAACATGCAATATGGAGGAAAGAAAGAGTTCTCTTTTTATGATACATGTCTCTACCCATTCGATCGATCTATCAATATGAAACCATTTCCCTCAAACTTTAAGATTCCAAATTTTGACAAATACAAAGCAGAAACATATCCTATCCAACATCTTAAGGAATTCTATGTGGCATGTCAAGAGGTCTCCTACAATGAAAACTATTTTAAGAGACTATTTACTAGAAGTCATGGAGGGCTCATCCTTGAATGGTTCATGAATTTACGCCATGGATCAATCTATACTTTATCTGATCTTGCACATTTTTCTTTGTTTTTTATATAGCATTGTTATAATATTCAACATAAAGCATCCCTAAGTGATTCGTGCAATACTAGACAAAGAAATGGGGAAACCTTTATAATTTTTTTTACAACATTGGAGAGATCTTGCGAATAGAATGCCTTGGAAGATCCTTGAACAACACTTAATCCATACTTTCCCCCACAGCTCCATTTAAAGACCGCAGAGGGAAAATTTTCAGGCAATGGTTGCTTTTTACCGATTGGACCGGACCGTCCAGTCACCGGCGTGGGGACATGACCTGACACGTGGATCATGACACAATCCGACGTGGATTTTATCACGAACCGGTCATATAGCGTCATTTGTCGGGACTATAAAACTCGTTTTAGGTGGTTGAACTTTCCTGTCAACATCATCCAGCCTGTATTCTCGGAACTGGTGAAAGTGACGTGGTCTGATTATGGAGCGGCGTGGTGAAAATGACGGTGGTGCTGTCGGATATAAGATCAAATCTGCCAAGCTCTGACGTCATTGTCACTGTCAGCGTACACCTTTAACCAGCTTTACAAGTTGCATGTCAGTCACCAGTGAAATTTAATGGCACCGGCTCCCCCAGGCTCCTCCCCCCATCCACGCATCCATACATCCATCCAGGAGATTCCGTACAGACGTCGGGTCCCATCCCAATGACTGAGTTGCAGCCCCCAAATTCTGACAGCTGCCGTCAGCTCCAACTTGCCCGGAGATAAAACGTGACGTGCAAACCGATTTACTCACATGTTCTGGAGCGGATCAACCAATTTCACTTTATGTAAACCATTTATTCAATTAAAAAAATAAGAAGAAAAAATAACATGGGTTGAGCCCAAAATTTGAACTGTTTTATTTAGTTTTTTTGAATAATACAAAATTACAAAAATTGTGATTTTATGTTACTTTGTATATATTTGTGGTAGATTAACAAAAATAACTTTAAAAGAGATATTAGAATTAATAATAAAGTTTTTATGTTTAATATGAGATATTAGAATTTATAATAGATATTATATAAAAAATTTGTGTGAGTTATTTTTTTAATCACGATATTCCAATGAATTTGAGAGTTAATTTTTCAAAATTAATTTTAAAAAAATAAATTAAATTAATATTTTTCTATTAAGAAAATTAAATCTTTTAACTTTTATTTTTTTAATTTAAATCTTTTGTTAAAATTAAGTTAAAATAAATTTAAAAATATATATAATCTCATTTTCAATATTGAAGATTTCTATAAAAAAAATTATCTTATAATTTTTATTTTTACTTTTTTCAAAAAATTACTTCTTTTTATTTTTACTATTTTTATAATGATATTTTTGTTTGAGTTTTGTTGACTTAACATTATTTGGGCTGCTGATTATATTTTTTAATGACACTGGTTATTATTATTTGGTTATTACATTGACATATGAATTTAAAAATGTTCTCAATAAAAATTAAAAATATTTGATTTGATTTGTGTGTGACATTTAAATGTATGATAAATGAAAAAATTATTTTATTGATAAGTAAGAAATATTTCTTTTAAAAAGTTAAATTATTAATTACATTATATCTCTATAATCTATTATATTGAGTCAAACTTGTTGACACATTTTATTAGCTATGGTTCAAAAAAAATAAGTATAGTTAAAAAAAAATTAATTAATTAATTTATGATTGTTTTAATACTTAATTTGAAATCAATATATTTAGATGTTTCTTTCTTATTAATGTAATTGTAGATTTTTGGAGTATTAAAAATAATAAAAGATTTGAATAATTTGAAGTAGAGTATACAAATTAATTATGTATTTGTGAAATGAAATTTTAAATATGCTAAGGTAGTTGATACTCTTTGAATTTTATCTAGCTAAAATTGGTTATCATGTGTTTATGATTATGTTGTAATGAGTTATGGATGCAATTTTTTTGCTAGGTTAAACATGTTAATTTCAATTAACATTTATTTTATACTAATGAATGGAGGCTAGCATATGTTGACCTAACCTCTACTTTATTATCATACGACTCATTAATTCTTTACACAACACATGACATGTGAAATGTTAAAAATAAATTCAACCATCCTGTAAAAATTACGTGACCCAAAGGAAATTACTTGATTATCTCATAAAAGGATTAAAATATCATAATAAAATTAGCCAATTTTGCACACATCCAATACTGTCTAACTCAAAAATATAATATACATATATTGTCATCTACAAGCTACTACATCTGAGAGCCAATTTCTAAATAGAGTTAAAGCACTCAATAGATAACCCATTACAATAATATAGTATAATGATTATCTAAAAAGCTATTGACCATGACCCCCCATCATAGTATCACCTACACCTGTAAACATAATGAGCTAGTTATAAAATTAATTTACAAAAGAAAGACTCAAAATTGATTAAATTTCATATTATAACGTTCTTACCATCTCTAGTTTGCATTACATTCATTGTTGTTGATGTTTCTTGATTAAGATCAAAATATAGTCGCCGACTATTTTGGTGATCAATTAAGGCTGCAATAACATGCACATTTGTCAAATCAACTTAGATAAAACCAATATACAAATTAAATACTCACAATTGATTGAACTGCACTTTATAATTTTCTTACCATCTCCAGTTTGCATTGCATCATCCATTAGTGTATGGTTGATATTAACAGAATAGGGAAACACATGTTCTTCATTATCATTTAAATCTATAATAACACATAAATTTGAGACGTCAACTTAGATGAACCAAATGCAAATTAAAGGTTCACAATAAAATTTGTTTTCTTATTTTCTTACCATATCCAATTTGCATTCCATCCATTATTGTTGATGTCTGGTTAAGATCCATACAAAAGGGTAACATATGTCCTTCATTTCTTTTTTGATCATTTAAAATTGCAATAACATGCACATTTAACTTTGATCAACTTAGATAATATGTTCAAGTGTAAAAACACATTATGTAGATAATATATAAATATTTAAAATTTTCATTACCTGAAATGGTTTGTTGAAATAGTTGTGTAGGGGCAACATTGAGCACCAATGCTTGATCTCCACAAATTGTATCTAGTTTGTTTGAATAAGTATCATAAATTTGTTAGAGACATAATTAAGTAATTTTTTATAAAAATTATGAAAAAAATTAATAGTTAAAAGATACCATCTATGAGGTGTATTTCATTTGTTATTGTTTGGTTTAGATCAAAAGAAAAAGGTAATTGACATCATGGAGTACTTTCTTGATCATCCAAACCTATAACAACATATGGTTAATCTATTAAATAATAACAAGTCATACTTCTATAAATTACTAAAATATTTTTGAATAAACATACTCACTTTTTTGTTGCATGATAATAAGACTTTCTTTTTGTATTGCTATGCTTGAGCGATTAATGCCCTTCTTTTTCTTTTTCTTTCTACATCCTGTAGAGGGAAATTGAAAAGTTTCATGCTCAACTCTTTCACTTAAGTTTTCTGAAATGGTATTACGCCTTTGATGAGTAGAATGACGTTTGTGTATTTTGCTTGGACTGAACCATGGTGATATTCGTCTGAGAGGAATGTTCTCTGAGCCAGGTATTACTTGAAATTTGGAAGAGGAAGCGAGAGGTGTCTCAATATCTTTTCTAAATCTCCTAACACATTCACTAAGATATTTTTTTCACTCACTCTAGTTGGTAAATTTTGGAGCAATGAACTCAAATAATCAATGGAATTTTGAAAGTCTTCATTTGAAGCATCAGAGATGTCATCTGGATTAGAAATAAATATAAGTTAAAAAAAAATTAAAATAATAAACATTTCATTTTAAAATGGTGATATAGAAATTTACATCTTTTTTGGTCTTCAACGATGGTAAGTCCAAGAACATCTTGGTCTTCAAATTGAACACAACTATCTAATTTGAAATAAGAAATAATGAATTTTGAGAAGCATAAAAATTTAATATTTAATTGTAAAGACAACATAGGCATTACCAGTGGTGATGTTTTCATGACTAAGACCCCCTCTGTCATTGTGGTCACCATCAGGCAATAGAGTAACACCTTTTGTAACTTAATATAATTAAATTAGTTACTTTTGAGACTAAAGATAATAATCATTTAAATTTTGAAAACTAAACTTATATCTCAAATAAAACTTACCTACAACTTGATCTTGCTCATTTGTTTTGTTTCTCTTTAGAAGATCTAAAATCTTCAATACATGTTTACATGTGTTTCCTTTTTTTGCCCACTGACAATCACACACATGCAAACCAGGTCCAATTTTTTTGACAAGATACCATTTTGTAATTGTTTGGCTTTTTATCCCATATACATTGTGGAGGTGATCATATGGACAACAATCTGTATCTGGTATTGTTTTTTATCTTTCTAGTGCAGTTATATAATATCGTTCTTTTTTGAAGTTTGTTAGAAACCCAGATAACTGCAAAATCCTTTATTTTTATAGAATGGCTCTACCCTATGAAGAAGTATGTGGATAAGCCAATCCATTCTCCTTGTACATTTCTTAGAAAGATCACTTAAATAGCAACTCTTGATGTGGCAATGGTATGATTCTATTGAAGCATTGGTCTCTTGATTTGAATGAGAGAAGTTTCAGAAATTCTTGGCCCACATTGCTACACAAATGAATATAATGATGTCACACAAAAATAGCTAACATGATGTAAATGTATTTAAATTGTAATGAATAATCACATGATCTTACCAATACGACTCCCATTAGGACATCAGGTTTTCTGAAAATAATCAATAAATGCCTTCTCCTCTTTGAATTCCTCCATGAAATTTGTTATTAGGTGAGTAGTAATGTCTTCCTCATCACTCATTGCATACATAATCTGGCCCAATCTATTGAACATTTTTGTTGCAGTGTCCTTATTTCTCACATGCTTAAATTATAAAGCATAATATCAAGATATGATGTTCAAACATGTAATATTTGATGCAGTCTACATAAAAAGTGACTTACCTATACATATTCTTCAACCATGCCTTACGCACATGCCAAATACATAAAAGTATTCGACAATCAAAGGATAATCTACAAGTTACATTATAAAACTTCATAAGTAGTATTGGAATAAAAAACATTTTTTAGCATTCAAATAAAATACAAAATATACTTCTATAAACTAAATATTAAGCAAAAAAACCTGATTGCCTCAATCTCAACACTAGCATCATCTGTCATGAATGCATTAACATGCAAGTCTTCTTTGGACTCTTTTCCTCTTTTGTAAACTTCACTTAACCATTCATTTATATCCTCAACTTTATTTCTTGAGGATATTGCCCACGCAATAGGAACACCGGCCTCTTGCTTGTCGAAGACAAGCAAGGTATATAACTCATATTGCAGTGAATAAACCATATCAATAAATATAATATATTTATGAAGAAGCATATAGATTAAAAGTATCAATGATAAATTTATGATCCATAGATATGGGTAGAAATGTTTTACTTACACCATATTTATTCGTAGAGAATGTGGAATCCATTGCAATGAGTGAGTTATGTGAATGTTTCACCATCATTTCTCACATCCACTCTGTTTGGATGCCTATAACAAATGGAACATCTTCCATGGTGTTTGGCCTCTTATAGAAGAAATTTTTTTCTTTCTCCTCTACATGCCACAAGATTACACTTTTTGCATCATCTTCATTTTTCTGAGATCAAAGGGATCGCACTCTTTTCCATGCATTCAATACATCTTTTCTCAATAAACATGTGTCCCTTCTATTCATCAACTTAGTTAGACCATGATCTAAGTAGTGTTGTTCACATATTGTGTCAATTCTGACACCCATTAGTAATAAAGACTCAATATAAGATTTGCATTCATTCAATAACCTTGGTGCAAAATTGCTCCTTGGATCACCAGCAATGTCATCCTTTCCATGACAAAATTCTCCATTAGCATCATAATGGGTATACTCATTATATGTAATTATAGCAACATCGGGTCTACCATACATAACCCGAACTAGACAATGAGCTTGACAACCCCTTTTTTGGGTAAATCTTCATAGCCTTTCCATGTTTTGAGGTTTTTTTCTATTGTCCTCGGGGCCAAAAGCACACCAATAACTGTTTATATGTGAGAAAAAAATGTATTAATTGACATGATAAAAATAAATTATAAAATATGACATGTTTAATTATTGTATTAAATATAGGCAAACCTTGAGTATATCTTTGTAGTGTGGCTAGTAGGGTTGTTTGAGTTGGACTCTCTATGCTTCTTGCATACAAAGTATGTCTCTGTACTATCCAACAAGACTTCCCCTTTGATAAAGTGAGGGAGCCTTTCCAAAGGGATTGCAGCACAAGTCCATTTCACCACCTTCTCCAATAGGTGTCCATGCAAGATTATCACTTGAAAAATAATTTCCTTGGTTTGGAATATCTTGTACGCCTAGTTCGATGAGTGATTCCCATTTATTCTTTTTACCCATTCTAAGCAATATTAAAACAATTAGTGACCCTCTATCCTATTCAAATATGAAGGGATAAATATATTAATTTTTTTAATCACTCCATACTATAATTCTCTTTACAAGGTGTTCACATTTTTTTTTTACTTCAAAAATAATATTAGAATATAATTCCAGGGCATGTTGCAAAAATAATAGAAATAAAGTAAATAAAAACCAATTTAACAATATAAAAATTATAGAAATATCATTAAATACTTGACAATATAAAATGAAAGTTACAAAGGTTCAAAGCTTTTTTGATACATTATTATAAGTGGATGTAAGATATTTTGTTCCATGTTTTTTTTTTGTGTGTGATTTGATAAAAGATAATGCAAGGTGGACTATAACGAGCTGACTATAGTAATGAAATAGGAATAAGACTATGTTTTTAGGATTTTTTATTTTGGAAAAATGACTAAATTACAATGCAAGGCTTGGCTATATGATTAGACAATAGTAGCGCCTTAGGAAAGAAGCTACGATTTAGAGATTTTTTTTATTTTAGATGTCTTCTAATAACAATACAATACTTAAGTACATATGACAATTAAAGGTGGAAAAATTAATATTTAAGGGAAAATTTTGAAAATTTTAAGACTAAATTTTAGGTGAATCCTTAATTTTAGCTTTGTTTAATTTTTATGTAATCTAATTTGACAGGGATCATTTTCTTTCTATGTTTTTTCTATTATAGCCTCTTAAGTGTAATTGTTGATATTCTTCAACATTTGAGCATAAACCTAAGTTTTTTTAAAATCACAGCAACTCTTATTCAAACATTAAAATTTTACATTTATTTAACATACAAATATTAAATAACTTGAACACAAATTAGTATTTTAATATTTTGATGTTGATAATATATATGATGCTATGATACTATGTGGCATTCTAATCTTAAAAATCTAAACTTGAATCATTAAAATAAAAATCTAATACTTTTAACTACTTAATATTTGAACTAATTAAGAATCTTTTAAAAACTTGCATCATTTATGTAAACAATAAAACATGTAGCTCTAGGTGGGTCGTCTTTCTTGTTATCATTTATCACTCTTATAACAAGAATCCCATTGATAATCATTTCATGTTAGGGCTCTATTATGTTGGCACTAATAAAGGCTGTGTACTTGACATAATAGTCCATAATTGAATAGTCTTAGGTTGTCACTACATTTTTGTTATTTTCTATTGAATTGTAGTCCTAAGTTTTTTTCTTAGTTATTATAACTTATTATTCATTATAGCTAGTTTCAGTGATAGAACATTCTTCTCAAGTGGTATAGGAACATTCTCTATTAATTTTTAATTTTTAAATTATCTCTTACATTCCCTTCAAATTGTATGCATCATAAAATAAATTAATATGCATACAAAATTAATCAGTTTATGCATGGGACCATGTTGTATTGTATTTGATTATTGAATAAATTTATATAAAATATTTCTTAGCTATAAAATGGAGGCTACTAATTTCTTCATTCATTAGTTTATTTGTCTGAGTTAGACTCTTTATGCTTCTTGCGTACAAAGTATGTCTTTGTACTATCCAACAAACCTTCCCCTTTGATAAAGTGAGGGATCCTTTCAAAAGGGATTGTAGCACATAAGTCCATTTCACCACCATCTCCAATAGGTGTCCATGCAAGATTATCACTTGAGAAATAATTTCCTTGGTTTGGAATATCTTGTACACCTAGTTTGATCAGTGATTCCCATTTATTCTTTTTACCCATCCTAAGCAATATTAAAACAATTAGTGACCCCCTATCTCACTCAAATATGTAGGAATAAATATATTATTTCTTCTAATCACTCCATAGTATAATTCTCTTACAAGGTGTTCACACTTTCTTTTGACTTCAAAAATAAAATTAGAATATAATTCCAGGGCATATTATAAAAATCATAGAAATAAAGTAAATAAAAACTAATTTAACAATATAAAAATTATAGAAATACAATTAAATACTCAACAATATAAAAGGCCAAATACAAAGGTTCAAATATTTTTTGATACATTATTACAAGTGGATGTAAGATATTTTGTTCCATGTATTTTTTTTGTGTGTGATTTGATAAAAGATAATGCAAGGTAGACTTTAATGAGCTGACTATAGTAATAACGTAGGAAGGAGACTATGTTTTTAGGATTTCTTGATTTTGGAAAAAATGACTACATTACAATGCAAGGCTTAGCTATATGATTAGACAATAATAGTGCATTAGGAAAGAAAGTATGATTTTGAGAATTTTTTGATTTTAGATATATGACAATAAAAGATGGAAAAATAAAAGATAATGCAAGGTGGACTATAATGAGCTGACTATAGTAATGACTTAGGAAGGACACTATATTTTTAGGATTTAATGATTTTGGAAAAATGACTACATTACAATGCAAGGCTTGGCTATATGATTAGACAATAATAGCGCATTAGGAAAGAACCTATGATTTTGAGATTTTTTTAATTTTAGATATGTCTTGTAATAACAATACAATAAGTTTAGCTATATGACAATTAAAGATGGAAAAATACAAGATAATGCAAGGTGGACTATAATGAGTTGACTATAGCAATGACTTAGGAAGGAGACTATGTTTTTAGGATTTCTTGATTTTAGAAAAATGACTACATTACAATGCAAGGCTTGTCTATATGATTAGAGAATAATAGCGCATTAGGAAAGAACCTATGATTTTGAGATTTTTTTTAATTTTAGATGTCTTCTAATCACAATACAATACTTAGCTATATGACAATTAAAGATGGAAAAATAAAAGATAATGGAAGGTGGACTATAATGAACTGACTATAGTAATGACTTAGGAAGGAGACTATGTTTTTAGGATTTCTTGATTTTGGAAAAAATGACTACATTACAATGCAAGGCTTGGCTATATGATTAGACAATAATAGCGCATTAGGAAAGAAACTATGATTTTGAGATTTTTTTATATTTTAGATATGTCTTCTAATAACAATACAATACTTAGCTATATGACAATTAAAGATGAAAAAATAAATCTTTAAGGGAAAACATTGAAATTTTTAAGATTGATTTTTTGGTGAAACCTTAATTTTAGCTTTGTTTAATTTTTATGTAATCTAATTTGACGGGGATCATTTTCTTTCTATGTTTTTTCTATTACAATCTCTTAAGTGTAATTGTTGATATTCTTCAACATTTGAGCATAAACCTAAGTTTTTTTTTAAAAAAATCAAAGCAACTCGTATTCAAACATTGAAGCTTTACATTTGTTTAACATACAAATATTAAGTAACTTGAACTCAATTTAATATTTTAATATTTTAATATTTTGATGTTGATAATAGATATGATGCTATGGTTACAATTTTATAGTTTAGAAATTTAACTAAAATAAACCCTTAACCTAAATAAAACTATACACTAAAAGTAACATTAAAATAAATTAAATCTACACCTTAGACCTAATTGAACATTCAATCAAATTAAACCTTAATCTTAAGACTCAACCAAATTCAAATCATGAATTTAAATCAAATCTAACCCTAACACTTAGCCAAATTAAATCCAAACCTTAAATTAAAATAATTCTTTAATACTAAATTTTTTATATAATATCTATTATAAATTCTAATATCTCTTATTAAATATAAAAACTTTATTATTAATTCTAATATCTCTTTTAAAGTTATTTTTATTAATCTACCACAAATATATACAAAGTAACATAAAATCACAATTTTTGTAATTTTGTATTATTCAAAAAACCTAAATAAAACAGTCCAAATTTTGAGCTCAACCCATGCTATTTTTTATTCTTATTTTTTTAATTGAATAAATGATTTACATATAGTGAAATCGGTTGATCCGCTCCAGAATATGTGAGTAAATCGGTTTGCACGTCACGTTTTATCTCCGGGCAAATTGGAGCTGACGGCAGCTGTCAGAATTAGGGGGCTGCAACTCAGTCATTGGGATGGGACCCGACGTCTGTACGGAATCTCCGAGCAGAGTGCCATGGATGGATGTATGGATGCGTGAATGGGGGATTCTGTCGGCTGGGTAGCCGGTGCCAAATTTAATTGTATGCCTGACCACTTTGTAAGGCATGTATATCGTACGGAACGGTGCACATGCGGTCCGCGCTCTGTGGAATGGACCCCAAGCTCTCTGGAGGGAATATTTTCCATATGATATCCGTAACGTGTGAAGGAATCTGCATTAATGCTATTGTCCATGCAAATTGCATGCTCAATATTTCGTACACTGTGTCAGATTAACTCTTCGTCTTAAAAAAAAGGTGGGCAACAAATTTAATGAGTTGTAGAAATTTTTATTTGTTTAAAATAAATATCCTACATTTCTTTCGGCTTTTAAGAACACAAAGTTCTTCTTTACCACTAGATCAAATTAGAAAGGAATCTACATTTATGGTTGGACAACGGCTATTCTACATGCAATATATGTCAACCTTTTATCTTATGTCCCAATATTTTATGCCATTGTCATTTATTCACCATTCAAAATTGTGTGGTTAGGTACTTAGAGAGATAAGACCTACAACAGTTGTTAATGAAATGTAAATGTTCGGAATTTTTATTTTATCTTTTAAGATAATATCAAAAATTTTAGTCTAATGGATTAGCAAGATTTCAATTTATAAGTAAGGTTTCAAAGTCACGTCATTAAATATGATACCACATCACTAAGTCAAATTTTGTTAGTGTTGTGATGTGGCATTATATGATTTATTTCTTTTTAGATTTGAGAATAGATTTATTCAATTATGGATAGTCATTATCAACAACTTTGAAGTCACAACTATTAGTACAATATTGTCAAAGTGCTATCAAAACTATTAAAATATTCTTCGTGTCCCTTTATGTAAATCATGATAAACAATCTATTAAATTATTTTATTTGTCCTAAAACTAGAGTTGCGTGCTTTTGTACACACAACTATTAACCAATAGGCTTTTTGTTTTGTAGAAAAGTGATTGTTTTGTACAATTCAAAAAAATTTCAAATTATGTCATTTAAAAATCATTAGTGCATGATGTTTTTTTGCAATTTATATTTCTTCCAATATGTGTCAAAAATGTTGCATAATATGTATTTCTTAGATTTTTCAAATTAAAGATTGTTCTATGTACTCAAGATGTTAAAAAAAGATATTTATTTTAAATATTTGTAAATAGAAACATCTTTAAAAAAAACATCTATTTACTTAGAAATCATAAATAGAAACATAAATATCTTGCTAGATCTTAATAAATATCAATATGTTAAATAAATCTAAATAAATAGACGTTTCTACTGCAATAGAAACATCTTGAAAAAACATATTGAACAGATAGGTCAATCTTTATTTTTATTATAGGTTAAATCTATGTATATCTTTATTTTGAATCTATAATATATATATTTTTCTAATTTTAAAATAGATGTTTCTATTATAAATCTTTCCAAAACATATAATACTAAAATTTGGAAATAACATAAATCGCGGATGTTATTGTGGCTCCCAACTTAGGGTTTTCGCAGGAGATGAGTACGACTTCAACTGGGTTAAAAACGTCGCCTTTCCAGTTCAGATCATAGCCATTTCAAAGGTCAAATATTCATCTTAGTTTTGGCTCTTTAGCAGACTGTGTTCAACTGAGAAAGAAATTCATTTAAAATTTAATTAATGCAGTTCGAAGACCAGTCAGCAGTCACTACGAACTTGAAGCACATAATTTTCGGTACTAAAATGTTGCTCAGATTCGGCGCGATCTGGGAATAGTCCTACCAGGGGGTGCGATCCTATTTTTAACACAGTCTGGCTTCAGCTAGTGATGTGAACATTAGCTACAGGTGTTTACAGCAATGTGTGCAATTTTATCTAAAGCAATCTGATCATCCTTGTTAAGTTCAGGAATGTACAGGCAGCCAACACTGCGATTTTTAAGTATACACCAAGGTCATTCACAGTTGAGCATTAAAGGTGCGATTACATTGTAAAAATACATTTTGATCAGTCTGAAATTGTGTGGCAGTCAGTTTGAATAGGAGGAGCCAGGCCCTTTCTTTCAGTTTCAGCTAGCAATCCAAAGGGAGCAATTCAGACCAGTGAAAGAGGCATCAATAGTTGTTCATTCCAGGATAACTATTTGACAAAATTCCCAGTTAACAAACAAAGATAAATTCATCCTATTTTGGCATGGGACATTACACAATCAGCGAAATGCGAACTTTTCATTCAAAAAGGAAATCCGCCTTACAAAGACGTCAGATAAATATTGGTCTTTTCCATGCGAATCGAGATGCAAAGAAAGATTTATTTGTATACAGTAAGGATAAACCTAGAGCAGAAAGGCCCAATATGGCTACAGGTGCTGCAAAGAAGCAAGACAAAGAAGAGGTTTTTTCAAGTTATTGTTTTAATTGTTGGCTCTATGGCCACAAGAAAAAAGATTGTTGTAAACCAGTACAACATCACCCTTCATATGAGCATTTGAAAGATTTCATAGCAAAATAGAAGAAATTAGCTGAAGAAAATACAGATTTGGAATTGCGTGCAGTCTTCACTCAAGCAAAACCTTATCCTTTCATTGATGTCTATGCTCTGATTAAGGGTTCCTCTGAATCTTCACTACCAGATAAGCAAGAGAAGGATTTCCAGAAAGAAAAACTTAAGGAAATTGCTAGGGAAGAGAATCCTGGTTATGCACTTAGAATAAACAATTTAATCCCTAAGCAAACAAGGAATGGTAAGCTAAGAGTCTTCTCAGTCAAGGCATTGGACAGACAGATAAATATCTATTCCAAGACTAAATATGCAAAATCGGGCATAAGCATCGGGGCTGCTAAGGTGGGAAGACCTGAGTACAATTTAAATTGTAGAACCAATGAATCCCTATCTGCTAAGGGGGAAGGCAGGATCTTACCTACTCAAGCACCTCCCGTTTGCATGATGAAGAACGAATCCACTTGGCAGACGGTTAAAAATAGGAAAAAGGTTAACAGGTATCAGCTATCTCATAGTCCTTTTAATCTATCTCTGAATAACCCATTTGATTTTCTTAAAGAGGAAGATAATGGGAGATATTCACCCCCCCAGAAAGGCCATAAGGAAGGACAGAATAAGTTCCATACCAATGTCTCAGAGATCTACCCACAGAAGGATCAAACACATAGAAAGAATCTAAAAGGTTTAACAAGTAACAATGTATTAAGGAAGTTTCAAGAACAAAACATACAGGTATGCACGCCCCCTCATAAGTGTAATAAAACTATGGAGAGTAACAATGATAAAAGAATAGGTAATTTCTTTCAGAATCCTAACATGATTAGAATAGATCTAGATGGAAAATGCATAGAACAGAGACAAAATTCTTTTGCAGATACAGGGCTGATTTGGCGATGGTCTGGAGTAGGAACTTCTACCACAGATCTGATAGCCTGGTTGAAATCTCAACTCTCGAATGAGGTAAGTATATCTATCTTATTAGAAAATTTTATTTTCATTAATTGTAAAAATGGAAATATTAAAAGTAAAATTAGAAATGAAGGGTTAGCTAAGTATAAAGACTCTAATTTTTATATTTTTGACTGGGTTCCCCTGTTCAACCCAATAAAACTTAAGGACTTTCTTGTAGAAAAAGCTATAGTTCTTAAAAATCTGCCTATAGAATTATCTGATGTAGAAACTGTCAAATTAATAGGAAAACAAATTGGTGACTTTCTAAGCATTATTGATAATGATAATAACCAGTATGAAAAAATCATTAGAGTAAAGATCAACTATCATAAAAAATGGATACATCCCATAAGATTATGCTTTAATTCTAACTCTATTATTATTAACCCCATTATTCTAGAAGATTTTGTAGAAAGACAAACAAATGATCTAGAAACCAATAATTCAGGACAAATGGACACTCATATTCAGAAGACATTGGAATTGAAGGAGAGCTTTAACCCAGAAAAAGGAGGTTTCACTATGACTTCTCCTAAGAAAACTAATCCGATCAGCATCTCCACACAACCTTCAAACTCTGAGTGTCAACCCCCTTTTGCTCTAGAAAAGGATATATCAATAAATAAGACCTTAAATGTTGAGGTCAAATCTCCCCTACCTTTATCCATAGAACATGAGAATAACCTTAGTACTCAGAATTTCAAGCAAGAAATTAACACTAAAATTACCTCTTACAGCCCGAATAGAATCTCCAACAGTCCAGAAGATAAAGAAAGATCACTTCTTAAGGAGAACCAAAAAATAGAAAAAGAAATAGTTGAGATCACCAATGAGTTAATGGACACCCTTATAGACGAAATATGTGACAAAGAGGAACTTGAGCACCAAATTTTTTTTCTAATTAAAAGTATTATAGAGATGTCGGCATCAGATAATACTCAGGAAAATGGAGAAGAAGACATGGAAACGAAATGCTTTCCAAATCTAGATGAGATAGGAGACATGGAAAGGGATATTAATGAAAGAGAAGACCCCTCGTATGGTAGGAAAGAAGAAATAAATAATACAAGGAATCAGAACGAGGAAGAGATCAGAATTTGCCTAGAAGGTATCAACAATGAAGATAGACAATTAGGAATGGCAACAACCATTGATGGAATCAAACCCAACGACAATCTCTCATTGGTTAAAGACTCCATAGAAGGCCTCTTTGGCATCACCAACCAAGATAGGCAGTTAGGAACAACAATGAAAAGAGGAAGTCTGAGCACCCCTAATATCAATAGAATTAAAAAGAAGAGGGGGAGGAAATCCGAAGTTGAGTTAAGAACTTTAAATGTTAATGCAGGAACCCAAATAGAGATTGCAGATATTCCTAATATTGATAAAAACTCAGAACTCATCCATTCCGAATCTTTCCATCAGTTAAAAGAAATACAAAAAGAAGAAATGGAAAAGTCCCCCTTAGTGGAGACCATTGATCAAGGATCACTGCTAGACTTTTTAGGATTAGACCCTGCCTCTATTCTGGAAGATTCTAGGAGTAATGATATAATAACAGGAGTATTAGGCTCGCTATCGAAAGAGGAACTCTGTGAGGAAAACAAAGAGAACATTGTTAGGAAAAATACAAAAACTTTAGGTTTAGGAAAATCTATTAAGGGCAAGTTAGAAGCTGATACGGGGAAACTAGTCAAACCAAGAGGTAGAAAATCTCTTGCTGAACTAAGAGCTAAGGAAGGAATGGCGCCAGGTCAGGTTAAAATTACTGATATTCTATACTCTGGGAAGGGGAAGATCCTTCCCGAGTCCTCATGAAGATCATTAGTTGGAATGTTAGGGGTTTAAATGCCCCTAACAAACGAAGCCTTGTAATAAGGCAATTAGCGAAAATTAAACCAAATATGGCTATGATACAAGAAACTAAACTTTCTAATGAAGGATATGGGAATTTAAAAAAGAGTATAGGGATTAGAGAATTAATAGGTTGCGAGGCAGAAGGCGCTTCGGGTGGGATTGCTTTTATTTGGGATCCAAGAGAAATAGTTTTCAATATTCATGAAAAACATAAAAATTGGATGGGAGGTCAAATCAAAAGTTTAAAATCAGATTTAAAATTTAATCTAATAAACATGTACGCTCCAAAATTCTTACATGAAAAGAGAATTGTATGACAGGAGGTTAAGGATTATATAGATAACTTCCCGAACAAAACATTTATACTAGGAGGAGATTTTAATGCTATCCTATCCTTGGGAGATAAACAGGGTGGGATGAAACACATATCAAAAATAACTTTAGAATTCCAGGAATGGATAAACATTATAGAGGCGACGAAAATTGAATCAGACCGAGGGAAATACACCTGGACTAACAAACGTAAAGACACAGAGTTAATAGTAGAAAAATTGGATAGGTTCTTTTTTATAGGGGAGTTGAGGAATTTTAATTTTAATTTTACTAATGAGGTCCTACCCATTGCCGGTTTTGACCACTTTCCTATAGAACTAGTAATTTCGGAACCAATCAGAAATAAAAAAAATCCCGTTTAGATTTGAAAAAATGTGGTTACTTAATGAGGAATGTTTGAATCTAATTAAAAAATGGTGGACAGAGGCAAGGTTCGAAGGCTCCAAGATATATAAAGTCATAAGGAAACTAAAACTAATAAAAAGAAATCTATCACAATGGAGTAAAAACACTATTGGGGATATATTTGTGAAAAGAGACCTTATAGAAAAAGAGTTGGAAAATGTGAATAAGGAGATTACTGAAGAAGGAAAATAGACTTCAGATGATAACATAGAGCAAGAACTATTATGTAAATACTATGATTCTCTTTCACAAATTAGCGCCTTCTGGGGGCAAAGAGCGAGAGAAACATGGCTCAGGGAAGGGGACCAAAACACCAAATTTTGTCACAATAGCGTCAAAGGTAGAAGGAATATAAATAAGATTTCCAAAATCAAAGATAGCAATGGTAATACAATAGAGGATCCCAAAGAAATTGCAGATTTAGCAGTATCTTCCTTTGAAAAATCTCTAAATAACTTAGGGAGTGTGGATTTGTTGGACTAGGCCAAGCTGGTAAGAAACATCCCTCGTATAATAACTCTGTGTCAAAATAACCTCCTAAATGCCGCATTTACAGAAGATGAAATACTCAAGGTTCTAAAGGAAATGAACCCGGATAAATCCCCTGGACTTGATGGATTCCCAACTTTTTTCTTTCAAAAGTGTTGGTCAATTATGGGCAAGGAAATTACTGATGCTCTAGAGGGAATGAGAAACTCAGGACATATTCTTAAAGAGCTAAATAACACATTCATTTCTCTTATTCCCAAAAAGGTCAATGCAGAGAACTTTAACGAGTTCAGACCTATCTCCTTGTGCAACACTTTGTATAAAATCTTCTCAAAAGCTTTGGCAGGCAGAATGAAACAACTTCTTCCATTGATTATATTTGAGGAACAAACAGGATTTGTCCCTAATAGGTCAATTTTGGATGGAGTGATTATTACTCATGAGGCTATACATTCAGTAACAAATAATAAGGATCCGAGTATGTTGATTAAGTTAGACATTAGTAAGGCGTATGATAAAGTGGACTGGAGATTTTTGTGTAAATGTATGGAAGCTTTTGGATTCTCAAAACAATGGATCAATATGATTTTTGAATGCATATCCACCCCTCACTTCTCAATTATGGTGAATGGGTCTCCTGAAGGCTTTTTCAGTTGCTCTCAAGGTTTGAGGCAAGGAGATCCATTATCTCCTTTTTTGTACATTATTATGGCGGAAGCTTTGGGGAGAGGTATCAAGAAACTTCAGAGAGAGGATGAGGTTAAAGGAATCAAGATTACTTCGGGAGTCGAGGCTACTACTCATCAACAATATGTCGATGATAATCTCCTTTTTGGAAAAGCGCTTTTAGAAGAAGCTCAAGCTTTCAAAGAAATTTTAAATACTTATGCTAACGCTTCTGGACAATGTATAAATGAGAAAAAATCAGAAATTATTTTTATCAATACTGAAGAGAGACAAAAGAATGAGATTAAACGTATTCTAAACTTCAAAGAAGGTTTCTTCCCATGTAAATATTTAGGTTTACCTCTAGATAAGGGGGTCAAATCAAATCACTTATGGGAAAGTACAATTCAAAATATCTCTAAGAAACTAGATCAATGGAAAGGAAAATGGTTATCAAATGCAGGAAGGGCTGTTATGATCAGGTCAATCCTCTCTGCAGTTCCTATTTATTAGATGATGAGCATGAGAATCCTGGCAGGTATTAATAAGGAGATAGCTCGAAAGTTAAGGAGTTTTTTTTGGCAAGGGTCGGAGGAGAAATCTAAACTAGCTTTAATTGCTTGGAATAAGATTTGTAAGCCAAAAGAAGAAGGAGGTTTGGGAATAAAAGACCTTACGCTTCAAAACAAGGCATTGGGGGCAAAATTAGTATGGAGAATGATTAAAAACCCAAAGGCAAAATGGGTTAAAATACTAAGATATAAATACTTACTAGGAGAAGAGGAGGAAAGCATTTGTCGTTCTGATAATTATCCGACGGGTTCACGCATATGGAACTTCATAAAAGAATGTAAAGATATAGTATTAGAGTCCCTTTCTTGGGACGTGAAAAGCGGGAATAAGGCTCTATTCTGGGATGACTCATGGGGTGGAAAATCAACCCTTCGTGAAATTCTTGGGAACGATCAGCTAATTGAACTAATCAAACATAGTAAGGGAGAGCGGGTTAAAGACTATTTTTCACAAATCAATAATAGTGAGGGGAGCAGCTGGGCATGGAAATCTCTAGAGGAATTCAGACTTCCCCTTGATTTCCAGGATAAACTTAACAAGGCTCTACAAGAATGACACTTCTATCCACGCTCTGGGGAGGACATAATCATATGGGTTGCCTCAAAGAGTGGTGTATACAATTTGAAAGAAGGTTTCAAAGTTATATCTGGGATAGATAACCCATCCACCAGTCTTCCCATTGATCTATGTTGGAATAGAAACTGTCTTCCTAAGGCAAGTTTATTCTCATGGGCTGCTTTACAGAAAAGGATTCTCATCGCTGAATGGTTTGAAAAAATAGGGTACCATGGTCCTTCTAGGTGTGCCTTGTGTGAGAAAGAAAGTGAGACGATAAATCATATTTTGTTAAATTGTAAGTATGCCAATAAATGCTGGCTTTGGGTTATGGAGAAATTAGATCTAAAGATTGCTCTTCAAAATGATATCACAAAAGTTTTTATTTCATGGCAAAGATCATGTAAGGAGGATTTATACAGTAAAATGAGATACATAATCCCATCTCTGTTAATCTGGGAATTATGGAAGGAAAGGAACCGTAGGATTTTTCAAGATAAAAGGATGAACATTGAGAGATTTTTGAACAAATTAGAGGCAAATATAGTAGAAATTACAAACAATAGAAATATGCTGGGACAATCAATGATGGAATTCTCACTAGAAGACAACTACCAGAGAAAGAAGTGGTATGGCTTGAAAGTTCCTCCTTGGATTGGATCTAGCATTGACAATAAATCCTTATCAAGGGCGAACTGTAAATGGAAACCACCGGAGCAAGGATGGATTAAGTTTAACTTTGATGGGGTAGCTAGGGGAAACCCAGGGGTGGCGGGAATAGGGATATGTGTACATAATGCGGAAGGAAAGTTATTAGGAAGGATAGCAAAACCTATAGGAATTAAGACAAATAACGAAGCTGAAATAGAAGCTATAAGATTAGGTCTGGCATGGTGCAAAAAATGGAGGCTAAAAAGAATTGCGATTGAAGGAGACTCAGCTATTATTATAAATGCAATAAGACAGGGTAGAACGCCGAACTGGAAACTAAATAGTGCTATTGAACAAATAATGGAATCTCTTGAAGTGATAGGAGATTATACAATGAATCACATTTACAGGGAGGGCAATATAGACGCAGATAAGTTAGCTAACCTAGGAGCTGACGGGCAAGAAATTGAAGAAATTCATGAGAGTTTGAAAGAACTCGGAAGGTGAAGAAAAATGATTTCAAAATAGGAAATCAAGATTAGATGTAAATAAATGTAAATGAATAGAAACATTTGTGAGTATAATATAAAAATGCAAAAATAAACACACAAACACGCACAAACACACACTCATATATATATTGCCCTCTTACATAGTAGACCTCAAGATAGGGAATGTAAGAAGTTAACATCTCATTTAGTCAAAACAATCATCATATATTAGGGACATGCCAACCTACAATGAAGTCTCATCGATCACAAAAATGATAATCTTTAAAACAGAAAATGTTATGACAAATTAAAAGGCTCCTAAAGTGCTCTTAAATTTCTTATATTCATAATAATGAAATAAAGCTTATAGCATGACCGCCAATAGAAATGGACTTAGATGGTAATGTTTTATTTAGTAGACTAACTCATGGATTAAGATTTGCAATTACATTATTTCATCAATTCCTAACCTGAACTAGCTTAATGAGGATTGAATCATGAAAATAATTAATTAACTGTAAATTAGGAGAGTAGAGGTGGCATGGTGTCTATCTATTTTGCAGATATACAGGAAAACCATAACAGACCAAAAAGGCAGAAATAAAGAAAAGGAGGCTCGAGAACTTATCAAAGCTAAAGCAAATACTCGAAGAGCGAGGATGAGAGAAAATAACACGATTTTTCAAAAGCATAGTTAAAGTTAATGGAAGGCTCATTAGCTCTAAAGATAAGAGCAAGGTACATGTAATCTCAATATAAATAAATGTAGGGCACAAGATGGAAATGCTCATTAGTTCTTCTTCAAAGAGCATTGTATTTAAAAGATTAATGAAGATCTGTGTTCACTATCATGGAGGTATGCCTCCTTTAATCTGTATTAAAGAGGGAATGCCCTCTTCGACTCCATCAAGTGGAGCTTTGTAATCCTACGCTTGTAGGAACTCTAAACTTGATATATTATTTCTGGACTAAAGTCCCGGGCTAGACTGGAGGTTTTCTTCCCCATTCTTTCCTACCAGTGCCCGCACGGATGGAGGAAAATGTAAAAAAATAAATTTTAAATAAATAAAATCAAGGCTTCGGCCGTTTACTGATAAAAAAAAAATAAAAAATAAAAAATTTGGAAATAACATATTAATAATAAAAAATAGAACTAATAGAATATAGAAAATATTTTAATAGTAAAAGTTACCATTACAAAATTAATGCTAAAATCCTTCCATCTAAAATATTTAAAATCCACATAAAAATTGAAAATTATCTTTGAACAAAACTTTAAATCTCACTTCAATGGAAGTATTACTAAATTATAGGAAAAGTAAAAGAGATTTTTAGATAAAAATAAATAAAATTTTGACACATAACAATTGCATTTGCTTGAAAGTTCTAAATCTTCTTAAAAAATCAATTTTTTACATGTTACTAAATATGTAGTTATTAATACCTAATGTTGATTTTCACTATTATATCCTGCATGCCTTATCTCAATTTTAAATGGAGGGAAGAGGTGATTCATGTGGGCAACGTTTAAATCCTAAACTAAAACGTTATGGTGTATGCATGTAACATACACCCATTCCATCATCCATCGTACCTGCATGCTTAGCCTGTCACGACATCCGTGACTCAGTCTGTGGCTGTCAGTAAAATTCAAATATTGACAATCGTGATTAACGGATTAGATTTTAATTTTAATTATTAAAGAATATAATTTGGGTATTGGATAAATCGTAAACTAAAACGTAAAACATATGAAGGGAGTTTGAAAAAAGTTGAAAAAAAAACTAAGTGTCTCCCTTGGTAAGATATACGTTTTAGTATAATTTGGGTGTTTTATTAAGAGGAATATTATTATTAATGAATAGTCTTTTTAAAAAAATATATATTTGTATTCAGATATATTAGATAAAAAAGTTATTAGAGTATTATTAATTTGTATTGTTATCTTATAGTTATATAATTGATTTAAATTATTAAGTAATTATACTATAAATATTTTTTACATTTAGTTTTTTAACATAAATTAATTTTTATTTTATACTTAATAATTTATTTTCCTTGTTTAATTTTTTTAGAACATTACTATTTATTTTGTTTTTTTAATTTTATACATATTTTAAGAATATAATCTTCATATATTTATTTTAATAATATTTTTAATTCATTAATTGTTTAACATATACATATATATATGTTATATGTATACGTATATGTATATACATAATTATAATCAAAATAAAATATATGAAGTTAATATTTGGTTAATGTTTGGCATTGCTCTTCTTCAACATATTAATACTTTGGAAATTATTACAGGACATTTACAAGGGTTAAAGAAGGATATGAATGGAAAAGAAACATGAACAACCTCGCCGACTTTGAGGAAGCTCTTACACACTTGACAAAAGAAATGAGAGAAAATAGAGAACCCCTTATTGGCAAGCTAGAGATGCATGCACAAATCCAAGAAAAGAAGAATATCATCTGGATCATATGAAAATGTGCTCCAATAAAATGTTGTCTCCTCTTATTTTTACTTCAATTAACCGTGTATATCTCTTTTTTATTCCTCTATCTTTAATATACTTTTTTTTTTTTGAATTTACAAAATATCACAATCAAGTTTAACATATGGTATATTGTCATAGAGTTTATGAATAAAGTTAAGGTATGGGTTAGAGATAGGAAAAAGGTTAGAGTTAAGAATTAATTATAATATAATAAAATATAATAAATTTAAAAAATATTTTTGTTGTTTCTTAATTATATTAAATAATTTTGATTTAAAAATATTTTATTATATTTTAATATGTTATGATTAGTAATTATTTTTGCAAAATATTTTTAAGTAGAAAATTAATTTTAAAAAATTAAAATAAAATAATTTAAAATTAATAATTATGAACATATAAATTCATTTTTTTAAAATAAAAAATTACAAGTAAATATTATATTTAAATAATATTTATTTTGTTATTATAAACTAAAATTTTAAAATGTATTCTATAGTAGTTTTTCAATAATAATATAAACATAATGATTATAATTGTTTATATGCATATAAATTCATATATTCATCTTTTTTGTATTATATATGAGGAGATCAAAATACAAGAGTATCAACAACAAGTACAAAAATTCAGAGGGGAAGCCTTCATCACGAGAGTATCAAAGAGACAAAGTATCAAAACATTAACATCAAACTAATGAAGCAAGTAGCATCAACCCAAGCATCCAGACAATATTCTTCTTGTTCTTTATATTCATCTTTATAATTCAAAACTTCAAAATATATATTTGAAAAAAGTACACCTACATTATATACCAATATGTTAAATAACTAATAAATTAATAAATATTATTTAAATAAATCTATGACGATTCTATTCTTAAATATATATATATATATATATATATATATATATATATATATATATATATATATATATATATATATATATATATATATATATATATATATATATATATATATATATATATATATATATATATATATATATATATAAGTAGTAAAAAAAAAAAAATTTGAAGGTTTTTTTTGAAATTGGGATGGTCTTTAGAACAAATATGTTGAAAAATTAAATGTCAAAAATATTTATTTTAACTTTCAATTATTAATTATGAAATAATTATAATATTATAGTGTAATTATTTAATAATTTAAATCAATTATATAAGTAAAAAAAAATAATACAAATTAAATAAAGAAAAAGTTATTAGACTATTATTATTTTATAATTATATAATTGATTTAAATTATTAAATAAATATATGGAGATTATATTCTTAAAATATGTATAAAATTAAAAAAACAAAATATATAGTGATGTTCTAAAAAATTAAACAAGAAAAATAAATTATTAAATATAAAATAAAAATTAATTCATGTTGAAAAACTAAATGTAAAAAATATTTATTTAAATTTTTAACTTTCAATTATTAATTATAATATAAGTATTATATTATAGTATAATTATTTAATAATTTAAATCAATTATATAACTATAAAATAATAATACAAGTTAATAATACTCTAATAACTTCTTTATCTATTGCACGATTGTCAATATTTGAATTTTACTGACAGCTACAGACTGAGTTATGGATGTTGTGACAGGCTAAGCATGCAGGTACGATGAATGATGGAATGGGTGTATGTTACATGCATACACCATAACATTTTAGTTTAGGATTTAGACGTTGCCATGTGTTCTAATTTTTTAGAGATATGAATTTAGGTTCTAAATTACAGTGTTGCAATAAATTAAATTGGAAAACATGCAACACAAAAAAATTCAATTCCATTGTATGCAATAAAAAACCATATGAAATTGTGGGATAAGGAATTTATTGTTTTCAAGAATACAGTACGAGCATGTTTGCTAAATCAAAATACAATTCCGCTTCTTAAATGAGTAAATCTAAATGACTGTAAATTTTCCACCTACTATAATATTTGGCCACCATTTTTTGCACAAACATTCAAACATACACTAAAGTAGACATACTCTTACTCATCATTTGCATGGAAGATAGTATAATGCCCCACTAGGGAATCCATGAGATATTAACCTAAAACATGATACTAAGTTTGTAGAATAATTTTTTTCGTAAGTGTTTACAAACAATAATGAATAAACAAGTGAAAGTAAAACATAAAATCCATAAGTACATAAACATAAACTTAATTTACATAAACATAACACATCTCAAGGGTTCCTTGATGTAGAAACTACACAAATACAATTACATTAATCAATTATATTTATCCCCTAACTCAACTATATATTACATCATAATTACATCTAAATAATAAAATATACATAAACATCAACATCTACTGCACAAGTTACAGAGTATGTAGTTACAATAAATACAAAGTACAAATAGAGAAGGTACAAGAATAATAATAAGTCTCCAAGAAGATAGGAAATGAAGTAACTGTAACCTAGATCATCCAACACTAGACAAAGGACATCAGAGTCTCAAATGGTAAAATAATCACTACCTCTCGACCTCGTGGAAACCTGTGGTTCCACTCCCACCGTGCTAAGGAGATAACATCAAATCCCACTTGGATAACAATACCAAATAAATCGAGTGACTAGATAGGATCTTAGAAGCTCCTATCTCAAGGGTGGGTAAGTGCACCAAGATGGTGAACAAAAAGGGGGTATAAGTGGCCACTTTTTTTTTTTGAAATCAGGGAAACTTGAACATCACAAAGAGATTTGAGGGTCATGCACTCAAAACTATGAGTTGTGTAAAGAATAAGAATTGTAGTACTACTATATTTTTTTAATGGATAAGATTAAGAGGGTTAAACCTCTCGTGCAGAAAAAAATGTTCTTGATTTTTTCAAAAAAATATAACATAGTTTTTTTTGTGCGCTTCACAAACTATATAGTTAGATTTACTATTTTGTAAAACCTTTTGGTAGGACGATACATAAGAGTGAGATCTAGAAGTTGTGTGTTTTTTTATAATTTTATGTGGAGTATTTTATTTTTTATGATTTTTGAAGTGATCGGATCCTGAAAATCTAATACATGTTCGTGCGTTGGACATAACTTGCATCAAAATAATCCAAATTGCAAACTTTTTTTTAAAGTGTATAGAATCTAGTGTATCTAACAATAATATGTAATTTGTTTTGAATTTGATCAAGTAGATCAAAAGTTATTAAAAAAATGGTATGCATGTGTCTGTGAGGACTATGAAGACATTGTAAAGAAAATTAAATTTTACTATGCTAATGTTGTCCAAAAATAGAAAAAATTATATGGTTAAAAATCTTAGAAGACGTGTGAGATGATGGTAGTAATTTTAGAGATACTCGATCATTTGTAAAGATGATGACGACGAAGTCGAGAAATCATGTTGAAAGAAGAAAAAAATGTGTAAATGGACAAAATTGGAGGAAAAATGGGCTTGCAAACCTTAGGGTCATATTCCAAACCTTTTACCAAGTCATAACCCGTATGAGTTATGTTGTACAAAATAACCCGCTTGGGTTTTGAAAATAAAAAATCACAATTTCAAGTTCTACATAATTCATACAGGTTATGAAGACATAAAATAACATTTTTAGTTTCACATAACTCGTACAGGTTATGAAGATATTAAAAAAAATTCTTGTAAATGTGTAATACAATACACATTTGTATAGATTTACATATATGACATATTTCTATGTAGGTATATATGCATATCTATAGTTATATATGTATATATTTATATAGATATATGTATATATATTTGTATACATGCATGACTCTTCTCTCTCTCTCTCTCTCTCTCTCTCTCTCTCTCTCTCTCTCTCTCTCTCTCTCTCTCTCTATTTATATAACCCGTATGAGTTATGACAAATTGTGAATGCTTTCATTACTTTACATAATCTGTACAGTTATGATGAATTATTTATATTTGAGTCCTAACGACCTAAAAACCAATAGTGCAAGTTGTTTGAAGGTCCACTACTATTGCACATGATTTTCTGGGATAGTAACAGTCAGGTTTTGTTTATGTTATTGTTAATTTTTCTTTGAAATGATTGATTTGTCTTGTATTTTGGATTCATTTTTAAGTTATCTGATCATGGTTACTTTAGCTTATAATAAAATGATGCTCATTTGTTATTTTTATGATATTTGATTGTGGATTGTCCTCATGATGTTACATGTAGGACAATCAATATCAACAATGGGAAAGAGCAAGAGAGGAATGACTGAACAATGAGAGACAACAAAGGAAAGACAAAGGGAGCGTATAAGGAGATTACGTGAAGGTACGTCATCTAATGCACCTAATGAAAATGGTGAACATTCAACAATTGAAATTGATATGTGAATGCACCAAATCAAAATGATCAACATACACCAATTCAAGTGCATGAAATGAATCCAGTTAATGAATGTGATGAACATAGACCATTTGATAAATGATGTAATGAATGCACATGTTAATGAAATTGAAGAAGATTTACCATTTCAATTTGATGTGATTAATGCACATAATGCACCAATCTTAACACCCCCTAGAATAATTTGTAGAAAACCAAAGTTTCTAATAGACATTGATGAAAATATTGAGGCCAATGCATGATAAAATTTCCGAAAGGAATTGTAGAAGAATGGTTATAATAATTTAGAATAACTATTTTGAAAACTTAAATAAAAGTGGAAGATGCCAATTAGTTGTTGAAATGATTAAAAATATGAAATTTAGAGTGACAATGAAAATTTTGGGGTTAAGAACATCTGAAAATAATAGTGAAAGAACCATTGTGAAAAATATTTTTGATGCATACCAATCTATTGGTTCGAAATCATGCTCTAAAGATGCTAATGTTACTCATTGTGTCCTCACATCAACCATAATGGGAAAGGAAATGAAAAAATCTTGTTTAATAAGAAAACCAAGCAAGTCATTAAGGATAAGTAGACCCACATTACACCATGCTTTAGATAGGTGAGAGAAAATTGAGGATCCTAACAATGATTCTCTTTGGGCATTCTCGGATAAACTCCCACACAAGGAAAAGGTTGTTGTTGATGCACTAAGAACATTAATTGAGAATTATTGGCATGAAAACACAAGGGTTTCACCCAACCAAAGAGATGTTGTTAGAAGGAAAATTGGAATTAGAAATCGTGAGCCACATCCAAAACACTATTTAGATATGACACAAACACAATTTAATGAAAGGTTTCTTCAAAGCTTTCCTCAGATTAAAATTAGTCAAAGATTTTTTGAGATGACAAAACCATTTTATGTTAAGATTAATCATGCATGTACTACATGTTGTTGTAGGGTTCATGTTGAATTTTCCATGCATTATCATATTTATCATTATATATATGGTACTTTTCACACTAACAATGTTTTGTAGGAATGTGGTCTACAAGAACCTCCTAAGTCACCGAGAGACTTCATTTCAAGTGTACTATGTAAATGAGATGATGGGTGTATTTACTATAAGATGATGTGTTTGAAAGGATTTTTCCTACATGTGATGGTTTGTAAAAGTTGCATAGATTCTTACATCTCGATAACACACACAAAATTGGGTAGGAACTACTTTCTGTTGGAAAATACAAGTTAGTCACATATGGTGTTAAAGATGGAAAATAATTAAAGAGGTGCGTGTTAGTGAAAAGGGATATATGCATAGCTGATTTTATGAAGATGTTTCAAGAAAAAATAGTTTATGAGTACATAGGTCACACACGTAGAGCTAGGTGGTTATATGAGAAATTCAAGTTGTGTAAGGAAACTTTCCCCCTCAGTACTATTGTCTCTGTCATTGATTTTGCAGAGAATTATACACTAAAACCTCAAAATGAAGTACAACCTATTTATTACCACTCTACACAAGTTACAATTTTTGTACACATAGTATTCATGCATGCAAATGATAGCATAGAGGAGGACATAAAGGTTATAAGAGAGTGTCACTTATATATCAATGATGATTGTACACATTACTTAGAGTTTGTGCAAGGATGCTTTAAATTTTTATATGAAATTTCAAGGGAAAGAGGTATAAGATACAACCAGCACTTAATATGGTCAGACAATTGCACCTCTTAATTCATGAATGCAAGGATGTTCTATTGGTTGACTAGAATACATGTGACAAGTGGTGTGCAACATTTTTGGAATTTCACTAAGGCAAGTCATGGAAAGGGAGAGCATGATGGTGCAAGAGCATGTGTGAAAAGAGCTCTTACTAGAGAGAAATTGAAGTATGAAGGTGGTGCAGTGTTAATAGATGGAGAAACAATTGTGCAATGGTGTAATTCTATGATGGGACTAGGTAATGTAGGTAAGTCTATGGTTTCTAGATATTTTTGGTTAATACATAAATCTAACATTGAAAACTATTTAGATTGTTGTACACTTACAAGATCAAGTGACATGAATTCATTTAGAAGTTCAAATGCAACATCATTAGCTATTTATACTAGACAAATTGCATATTTTTTCTCTTCGTGTATGCATTTTTTGTGGGATGAATGTGAATCAAAAGAGTGGGTCGACCAATGGTTTTGCAAATCTTTGTAAACCTTAGATACATATCAACTTCCTTGAGCACTACAAATGAACTAGATGGAAGCATCAATAGATTTTGACCATGTATCTGACCTAGTTGAATGAGGTAATTTATCAATAAAGGGTGGTCCCACAATAGTGTGTCCCATGTTTTGGCCAACTTTGACATGGAGATCAACATCTTGAGAAAAAACTTCACTTTCAAACACTTGTTGCTGCAAAACTATTAGGAATTTGAAGATGATGTAAACTAGAGTCTTTTAGAATTTTCTTTCTAGTTTCTAAATAGATTTTTTAAAAAAAATTAAAATTCATTTTTCCTTCTCCTTCAAAAAGTGATTTGCATGAAAAAACTGTGTCTTTAAGGAGTTACTGTCACTTGGATCAGCATAACTTTTTTTTAAAATATGATAACGATGTAATTCTTTTGAGATTATATTTATCACTTCAATATCTAAAGGATGCAATTGTTTTTATTCATTTTAGGTCAATATTTCATAGTTTATTAAGTTCTAAAGTGACAATAACTGTAATTTAGACATAAGGTCACTTGGATCGCTCTAACTTGATCTCTGTATATCAAAATTTATTTTTTCTTTTTTTTATAGAAAGGTAACACAAATAGTCTTTTCCTACATATTTTTCATAATTTTTTTTTGTAATATACTATTTTTCCTGAAGTCTTGAAGAGACAAGTTGTTGAATGGTCCCAAACAACCTATGTTTAGTTAAAGTAATATTTAAAAGTGATAATGAACTCAATATGTATTAAAATTATATTCATTAGAAAGCTTGTTCCAAATAGCATCATTTGACATCATAGGTTTGAAAAAACCATCTTGTTTGGTCCTTGTCCCAGGCCTCGAAAGACAATTTTTTTGTAGTTCACTTTGTTTCTGAGGGAAAATTTTTGGTTTAGGGGTCTCCGCGCGAAGACACTTGAGGGGCTTCATGTGAAGGGTCTTCACTTGAAGACCCCTAAGTGAAAAGTCCGGCGAAGAAACACCCCACATAAATTTTCCCCAGGGTACTTCAAGCGAAGTTAGTCGGCTAGTGATGAATTTGTTTTGTAAAAAAATTAGAATGGTATAAAACTAAAACATTTTGTTTCTATTTTATACCATATTGCAATAAATTAATTCTCTTTTTCTATTATTGATCAATTTTTACAAAGGCATTTTTTGGAGGAGGATTGCTATTTCTATTTTTTCAAAGGCATAATTTTGGAGAGGAGAAATATTAGATCAAATTATTTTTTGAAGAAGAGAATTTTTATTGGCGATCTTGTGGAAGACATTTTTTGGAGAGAAGAAATGGGGAAAAAGAAAGGAAGACAAAGTAAATCTGCTAGAAAAAGGTCACCCAATACTGAACAAAGAAATCGTGAAGCTGCATTGACATATTATCATAAAACTAAAGAAGGTGAAAGACAAGCTAAAGTAGGAGGGTCAAGTCAAGTCAAAGAATTGCACATTGAAGAAGGGTCGGGATCACTCCCTAGGGAAGCTCAAGCAATTGATTTTGGAGAAGGGTCAAGATCACGTGCTCCTACTGGTATGGATGAAATTTTAAATTTAGCTCAAATTGTAAAGAGAAATATTAATTATAGAAACTTAGAACATTTATTTACAATGGATGTGGAGAATTTGAGATCACTTGCTAATGTTCAACCCTTAAGTCTTGCTATGAAGAGATCATTGAATATGATAGCAAGAGAGCTATTGGATAAATTTGATAATTTTGAAACACTTGAACAAGCCCAATTTCTTTCAGTTGTACTTATAAACAAAAAGTTGGAAGGGGCATTAAAATTATTGGGTATAGACACAACATCAAAGAAGAGAAAAGTTGTTGACATGAAAACTGATATGATTGAAAATCTTAGGAAAGGTTTGAACCAGGTAGGGAAGCGATCTCAAACTAAATATAAGACCATTACAAGAAAAGTTATGTTGACATCCATTGTAGGTAAAACTATGCTCTGAAAAAGATAGATATCTTCAGTTTTATCTCAGTTTGGTTTTAATAGGAAAACAATATCATAATATGTTAATAGGAGAATACTTTTGGATGATAGCACCTTGGATGGAAATTGGGCAATCATGTGTAGAGCTCCTTGTTCCGATAAGATTGATGAAGGAATCAAGAATTTGGTCACATTATTTTGGAATGATAATACACGTCCTTCATCAAATAGTAGAGATGTTATCAGACATAGAATTTTAGCTAATCAATATGAATATCATACGAAACATTGGTTGGACACAACACAACATGAAATGTATGTGTCATTTTGTAGTTCAAATCCTAGTATAAAGATTGGGCAAACATTGTTTAAAAGATTGAAGCCATATTATATTAGGACAAACAAAGTGTTTGAAACTTGTTGTCGTTATATATTGAATTTGATCTCCACTATCATGTTTTTTGAAAGTTTGTAGAAGACACTTATGATTTTGAAAATGCTCCTCCTATTAGACGAAGTGAGTTCATCTCATCCATTTTATGTGACAAAAGAGATGATATAGTTGGACAAATAAACTGCATAAAAGGAATATGTCAAACATGTGTTGATTTGTCTCTTTTTCCTTTGAAAAATGAAAATATTGATGTAACAAAGATGGTAAATTGCAAGAGTTACAAATATGTAAAGACTGAAATAAAATTTGGGAAAGAATCCAAAAGATTAGAATATGTTGAAGAGGAGATAAATGTTGGAGTATTTATGGAAAAATTTAAAAAATTGATTCAACCCTACATTCATCATGCTTTTTTTGCAAAGTGGCAAGTGTACACTCAAAATGTGCACTTCTCTAAGTCATTGCTTCCAAGAGAATCCATGGATTGGAAACCTTGAGAAAGCAAACTAGAGCTCCCTAGGCATGGATTGCAAGGGTATTAAGAATGCTCTCAGCTAGAGCTATTAAGCCTATAACCTTGCTAGTAAACCATGCAATGGGAGATTCAAAGAGACAAGGGCAAGAATCCAATATCTTCAAGAATCAAGATAAAAATGCAATGCAATGCTATGCTAGAAATGAAGATGCAAGAGTGAACTATGCTATGAAAATGAAAGTATTACAAGCTTTGTTAATTAAACTAGGTGAGTTAAACTAGAGCATGAAAAGGAAACTAAGCTAGAATGCTATGAGAATTTAAGCTACAATGCAAAGATAAAGACTAGAATGTAATAAGATCTTCAAAAGCTCCAAGAAACCTACAACATAACATTAGCATAGAGAGTTGGGATCTAGAATGAGAAGAGAGCTCTCCTTTTAAAGGAAATGAAAAGGAATGGACCATGGAGATTAAGAGGCAAAATAGTTGATCAATGGTGGGGTTTGAAAGTGGGATCAATCCATGTGCACAAGTCTCCTCCAATGAGAAAGAAGTGTTGAATTTTGAGTCTCATGTGAGACAAAAAGGCCTTTTCTCTTTTTTATAAAATAAAAATAATGCTTTATTTGTGCAACTTAGTATAAGAGGAAAGTGGGAGATTTTTATTTAATAAAAGGGGAGGGAATTCCTTTTAATTAAATAAAGACTTAGGATAAAATGGTTAGCCCATGGAATATAATCGAATAAATGATAGAATTAGGATTTGATCAAGAATAAGCAATTGATGATTTTAGCAAATAATGCTAGCAAGGGACTAATAGTCTAGGTGACCATTTTTGGATGATTACATTTTCCCCTCTTTGACTAATGTGTGATCGATCTGGGAACACATTACATCAAAGAATAGATCAGCCAAGAAGGCAATAGATAGAGATCTGACTCCAAAGTATGAAGTGCAGAGAGATAGTGAATCCTGCATGATCAACTTGGTAGCGATAGTACCAAATACTTAGGAAAGAGATGGACAATATTAGGACTCGAGATGAGAACTAACATGTCAAGCGCAATAGATAGATCAGATCAATCAGAGAAAATGGAATGGTCAAGCATATGCTCTAGAGAATAGCTGATAGAATATGATGTGTCTGCCCCCTCGGGATCGAAATTGAAATCAGGTAGCGGGAATATAGAAGCAAGAGCAACATGATCAAATCACTAGAAATCATAATCAAAGATGAAAGATGATAGAATAACCATTAAGCAATTAAGATATGCCCTAGTCAAACCTCAAAGAGACAAAAAGAATGAAAGTGAATGACAGACTAGAAGGTTGAAAGAGATGAGGATGAAGAAATAAAGATGCCCCAGTGAAGATCAAAGGATCAGGCCTCAAACAGTCAGCCAATTGTGCAGAAGAAGGAGAAATTTGAAATGCGATTTTGGCCATCAAGATGAACTCGGATTTCAATTTTGATCCCGAAAATGGATCCAAATCATAGAAAAGGATGTGATATGAAAGACAAGGAGCGAAAGACATGATCGAGAAGAAGCGAAAGGTGAGCGCAGGTGACCGACAAGTCTGTGAAAGATGAAAGGAGAGCTCTCTCCATATGCAAGATGAAAAACTAAACTAACATGAACTTAAGAATGCAAGCTACTATGAAAAGTGGTTTACTTGAAAGGTCACAAAACCATTAGACTCTAATAATCATCATCGAGCTTTATTGGTAGCATCACAAGATCATACAATACACACTAGTATAACTATGTGAATTTGAATATGATCTATATCAGATAGGTATGTGGGAATCCCACCTAAGCATCAAAGACATGTAGGTCAAGATGACTATTGAAGTGAGGTTCCCTAAGTTTGGTATTGCAAGATTATGCTTGCATCAAGTCACAAGAAAGTCAAGATGACTACAAGCATTCACTTGCAAAAAATAGTCAAGGATAATACATTGTAGATCCTAGTGTCAAGTGGAACAAGCATAAATGCTCATGATAGTTGGGATCAACAAAATAGACCCATAGACAGAAAATAAGTAAAACATGTCCTCATGCCCTCAGTCTTCTAGCTCGACATCATCGAAAACTATTAGGGAGAGAACACTCATCAAAGAAATCATCACAGACAACACACAAAGAAATAAAGTCAAACAAGTCTTAGCGAGTCAAGTGTTTAAGTGCGTGTGTGTAGGTCATAGAGTCAAACTTTGAGTATCGCATTTGCCAGTGAGAAATATCGCATCATTCTAGGCTGTGGGTAGGATATTTGATAAGTGTTGAGAAACACTTGATGCTAGGGAAGTGTTGAAAAATATAGTTGGGGAGGTGTTGAAAAACACCATTGGAACCAAGTTGCCCAAAAAACCTTGATGCACAAAGGGACCCAAGATAATCTAGCACAACAGATGCCTCCTAGACTAAGACAAGAGTCAATTCTAGGCTAGGAGAGACAAAGCGAAAAAGTGGAGCGAATGAGCACCACACAAGACTGATAGACATAGGTGTAAGGGTCTCAAGCAGCGCTTGTTTCCAAGTTTTCACCACTTGATAGATTTTTTGATTTTTCAATTTTTTTGTATTTTTGCTACCAAGGTGCCTGTTTCCAGGTTTTCACCAAGGCACTTTTTCTATTTTTTTGAATTTTTTGATTTTTTTGGTGAGACATCAGAGTGCCTATTGCTAGGTTTTCACTAGGATGCTCTTTTTTTAGGACTTTTTATGCTTTTTAGGATTTTTTCAGCATCATATATGAATTTTTTTAGAATTTTTTCAAGATCAATAAAATATGTACAAAGAGCACAAGAACCTTAGGCATAGAACTTCTTCAGATTTAGACCATTGATAGGCTCGATAAGCGCTTCTCCCTCGGGTGTAGATAACTGATAGGCCTTGGACCCAAATGCTGCTATGATGATATAAGGTCCTAACCAATTTGGCTCAAACTTGCCTTTCTGCTCCCTATTCTACTGATTTTTAAGATTTTCTCTTAGAACTAGTTCACCCACTTGGAACTTTCTAGGATGAACTTTCTTATTGTAAGCAGTAAACATTCTCTTCTGATAGGTGCGCATGTGATCAAAGGTGGCCTTGTGGTGTTCTTCCAAATTAGTGAGCTCATGCACTCTCATTGTCCTCTAGTCTTCATCGGTAATCAAACCATGGAGAGAGACTCTCAGTGAAGGTATTTCAACCTCTAATGGCAAGACAACCTCATAACCATAGACCAAGGAAAAAGGTGTTGCACCTGTAGGAGTGCGGATAGAAGTTTTGTAAGCCCATAGCACAGGATTGATCTGCAGATGCCAATCCTTGCCTGATTAGTGCACTGTTCTATGGAGAATTTTCAGCAATGTTTTGTTTGAGGCCTCAGCTTAGCCGTTCCCTTGAGGGTAGTAAATAGAAGACCAATGTTGTTTAATTTTGAACTTTTTGCACAAGTGCTTCAGGTCTTTGTTTTTGAACTGACCACCATTATCCGTGACTATGGAAGAAGGAATACCATAGCAGCAAATGATGTGATTCAAGATAAATAGGGCAACATGTTTTCCTATAATTGTAGACAGTAGGACAGCTTCAACCCATTTAGTGAAATATTCAGTAGCTGTAATGTTAAACTTGTTCCCACTCGAAGAACTAGGATAAATTTTGCCTACCAAGTCAAAGGCTCATTGCTGAAATGGTCACTAGGTAATAGAGGGAATGAGCTCGCATTCAGGAGCATGAATGAGATTCCCATGTAGTTGACATTTCTTATAGGACTTGGCATATTGAACAACATCAATTTTCATGGTAGGCCAATAGTAACTAGCCCTAAGCAATTTATGAGCTAGCGCAAGACCGTTAGAGTGTTAACCACATATGCCATCATGGACTTCAGCTAGCACTTTTTCTGACTCCTCTAATTCTAGACACCTAAGGAGAGTTCCATCTAGACCCTTCCTATACAAGTCACCAAAGACGAGGGTAAAGTGTGAGGCATTACAGATGAGTTGGTGCTTCTCATTGTGTGTTAGATTTTTAGGGATAACTTGATCTTGGAGATAGGAAAAGATGGCGGCATAGCGGGATGAGTCATGATCAACCATAGTGTAAATGACACAGTCATTAGGAGAATTGTAGGTAGGATAACACAATTCTTCCACCAGGAACTCAAAGCATGATTCGTGCTCTTCCAGTTGCAGAATGGATGCCAAAGTAGCCATGGCATCAACAACCTTATTCTTAGCTCTAGGAATTTGTTGGAATGTGACAGATGTGAAATAATTCCTGAGTGAGTCTACCATCTTCTTGTAGGGGATCAACTTGTCATCCTTTGTTTGGTAATCATCATTTACTTGGTTTATGACAAGTTGAGAATCTCCAAAGATATGCAACTCAGTGATTCTCCATTCAAGGGAAAGCTTAACTCCATTTAGAAGGGCTTCATATTCAACTATATTATTGGTGCATGGAAAGTGAAGCTTATAGGATTTAGGAATGGTGTATCCGTGAGGGGTAACAAACAAGATTCTAGCACTAGCCCCATTCTGTGTATAAGAACCATCAAAGAACATTTTCCATGCACACCCTGTGATATGCATGACTAAAGCATATGGGAAGTCTATTTGAAGAGGAGCATTATCAGTCATGGGGAACTCAACCAATTGATCCGCAATTGCTTTCCCTTTAATAACTTTCCTTTCGACATACTAAATGTAAAATTATGAGAGAATCAACATCCATTTAGCAAGTCATCCAGTAAGCGCGACTTTACTTAGGAGATACTTTAAAGGATCAATTTTGGTGACTAGCTACGTAGTATGTGCAAGCATGTAATGTCAGAGTTTTTGAAATGCAAACACCACTGCTAGACAAGCCTTTTCAATGCTGGTGTAATTGAGTTCATAAGCAACCAGAGTGTGACTGATATAGTAGATAGCTCATTCTTTGCCCATATCATCTTGTTGTGTAATCCTAAGGAATTGGTCATAGCAGAAATGTATAGTATCAAAGGTTTCCCTTGGATAGGTGGCATAAGAATAGGAGGTCATGCTAGGTAATCCTTGATTTGGTCCAGGTTCTTTTGACACTCCTCATTCCATATGCAGGTAGCTCCTTTATGCAAATTCTTATTGAAGGGTTGAGCTCTGTCAACTAACTAAGAAATGAACCACCTGATAGATTGGAGATGGCCCCAAAGACCCCTTAATTGTTTGATGTTGCAAGGAGGTGGCATCTCCATGATAGCTTGTACCTTTTTTGGGTCTACCTCTATCCCTTTTGCTTATATGATGTACCCTAGCAGTTTCCCATAAGTGCCACCAAAAGAACATTTTTTAAGATTTAATCTAAGTTGGAATCATTCCATCCGGTCCAATATCAAGCTCAAATTGGATAGATGAGTGCTCCTTTGTTGAGATTTAGCAAGTGTGTCATCTACATAGTCTTCCATGTTCTTATGCATCATATCATGGAATATAGTGGTCATATCCCTTTGATAGGTTGCACCAGCATTCTTAAGACCGAAGCGCATGACATTCCAACAAAAGGTACCCCATGCATAGGTGAATGCTATCTTCTCTTGGTCTTCAGGGGCAATTTTGATCTAATTATATCTGGAGAAGCCATCCATAAGGGATTACATTTCGTAGCCCGCCATCATGTCCACTATCATGTCAATGTTTGGAAGTGGAAAATCATCCTTAGGGCATGCTTTATTCGGGTCCCTGAAATCAGTGCATACGTGAATGGACTTGTCATGTTTGGAAATAGGGACAATGTTAGAAATCCACTCAGCGTAGTTGATAGCTCTGATGAAGTTGGATTTTAGAAGCTTCTCAAGTTCAGCCTTAACCAATAATGCCACATGGGGATGCATCTTTTTGAGCTTCTGCTTGACAGGTTTTACCCCTGGAGCAATGGAGAGATGGTGCATGATAAGCTTAGTATCCAAACTAGGTATGTTAGAATATGTCCATGCAAAGTTGATCTTTTTCTCTTGAAAGAATGTGGCAAATTGTTCTTTCTCCTCTGCTAAGAGGGACTGAGCCACATGTATTATCTTAGGAGATTCTTCTATCCCTAAGTTGATGGGCTATGTAGGTTTGATAAGAACTGAAGATCTTTCTTGAAAATAGCTGGACAGACTACCAAGTACCTCATCCTTGGGAGCCTCGGAGAGGTTTTCACCCTTAGATACATCTTTTTTTAAAACTATTTTTAGGTTGGGATACTGCCACAATGTGGTTTTCGCCATCTGACCATTTATTTTTTCTTTTGATTTTATGACTGAGGTACTTGATATCTGATTCAGTCATGTTTGTTACTGGTTCATTGGTGGAAGAGGTAATATGTTCAATGGCATTGAGGTAGCAGGTGATCTTATAGTCATTTTGGAAAGAAGGCAATGTGGGTCTTTGATCTTGGGCAAACCAATCTATGAGATTTGAGTGTATGAGAGGAAGTGAAGTGATAGGTTCAAGGGCATTTATGTGATATGTGTCATCTCTGGTGACAAGAGAGGTTGAGCCTATAGAGTAGACTCCAAAAGTGTCAAGATCTAGATTTGACATTAAAGGACCAGCGTGGTCCACTAAAGCAATACACAGATTGAACTCATCAGACCCCACGCGAGACTCATCAACTACATCAGGTTGGGAACTATAAGTATGAACCACATCAACTTCCATCATGGAAGATCCCTCTGAGAGAGTGTCCCATTTGTACTCATTTGAATCTGTTGTTGAGCTTCTACTGGGATGTTTGCACCAAGAAGGCTTAGGATGCTGAGAAGTAGAGGCACCTGTGTCATTACATTTGAGATTTCCTCTTTTTACCAACCCCAAGATGTTTCTGCATTGTCTACTTCTAGGCATAGAGGCTTCAGTTGTGTCCTCATTAGGTATGCATTCTTCTCCCCAAAGGAGTGCAGTAGAAGGGAGACTGTCTGCTATTTGAGCCATAGTGTGCAATGGTGATTCATCTCTATCTGTGTCTGAATCACTGATCATGGGAGCATTTCTGGAATAGTTAGGGAGGTCATCTTTGGTACCCTAGCCTAGACCTGTGGTATCCTTAGAGGGTCGGCCATTGGTATGACTCAAAGGCTCAACTAGGGCATGTCCATTATCATTTATAGGTCCTTGACCTTGATAGCCCATTTGCTGCAAAAATTTATAGCCTTTACCATAGCGCTTAGGGGAGATAGGAGTAGAAATTATTGTACTTCCCTCGTCCTCTCTATAGATCCACTCCCTAACAGCTTGTTCTTCTTTTTCTACCTCTAGGGGTACGGATGAATGACCAAAGGTACCAAAGACTATCATGGTAGAAGCAGAGGGCTTCATCTTATCAAAGGGTCTCCCATATGATTTAGGAGAAGTAGGCATAGCAACAATGGAATCCAGTGTGTATTCACCCATACCAATACTCATCATCTTTAATTTTTTCTCAGCAGCAATCAGGGATGCACTAGGATCATGAGAAGGTTTTTTGTGAGGAATAAACATCTCAACAACAGTGAGAGTATTGATAGCTATAGCATTATCCCTAGGAATCACAACTTCAATTCCATAGTATGGGAACTTGACACACTGATGGTAGGTGGAAGGGACAACTTGCATGTCATGGATCCAAGGATGACCTAGAAGAATGTTGTATGTGAGTGGGATGTCCAACACTTGGAACACAATATCTTTCATAACAGGGCCCACTCAGACATGCAGCACAACAAGACCTTTGGAAGATATTTCCACTTCATCGTATGCTTTTATAGTAATCTTCCATTTAGGATCTACAACAAATTATGACAAACCCAATTGTTGCACCACATGGAAAGAAACAATATTTAACCCTGCACCATTGTCTATCAGGACTCAGTGAACTCGATTATGGTAGACTTGGACTTTGATGTGTAAAGAAAGATTATGGGGGTGGCTAAGAGATGTGTCATCTTCTGCAGAAAAGGAGAGGTAGTGGGGAGATGAGATATCATTGACCATAGCCTAGAACTGATCTGGATCAATGTCATTGGGGACATTTTCTATACCCAAAGCCTTCTCAAGGATCTCTTTGTGCAAAGGGGATAACTCAAGCAACTCAAAAATGGATATCTAGGCTGGTGTTCGTTGCAACTGGTGCACAAGATCATAGCTAGACAAGACTGAAGGAGCCACTTGTTTGGAAGAAGAGGCTTGTTTGGGATCATGCACAGTTTTAAGGATAATTTTGGCTTGCCCCCTAGTAACAATATTCAATGTCTCACTTCGGGAAGATGAACCATCCAATGTTTGCAAGACCAACTTTGGCATACCATGATTGGCGTCATTATCATCTTGAGATCTCATCATAAGAACACTCTCAATGGGCTCTACCATGTTGATCACAGGAGTATCAGGAGTATATGTATAATTGATCTTGGCATCATGATTCTTCTTATTTTCTTGAGAGGACTCCCACTTTTTGTACTCAAGTAGAGGGGTCTTGAAAGCCTTGTGATCAGAGTTTTTAACTAAGCCATCTGTGAGAATGGTGCCTCCATGAATGAGATCTTGAATAGCATCCTTAAGCTTGAAACAATTATCTATGTTGTGTCCCTTATTTCTATGATAATTGCAAAAATGATCCTCTCTCCACCAATCAGGCTTAACAGGTGGATTGAAGGGATGAGAATTGTCAGGAAGCGTAAGATACTTGTTGGCAACCAAGGTCTTAAGAATCACATCATATGGTTCATCCAACTTGGTGTAGACTCATCATTGGTATGTCTTCTTGGGTTTGTCTACATACTGAGGCGTAGGCACACTTTGAGCATTGGCAGCCTCTTGTTGTTTCATTGCGTAAATAGCATTAGAGAGGTTGAAAGTAGGCTCTTTAGCTTTTGGGAGATCCACAACCCCATCATTAACAACATACTTGTTTCTATTCCAAGGTTTTCTCTTGTCCTCACCATTGCCTCTGGTATCTTTATTAATAACAATACCCCCCTTTCTTATGGTCACATCCTCAATCCGATATGCACTTTCAACCATGTCATTGAAAGACAAGAATAGTTGTTTCCTTAGATCATAATACAACTCAGGCACAAGAGTGTTGATGAAGATGTCAATCTTTTCCCTCTCGGGTAACTGACGAGGATATCGAGAATACGACCTCCAACGTTGCAAGTAAGTGGCAAATGTCTCACCTTGATTTTTCCTTAGAGCACTTAGATCTATCATGGTGATAGGCTGTTGAATGCTGTATGAATAATGCTAGGTGAAGCACCTAGCCAACTCATCAAAGGTCCTAAGAGGCGGTGTCAACTTTGCAAACCATTCCAAAGCTTGTCCTCTTAAAATTATAGGGAACAATCATAGTAGAAATGTGTCTTCATGAAGAAAGTCCATGCTAAGAACGTAAAAGTGATGCACATGGTCATGGGGGTCACTGTTTCCATCATACTTGTCATATTTGGGAACCTCAATATCCCTAGGAAATGAGACCATGTACAGACTCCTATCAAAGGGAAGAGCACAAATAGATTCTACAAAAGAGACCTTTGGAGGCTCCCTTTCTATTGCCATTTGGGCAAGATGTTGATTTGTTCGTTGTAATTCCTCTCTAAGGATTTCCAATTTTGTTGGCACTCTTTCTTGGACAATTTATCGAACATCATAACCGGGAGGAAGCTTGTATCCTCTAGAAGTCATGTATTGAAAATATTGGTCTCCATTACACTCTAAAAGCTTATGCATCATTTTTTGGGAGGCCTCATCTTGTTCAAATCTCATGAGCTCCTCACTAGAAATATCATCAATGGCCTCTTCCTCATGATGAGAGGGAGGAGGTCTAGGGGGTGAAGAAGGTACAACAAAAGTCCATCTTGGAGGGGACCTTGGTGGTGTGTTGTTACCATAATTGCCATTAATACCAAAAGGTGGTCTATGCTCATAACCACTAGTCTCGGGTTGCTCATTAGACATTCCTCTAAAAGCCATGCGCCTAGCAGCATCCATTTTGTCTAAGCACACTTGGTTGTCCTTATGCTCAAAGTGTTCTTGCAAATAGCGAAACTTTTCTTGTTCAGTCAGGGTGAGTGAGACACTGTCTGTGCTTTTGGAGGTCTTGAATGCGAAAAAAAGGAAGCCTCCTTTATACCATGGGGTGACCTTGGAATCCTCAGATTGGTTAGGACTAGAACTATCATTGCTAACTGGCACTTGTGAGCATCTTGTTGGAGAAGGTAACTATGTATAATTGAACAGAGGGTGACTCCCTTGCTCAAATTGAGACCGAGTTGTAATCGGCATGAAAAGAAATGTTGTTTGACTAATAGAATGAGACAAATTTTCTTAGATATTGAGATAAGAAAAGCTAATAAAGATCACTTGTCAAGATAGAACAATAGAGATGGCTTGTCAAAGGTGCTCAAGAACTTACAACAATCAATTGACTCAAGCTGAGATATGAGCAAGAAGCTCGATTAGCAAGTAGCTAGAGAGGTAACCGTGGTGTGACAAGTGATCAAAAGTAGCATTTGTTAGGCTCAAAACCAATACTTTTAACTCATTTTTTTCAGTCTAGAACAAACCTAAGCATGCAAATAACAAACCAGCTTCAAGTAAGGATAGGAAAAGATACTCTACGACAGGTTAAAATTCAAGTTTAGCAGCTCTAGATTGCAACATCAGTAGGACAATAGAATGAATTTGTGCGATAGTTTCCAGGCTAACAGAATGGTACAATATTACAAAATGATATTTCGCATGAAGCAGTGTGACAGCTTCCAAGCAGTAAGTGCGATATTTTCTGGGCAAGCTATGCGACAGTTGTGTAGTCAACAAAGAATCGCACGATAAAACTCAGACCAGTGTGCGATGATTGTTTAGTATTGTATGATTCTTGACCAGTGAGTGTAAAGGTTTTAGTTTTAAAGGCAATTTGGTCAATGTTTCAATTTGGCAAGTTTGATTTCATAGTTTAAAATGCAATAACGACAGACAATATATAGGTTTTCAAATAGTAGGTGATCAAACATGCCATAAAACACTTGCGCAAGGGCAAAAGAAACCTTGTCAAGACAAGCACTTGGGATATCAAAATAGAAAAAAACCTATGAGTACTACCGTGATGTTTGATGTTTGAGAACGTTTGCATGGGTAGATCACAGTGAGAACACTTCAAGCACTTACTAGCCTAGAAAGACAAAAGCTCAATACTCAACAACTTGGCCCACACTTGATGTCCCATTTCCTCACACAAAGTGGTTTCCCACAATAGATGTTGGATTTGTCATGGAAGTGCCAATGACACAACCAAAGGAACATAGATGGTGAGTAGTCTTGGGGTGATCTAGGTTAGTCCACTAGGATCAATCCTTGCACCAAGATGTTAAGTGGTAAAATTGGGTGGCTTTTATCTATGGTTCATAGTAAGGGCTTCCATTTTTAATACCCCTCTTGCTCCCCAAAGGGACTCCTTATCTCACAGAAACTAATGGACCTCGCGGCCACAAGAGTACCTTAAGCATTCTTGCCTAGCATTTTCCTCATGGTCACAATCCCACAAGTACTCACACTAAATGAAGACAAGTACTAAGTCTACCAAGGTTTTGTGTCCTTGATAGCCTTGATTTTATAGTGGGTTAGAATAGCTCGGTATTAGCTTGTCCCCACTTGGGTCGTTCCTCTTGATTGCTCAAGAGCAGGCCCGCTAAAGGATTCTAAACTAAACAAGAAATGGATTAACCTTTGAGGGTCGGGATTTCTGGTTCACCACAAGGGTGAAGAGCATACTCTCCTATCTCAAAAATCTTTCCCAAACACACCAAGCAAAGTTTAATTACCCTCTTGCTTTCAAAATCTAGAAGTGGGTCAAGATTTCTGGTTCACCACAAGGGTGAAGAGCATACTCTCCTACCACCAAAAGACTCCTACAACAAGATATTAAGTGCCTAATAAAGAATCAACTAGTATATGCCGCACTTAAAATGAAATCAATGAACAAGCACTTGATTGTTTTTATGCTTTGGGCAGCCCTATAAAAATGATTAGTAGCCCTTGCACATTTGAAGCTTTGACATACGTTCTTTTGGAAAATATTCAAGCAATGAGGGCACACCTACAAGCACAACTTGTTAGCCCCACAAAGAGTTAGCACAATAAAAACCAAGTAAAATCTACAAGTAAACCTCTGTTCTACCACAACAAATTAGAAATCCGAAACAACCAAATCAAATCTTGCAAAGAAATGACTAAAACTAGTCACTGCTAGGCCTGTGTGATAGTTCAGTCACCAGAAGTTTCACACGATACTTTACAGTATAGTGGTGTGATATTTTCTTTCTAGATGATACTTGGCACTGTGTGCGGGTGACAGAGTGATGTATTACTAGGTGACAGAATACTGTATGAGAATATGATACTTTTACTAGAAAAGTATCACATGGCTATATGAAAAACTATTGTACGATACTAGAAGACTGTTGTATGATATTCTATCAGAAAGTATGAAAAAATAGCCAAAACAACAAGCAAATATTGATGAAAAATTAGCAGAAATGCATGAAAAGAAGGACAAAATAGAGTTGTTCTGCCCCACAGTGGGTGCCAAAAATGTACACTCAAAATGTGCACTTCTCTAAGTCATTGCTTCCAAGAGAATCCATGGATTGGAAACCTTGAGAAAGTGACCTAGAGCTCCCTAGGCATGGAGTGAAAGGGTATTAAGAATGCTCTCAGCTAGAGCTATTAAGCCTATAACCTTGCTAGTAAACCATGCAATGAGAGATTCAAAGAGACAAGGGCAAGAATGCCAATATCTTCAAGAATCAAGATGAAAATGCAATGCAATGCTATGCTAAAAATGAAGATGCAAGAGTGAAGTATGCTATGAAAATGAAAGTATTACAAGCTTTGCTAATTAAACTAGATGAGTTTAACTAGAGCATGAAAAGGAAACTAAGCTAGATTGCTATGAGAATTTAAGCTACAATGAAAAGATAAAGACTATAATGTAATAAGATCTTCAAAAGCTCCAAGAAACCTGCAACATAACATTAGCATAGAGAGTTGAGATCTAGAATGAGAAGAGAGCTCTCCTTTTAAAGGAAATGAAAAGGAATGGACCATGGAGATTAAGAGGCAAAATAGTTGATCAAGGGTGGGGTTTGAAAGTGAGATCAATTCATGTGCACAAGTCTCCTCCAATGAGAAAGAAGTGTTGACTTTTGAGCCTCATGTGAGACAAAAAGACCTTTTCTCCTTTTTATAAAATAAGAATAATGCTTTATTTGTGCAACTTGGGATAAGAGGAAAGTGGGGGCTTTTTATTTAATAAAAGGGGAGGGAATTCCTTTTAATTAAATAAAGACTTAGGATAAAATGGTTAGCCCATGGAATATAATCAAATAAATGATAGAATTAGGATTTGATCAAGAATAAGCAATTGATGATTTTAGAAAATAATGCTAGCAAGGGGCTAATAGTCTAGATGACCATTTTTGGGTGATTACAGCAAGCACAACAATTCCAAACACTAAGAGACAATTTCCCACTTGGAACTATTGTATCAGTTGTTGATTTTGTAAAAAATTATTCTTTTGTTCATTAAAAGGCAATTCAGTCAGAATACTATTTTTCAAAGAAAATTACTATTATGGTACATGTGTGTTATTGACACACACAATTAGATTTGGATGGTATTCAGAGCACATTTGAAGCATGGGTCATCAAGAAGGAATATCATTTTTATATAAGTGATGATAGAGAGCATGACATTCATTATGTAGAACACTACTTCAAGATGTTTTTAACAAATTTGAAAGAAATAGGTATAAAAATTGGTAAACATTATGTTTGGTCAGATGGATGTGCTGCACAATTCAAATCATCGAGACCATTTTATGCACTATGTAGATATCATCGTAATGAAAACATACCACATGTCTGGAGTTTCTTTGAGAGTGGACATGGAAAAGGTGAACATGATGGTGCTGGAGCTTGCATCAAACATGCTATACGAAAGTATCAAATGAATTATAAGGGATTTCATATAAAAAATGCACATGATGTGGTTGAATGGTGCAAGACATATTTCACACCAAATGAGAATGACACATCATCAGGATTGACTCAAGCAGTGCCACATAGAAAATTTTGGGATATAAAAGGTATGCACACATTTTTAAATTATTTGAAAGTGTTGAATTTTTTTACGTATTCTTTATTCAAATTATATTTATAGAATGAATTATAAATGAATTTGTTTAGGTGTGGATAGAAAAATTATGCATGGTTGCAATAGGATAGAAAAGACATGATCTTTGCATTCAATTATGAGTACGAATTGTCGCAATTAGATTTTGAACACTAGGGACTACTCATGCTTTTGTTGTCACTGCATTGCTGACAATTATGAGAAATGCATCAATCAAGACCATGGACATGTATGTGTATGGAATATAGTGCCACTAGTTGTTATTGATACATTTGATAGAGATGAAGATGAAAACTTCGATGATGTCCCTTGAATTTCTACTGATTACAATCATATCTCAGGATTGGTCAAAATTGGTAAGTATATATATTTCACATTATATGGTCCATTGAGCTGCATGTATACTATATAGATAGATCTATAGATTGAACTAAGTAAATTTTAAGATCTCACACATGTATATATAAATTTACTATTCAGGAGATGTCTTTGCAGTGATTGCTGAGCGTGGAAATGTAGAAGGAGTTGGTTATTATTTACTGCATTATACTGCAAAGAGGATGAAGTTACTTGAACCTGAAGAAAGTGATAGAATGTTGTTCCCCATGGGTTTTTACATGCTTTACATCAATATATTGAACTCAATTTTTAAATTTGTAAATTTCAACCTTTTAACGAATTTCAAATTTAGTTTGTTTAAATTTATATTGTTTAAATTTGTGACCTGCAGGTTCAGTTATTTTAGAGGGAACACATTTCAGGAAAATCAAAGTAATTCAACATGGTATTCACTTTTTTGATTACCAACCAGACAATAAGGTGTTTCAATGTAGTCACCTAGTAGTTGCCACATCCATTTGTCTCCATCCAGTTAAATCTCAACGTGGACGTCGTATGTGGAGACTAGATAGTGAGGATCATGAGAGAATATTATATGTTTTCCATGAAAGGTCTAAACCACTTGAGTTGGTCTAAAAAGTATAATATGTATACATATTTCATGTGTTAGGACCTACTTAATATCTCAGGATTAAATTGACTATACTTTGTTTATATATTTAAACATATGGACTATAATTTGTTGATAGATGATGGACCTATTTGATGGTTCAATGGTTTTAATATATAGAATTTTATGTATGCTTATATCTATATATGCTTGTATACATGTATGGTTTTATATGTATACTTTGATTATTTAATGATTTTTATAGATTGCATATTAGTTAAAGATTTTATGTATGCTTTGATTATTTAATGATTTTTATGATACTTATTGTCCATTAGTTACATGTATTAACTACTTATTTTTTATGATATTAATTCTAGATCCCCTTAAGACCTCCCCTTAAGATTGCTTATTAGTTAAAGATCCCCTTAAGACACTAAAAATTGATGAAATTAGTTAGATTACTTATGACATGTGTTAGTTCTAGAATGAGTTAGAATAGTTATTGTCCATTAGTTACATGTATTAACTAGTTATTTTTTTATGATATTAATAAAATCTAATCAACTAAAACCATCTAATCAACTCATCTAATCAAATCATACTATCTAATCAAATGAAACTATCTAATCTAATCAAATGAAACCATCTAATCAAAGCATATCATCTAATGAAATAAAACCATCAAATCAAATCATCTAATCAATCATATATATATATATATATATATATATATATATATATATATATATATATATATATATATATATATATATATCATCTAATCAAATGAAATCATCTAATCAAATCATACCATCTAATAAAATCAAACCATCTAATCAAATAAAACCATCTAATCAGATCATATATCATCTAATCAAATGAAACCATCTAATCAAATCATATTATCATCTAATCAAATCATATCATCTAATCAAATGAAACAATCATAAATCTATATAATGTCAAATCACAAATCATCTATGTCTAGAGGTTTGGATAGCATATAAATATATGTCTCAAATCATAAACTGAAAATATCAAACATATAATAATGACATATATAATGAGTCTCAAATCAAAGATCTATGCAACATGTCCTAAACTAGGGAGTCATCTAGGCGCATGTGAACAAAGCGACCCTCTAACCGACTGCCACAGGCATCCTCTAGCTGTGAGGTAGCAACTGATCCCTATGAATATAAATGCATGTATATAATAATAATGTAAAATACTTAAAATATTATAAATGCATGTTTAAACTTACATTTTTTAAAACTTACCTGACCACTACTAGGTGTCACATCTGCTGAATCTCTCCTATGAAAAGTTTCCTCTGTCTATGAAGCAACAACTGAACCCTACAAATTTAGTACAATAGTTGGTTATATACATGTGCATAGTATATATTATGTAAAGTATTTGAAATATATAAATACATGTGTACAAGTGTACACATGCATGCTTAAACCTATATATATATCTAAAACTTACCTGACCACTAGTAGGTGTCACATCTAATGGATCTCTCATATGAAGATGCTCTGAGACCACACTAGAGGTAACGTGCTCTGCTAACTATGCTTGTGAAATATTATACATTGAACAAACTTCAATACACACATCTATAATTAATTGTTCACTAAAACTTCTAAGAAAGGAGAAAATAAAACTTTATATACCTGGGTCTCAGGAGCAGGAGGATCATCAACGCGCTGCACCATCATATCATCAACTGAAACTACATCACCTACACCACCTTCAGTCTTGAACCTCTCTAGTAATGATGAGTGTAGGGGTGACACTACCTGGGAGGGGAGTGATGTAGAGCCCCAACCATCAGGATGCAATAACATATCCATAAATGATCCAACATCAGTGCCAATGTCCACCTGACCCAACCCATGCAACTTCTCATCAAATGTGTCTAGGCCCTCAGTGGTGATGTGTACATCTCCAACCTGGATACCTGGCTCTGCAGCTGTAGACTGGTCTATGGGTGAAGAGTGCTTTGGACTATGTTGTGCCTAACTAGATGGTGTAGAGTGCTCTGCACTATGTTGTGCCTGACCCCGTGGAAGTTCGTTGATATCTCTGAATGAATGTACTAGGATCCTTTGCATGTCAGCAATATAAGAATAGGATTGCAGGAGATCCTCCAAAAAGTAAAGTGCCACATCTAAATGACTATGATGAACTGAAAGTGCTCATATCTCTCTAGGTGCAAGAAGACCTACAACTCTATATGACTCATCACTGACACCTCTAGCAGTACTAGATGAAGCCTCAAAAGATGATCTGGCTCTACTCGGTCTAGTCAAAATGTATATGTCCATGAAATTTGAAGTGATAGAGGTGGCTACAAAATAAATCTTCCCTATCCTGTCAACTACTCCCCTCTGAGAAGCAATGATCACTCTATCTGTAGTAGTAGCCATTGCTGGTGCCACTATTGGAGTCCTCTGCCCAACCGGCTATCTATGAGGCTGTACAACACAATTGTCCCTATGATACTAATCATGGTCTAAAACCCTCCCAATCCCATGACCATAATATGCAGGAAGATCTAAATATTAGGAATGAATTCTAAATATATCCTATGGGAGTATTGGCAGCCATTATGTAGCATTTTTTGTTGCATTCATGACTATGATTGTCATTGATGTCAACACAGTGATCTACTGGAGATTAGGAGAGGAGCAGACAATGTTTTGATTAATGCACGTGGGATATTGTAGATCAAGCTATGTGATGTTGAAGATTTACTCTTTGATATGTTATATGTTCATGGTTAAGAGCGCAAATAGTAATTCATTTATTCATGGAAGTTATGAGCATTTTGGTGGAAGCAGTATTCAGGTAGTGTTCCTGAGTAGTGATTTGTGGAAATCAAATAATATCTCCTAATCAGGATGGAATTTGGTTTTGCATAGTTAAAGAGCATTTGAAGACATGTTGATAGTGACATGGGTGACCATGAAAACTTTGAGGTCGCACGAGGAAAGAATTATTCTAATTGGAAGTTGACAGTTTTGTGTAATTTTTGTTGTAACATGTGGAAACTTTTATTTTGTAATTGGATGCCGACTCATTTGTAATTACTTGAGTGTGGTATAAAGGAAGGAATGTTTTTCCTTGTTGTAATAGAGATAGAGATGAATTGAATTGATAAAGGTAAATATTGTGAAAGCCAATTTATGAAGGAAGACATGCGAGGTACAGAGATCTGAAATTGAGATCTGGTGTAGCAGTGAGTGCAGTTTGGCACAGTCAGAGAAGAGGTAACATATTGTTGAGATTAGTAATGATTTGATATTATTCTATTGAATAATCTAGAGATCATTTGGATAGTGTGTTCAGTGATCTTTCCATTGAAGCTGTTTTGGCAGTGGGTCCTTCTGTCTTCCATAAATCCTAACAGAGTTAGAATCTTTTAGCAGGGATTCAAAATCTCCTAACATGGATTCATATGTACTGAATGTATTTTATAAGACTCCTAATAGAGTCCATCTTTTCACAAGGAATATTCATATTAGTGCATCTTTAGTGGGCATCATTCCCACCGGGGTTTACTCTTTGATCAAGAGGTTGCCTAGTCAACATATCTTGTGTCATTGTGTTATTATGTATGAATATCTTTCTATGGTTGGTAATTATATTTCTTACATGGTTAAAATCTATTGAAGTTGATAAAATTTATAATTATTAGATAACTGAGTCACCCCCCCTCTTAGTTATCTTAGTGGACTTTACTTTCTAACACTAAATAGTTGACCCTAAGTCCCAAACAAAACTCAGTGTACAACTGTTGTGCAAAATATAAAGGAATCTGGTCATTATTAGGATAACAACCATGTGCTACAATAAACTGAGGGTATATCATGCATGAGATATGAGGAATCACACATCATGTGACCTGATATGCCCTCACCTTGGCCTTCCCCTCATAAAATGGGAAAACCTCTTGTTTGATGATTTCCTTGCGGACACGGCTCTGAACCTTCTCCAAGGAAACATCACCTGAGACCTCGGCTCTCAACTCTTGAAAAATAGTATCAACTACCTGAGGCATGAAGGAGGAGTGGGATCTCAATCTAGTAGTCATCTCCTCTAAATTGGTCAATGCACTGACACAAGTATCTCTATATATGCTATCTTCTGAAGATGTACATATGGACTCTCTAAGTTGAGCCATCTCTGTGTCAACAATATGAAAAATGGTCTGTATATCAGGAGTGCGAGGTGCATCCTGAGTGGCCATCTAGATACATAACATGTGAAAGCTAAGTGTTAACAATTAAGTACTTCATTACATGTTATAACTGCATGTAAAATGGAAACAAATATCTGAATATATAAAATTATACTTAAATTTACAATACTAGAGTGTACTAATAGTCATAAAGGGTCCTAGAATGTGGTCTTATTAGGTTTTAAGGGTCCTAGGATGTACTAATTAATTTTAATTGGTCATATTAGTCCTATTAGGTCTTAAGTCTAGTCTTATTAAGTCTTAAGGGGTCCTATTAGGTCTTAAGGGGTCCTATTATAGGTCATAAGGATCCTAAGGGATCTTAAAGAGTTTTATGTCACAATAGGGGTCCTAAAGGAACCTAGAGTGTATTAATAGTCCTAAAGGGTCTTTGGATGTACTAATTGGTATTAATAGGCCCTATTAGGTCAAGTAAGTGGTCTTATTAGGTCTTAAGGGTCCTAGGATGTACTAATTGGTATTAATAGGTCCTATTAGTTCAAGTAAGTGGTCTTATTAGGTCTTAAGGGTCCTAGGATGTACTAATTGGTATTAATAGGTCCTATTAGGTCAAGTAAGTGGTCTTATTAGGTCTTAAGAGTCCTAAGATGTACTAATTAGTTTTAATAGGTCATATTAGTCTGATTAGGTCTTAAGTCCAGTCTGATTAAGTCTTAAAGGGTCCTATTATGTGTTAAATGTTCCTATTCTATGTATTAATGGTTCTTAAAGAGTTTTATGTCACAATAGGGGTCCTAAAGAACCTAGAGTGTACTAATAGTCCTAAAACATCCTTAGATGTACTAATTGGTCCAGATAAGGGTCCTAGAATGTTAAGGGGTCATAGGTGTGATAAGTGGTCCTAAGGGATCCTACATTACATTAATTGATCCTAGTATGTCTTAAGGTTTCTTGAGGGAAAAAATGGGTCCTATGTGTCTTAAGATAGTGTAAGGGATGGATAAGGGTCCTAGAGTGTCTTAAGGGGTTGTGGGTAATATAAGAGGTCCTAAGGGGTCCTAGGTTACATTAGTGGATCCTCGTATGTATTAATTAAATATAAGATACACAAATGTGTCCTAGGACAACCTAAGATATGTTAATGGGTCTTGAGGATCCGAAGGGGTCATATGTGTCTTAAAATATCGTAAGGGATGTATAATGGTCCAATAATGCTAATGGGTCGTAGGTGTGATAAGTGGTCTAAGAGATCTTAGGTTACATTAATTGATCCTAGTATGTCTTAAGGTTTCTTGAGGGAAACAATGGGTCCTATCTATCTTAAGATAATGTAAGGGATGGATAAGGGTCCTAGAGTGTCTTAAGGGGTTGTGGGTAACATGAGAAGTCCTAAGGATTCCTAGGTTATATTAGTGGATCCTTGTATGTATTAATTGAATCTAAGATACATAAATGTGTCCTAGGACAACCTAAGATATGCTAATGGGTCTTGAGGATCCGAAGGGGTCATATGTGTTTTAAAATGTCGTAAGGGATGTATAATGGTCCAATAATGTTAATGGGTCATAGGTGTGATATTTGGTCTAAGGGATCTTAGGTTAAATTAATTTATCCTAGTATGTCTTAAGGTTTCTTGAGGGAAACAATGGGTCATATGTGTCTTAAGATAGTGTAAGGGATGGATAAGGGTCCTAGAGTGCCTTAAGGGGTCGTGGGTAACATAAGAGGTCCTAAGGGGTCCTAGGTTACATTAGTGGATCCTCATATGTATTAATTTGAATCTAAGATACATAAATGTGTCTTAGGACAACCTAAGATATGTTAATGGGTCTTGAGGATCCCAAGGGGTCATATGTGTTTTAAAATGTCATAAGGGATGTATAATGGTTCAATAATGTTAATGGGTCGTAGGTGTGATAAGTGGTCTAAGGGATCTTAGGTTACATTAATTGATCCTAGTATGTCTTAAGGTTTCTTGAGGGAAATAATGGGTCCTATGTGTCTTAAGATAGTGTAAGGGATGGATAAGGGTCCTAGAGTGTCTTAAGGGGTCGTGGGTAACATAAGAGGTCCTAAGGGGTCCTAGGTTACATTAGTGGATCCTCGTATGTATTAAATAAATCTAAGATACATAAATGTGTCCTAAGACAACCTAAGATATGTTAATGGGTCTTGAGGATTCAAAGGGGTCATATGTGTCTTAAAATGTCGTAAGGGATGTATAATGGTCCAATAATGTTAATGGTTCGTAGGTGTGATAAGTGGTCTAAGGGATCTTAGGTTACATTAATTGATCCTAGTATGTCTTAAGGTTTCTTGAGGGAAACAATGGGTCATATGTGTCTTAAGATAGTGTAAGGGATGGATAAGGGTCCTAGAGTGTCTTAAGGGGTTGTGGGTAACATAAGAGGTCCTAAGGGGTCCTAGGTTACATTAGTGGATCCTCGTATGCATTAATTGAATCTAAGATACATAAATGCATCCTGGGACAACCTAAGATATGTTAATGGGTCTTGAGGATCCAAAGGGGTCATATGTGTCTTGAAATGTCATAAGGGATGTATAATGGTACAATAATGTTAATGGGTCATAGGTGTGATAAGTGGTCTAAGGGATCTTAGGTTACATTAATTGATCCTAGTATGTCTTAAGGTTTCTTGAGGGAAAAAATGGGTCATATGTGTCTTAAGATAGTGTAAGGGATGGATAAGGGTCCTAGAGTGTCTTAAGGGGTCGTGGATAACATAAGGGGTCCTAGGTTACATTAGTGGATCCTCGTATGTATTAATTCAATCTAAGATACATAAATGTGTCCTAGGACAACCTAAGATATGTTAATGGGTCTTGAGGATCCGAAGGGGTCATATGTGTTTTAAAATGTCGTAAGGGATGTATAATGGTCCAATAATGTTAATGGGTTATAGTTGTGATAAGTTGTCTAAGGGATCTTAGGTTACATTAATTGATCCTAGTATGTCTTAAGGTTTCTTGATGGAAACAATGGGTCCTATGTGTCTTAAGATAGTGTAAGGGATGGATAAGGGTCCTAGAGTATCTTAAGGGTTCGTGGGTAACATAAGAGGTCCTAAGGGGTCCTAGGTTACATTAGTGGATCCTCATATGTATTAATTTAATCTAAGATACATAAATGTGTCCTAGGAAAACTTAAGCTATGTTAATGGGTCTTGAGGATCCGAAGGGGTCATATGTGTGTTTAAATGTCATAAGGGATATATAATGGTCCAATAATGTTAATGGGTCATAGGTGTGATAAGTGGTCTAAGGGATCTTAGGTTACATTAATTGATCCTAGTATGTCTTAAGGTTTCTTGAGGGAAACAATGGGTCCTATGTGTCTTAAGATAGTGTAAGGGATGGATAAGGGTCCTAGAGTGCCTTAAGGGGTCGTGGATAAGATAAGAGTTCATAAGGGGTCCTAGGTTACATTAGTGGATCCTCATATGTATTAATTGAATCTAAGATACATAAATGTGTCCTAGGACAACCTAAGATATGTTAATGGGTCTTGAGGATTCGAAGGGGTCATATGTGTCTTAAAATTTCATAAGGGATGTATAGTGGTCCAATAATGTTAATGGGTCGTAGGTGTGATAAGGGTCTAAGGGATCTTAGGTTACATTAATTGATCCTAGTATGTCTTAGGGTTTCTTGAGGGAAAAAATGGGTCATATGTGTCTTAAGATAGTGTAAGGGATGGATAAGGGTCCTAGAGTGTCTTAAGGGGTCATGGGTAACATAAGAGGTCCTAAGGGGTCCTAGGTTACAATAGTGGATCCTCGTATGTATTAATTGAATCTAAGATACATAAAAGTGTCCTAGGAAAACCTAAGATATGTTAATGGGTCTTGAGGATCCGAAGGGGTCATACATGTCTTAAAATGTCGTAAGGGATGTATAATTGTCCAATAATGTGAATGGGTCATAGGTGTGATAAGTGGTCTAAGGGATCTTAGGTTACATTAATTGATCCTAGTATGTCTTAAGGTTTCTTGAGGGAAACAATGGGTCCTATGTGTCTTAAGATAGTGTAAGGGATGGATAAGGGTCCTAGAGTTTCTTAAGGGGTCATGGGTAACATAAGAGATCCTGAGGGGTTGTAGGTTACATTAGTGGATCCTCGTATGTATTAATTGAATCTAAGATAAATAAATGTGTCCTAAGACAACCTAAGATATGTTAATTGGTCTAGAGGATTCGAAGGGGTCATATATGTCTTAAAATGTCGTAAGGGATCTTAGGTTACATTAATTGATCCTAGTATGTCTTAAGGTTTCTTGAGGGAAACAATGGGTCCTATGTTTCTTAAGATAGTGTAAGGGATGGATAAGGGTCCTAGAGTGTCTTAAGTGGTCATGGGTAACATAAGAGGTCCTAAGGGGTCCTAGGTTACATTAGTGGATCCTTGTATGTATTAATTTGAATCTAAGATACATAAATGTGTCCCAGGACAACCTAAGATATGTTAATGGGTCTTGAGGATCCAAAGGAGTCACATGTATATTAAAATATCATAAGGGATGTATAATGGTCTAATAATGTGAATGGGTCATAGGTGTGATAAGTGGTCTAAGGGATCTTAGGTTACATTAATTGAACCTAGTATGTCTTAAGGTTTCTTGAGGGAAGCAATGGGTCCTATGTGTCTTAAGATAGTGTAAGGGATGGATAAGGGTCCTAGAGTGTATTAAGGGGTCGTGGGTAACATAAGAGGTCCTAAGGGGTCCTAGGTTACATGAGTGGATCCTTGTATGTCTTAATTGAATATGAGATACATAAATGTGTCCTAGGACAGACTAAGATATGTTAATGGGTCTTGAGGATCCGAAGGGGTCATATGTGTCTTAAAATATTGTAAGGGATGTATAATGGTCCAATAATGTTAATGGGTCATAGGTGTAATAAGTGGTCTAAGGATATTAGGTTACATTAATTGATACTAGTATGTCTTAAAGGTTTGTGTGGATAATGATGGGTCCACATATGTAAATTAACAGAAGCTAAGATAGATGAATGGGTCCTACGACATTTTAAGATATAATAATCGGTCGTATGGGTCCTAAGGGGTCCTATGTGTCTTTAGATGTCATAAGCGATGTGTAAGGGTCCTAGAATGTCTTAAGGGGTTGTATGTGTCATAACAGGTCCGAAGGGATCATAAGTTACATTAATTCATCCTAATATTTACTAACTTTAAAAGAAATTTAAAAACAAATATTTTTAATAATTTCTATAAGATCTTAATGTTTTCTAACATTTTCTAACATTTCTACTACGATTTTGAATGTTTTGTAAATATTTTTTAACATTTGCTAACAAACTACTACGATTTTCTATCATTTTTTAAACATATTCTAACATTTATACTACAATTTTTAATGTTTTCTAACATTTTCTAACAATTCTACTATGTTTTTCTAACATTTTCTAACATATTCTAATTCTTAACTATGATTTTCTAACATATTCTAACATTTATACGATGGTTTTTAATGTTTTCTAACATTTTCTAACAATTCTACTATGATTTTCTAACATATTCTAATTCTTAACTACGATTTCCTAACATATTCTAACATTTATACTACGGTTTTTAATGTTTTCTAACATTTTCTAACAATTCTACTATGATTTTCTAACATTCTACTATCATTTTCTAACATATTCTAATATTTAACTATGATTTTCTAACATATTCTAACATTTATACTACGGTTTTTAATGTTTTCTAACATTTTCTAGCAATTCTACTATGATTTTCCAACATTCTACTATCATTTTCTAACATATTCTAATATTTAACTACGTTTTTCTAACATTTCTACAAACTAAAAATTATTTAAACAAATAACTATCTAAAATAAATATAAAACATATAATTTACAATAAAAAATGAGAAAAATGTGTGTACCTAATACTACTAACAATCGGAAGAGGTCGAAAAAGCTCGAGAAATGTTGATGTCGTATTGGATGTTAGTGGTTTTCTCTAAGCCCTGGGTCCACAAAATCCAAATAGTAAATAATGAAAATAAAAATGGAATGCCAAAAATTTATAGAGAAATCCATCCAAAAGGGGCTTTGTGCGAAGACCCCCTTTGCGCAAAGTACCCTGCGTAGGGTACTTCATGTGAAGGGGGTCTTCGCGCAAAGTACCCTACGCAGGGTACTTCGCGCAAAGGGGGTCTTCCACTTCACTCGAAGTACCCACTTGAAGTGAAGGCCCTAAATTTTTTTTTTTGTAGAATGCCAATTTTCTTCGTCCCAAAAAGTGGGACACACTATTGTGTTTTGACCCATTTATTACTTAGTAAATTCTTTTTCTCATCTTGTATACATTTTAAGGTCAATTTATTAGTTCTTTATGTTGATTTTGGTTTTAACTTATAGCCTTCTACTAAATGCAGGTCATGTATATGCATTCATTGTAGATGAGAACAATGAAGAAGGAACATATTACTTTTTGTGTCGTTGTATTGCAGCCAAAAAGAAATTGACAACTACAATCACTAATGGACAGAGTATTGAGTACCCAATAGGTTTCGTTGTTGTGATAGGCACATGGCTTAGAAGGTACCATTGTTGTGTCGAGTTGTATTAGACCTCTTTAACTCAATTTATTACACTTTGTATTGATATTGGCATTAAATTATTTTTATAATTTTACAATATGGTAGAATAATTTTAAATATTTGTATATGATTCTATGTGCATATGAGCTATAATGTGCATATTTAGATGACAAATTTTATATATAAAAATAATAATCAACTGTAATTTGCATATTTAGATGCTAAAATATTCATGTTTTAATGTCTTCACCTGAAGAGGGGATCTTTGCACAAAGACAAACCAACTCTTCACCCAAAGACCCTGACCTAGGGTACTTTGCCAAAAGGGGCGATGATTTCTTCACGCGAAGACCCCCTACGCCGGATTTACTACAAATTTTTGGAGGAGGGGTTCCATTTTGATATTTACTGTTCAAGGAGCACAATAGACCCTGATGTTGGAGCGAACCCCCTGAAGACTTCATGGCGTCCTCATTGACTTCGTCTTCCTTGTCTTCTATTTCGTCTCCTTCGACCATTGTATATTCTAGGTACACACATTTTTCTTTTCTTTTTTAAATTAATTTTTATTGTAAATTATATGTTTATTAATTATTTTAGTTCATTTTTTAATTTTCAAATAGTTATTTCATTTTTGGTAATTTTTAGTTTTAAAAAATTGTTAGAAAATGTTAGAAAATACTAGAAAATGTTAGAAAATACTAGAAAATGTTAGAAAATCCTATAAAATGCTAGAAAATACTATAAAATGTTATAAAAAACTAGAAAATGTTAGATTTTTAGTAATCTTATTGTATGTTTTTAAACTATTTTTAATTAGTAATGTTAAAATGTTAGTTTTAAATTATTTTTATTAGAAATTTTAGAACAATTTAAGAATTTATATAGAAAAATTTAAAAGTTAGGAAAATTTGCAAAAACTTCAAACTTTAGGAAAATTTAGAAAAAATTGAAACCTTTGAAAAAATTAGACGATTTATTAGGAAATGTTAAAATTTTTTAAAACTTTGTCTCTCCCCATGTGCCCATTATGACTCTCTCACCAAACTCCTCTCTCTCTCTCTCTCTCTCTCTCTCTCTCTCTCTCTCTCTCTCTCTCTATTAAGACTTCATTTATTTATCGTGCTACTATTTGACACTAATTAAGACTCTCTTGTACACACAAAAGTAGTGCACTTCTATGAATCCTTACAATCAAGAACACTCAAGAATGAGTTCTCAAAAATTGATCCATAGCTCTCTATGTATGGAGTTGCAAGATTGTAAAATTGCTCTCAACTAGAGCTATGAAGCTAATGACCTTGCTAGTCAACCACATAATGAGAGATTCAAGTGAAGACAAGGGCAAGAGTGCCAATATCTCCAAGGAATCAAATGAAATGAAAATGCAAACTAGATTAAGATGAATATGCAAGCTAGAAATGAGAGATGCAAGCTAAGCTAAATGATAACAATGCAATGCTTGAAAGGAAATCTAATCTATGAAAGGAAAGTGCAAACTAGACTATGAAAGGAAAGTATAAGTCTTACAATCCCTCCTAATTAAGCTATGTGAGATTAATCTATTGCATGAAGGAAATCTATACTAAGAATGCCATGATTATGCAACTATGAAAGCAAACTAAATGAAATGCAACAACAATGTCTTCAAAGCTTGAATGCAAGGATGTCTTCAAAGAGCTCCAAATGACCTAGAAAACCTGTAGCATAACATTAGTATTCAAAATTGCATATGAAAATGAGGAAGAGAGCTCTCCTTTTATAGGAAATGAAAAAGAATGGACCATGGAGATTAAGAGGCAAAAGATTTAATCAACAGTGGAGCATCAAAGAGGAGCAATCCATGTGCACAAATATCCTCCAATGAGAAAATAAGAGTTGAATTTTGTGCTCACATGAGACAAAAAGTGTTTTTTCCCTTTTATAAAATAAGAATAATGCTTTATTTGAGCAACTTAAGATAAGAGGAAAAGGTGGGACTTTTTATTTATTTAAAAGGGGAGGAAATATTCCTTTTAAATAGATAAAAACTTTAGGATAAAATGGTTAGCCCAAGGAATAATTGAAAAAATGATAAAATAGGATTTGATCAAGGAAATTGATATAATTGATAAAATGTTGATTTTTGAAAATCTTGATTCAGGGATTTGATAAATTATTGAATGGGGGCCCAAAGTCTAGGTGACCATTTTAGGGTGCATACATTTGCCCCTCTTTGACTAATGTGTGATCATTTCAGGAACACATGCAGTCAAAGAAGAATTGAAATGTGAGATCGATTTGGGATCACAAAACAATCCAGACATGTGTTCATTTTGGGAACACGCCAGGACAAAAATAAGCAAAAGCTGAAAGACAAGACCAACACCATTGCTGCTAGGTGCAAATCAAGCCTTAGAGAAAAACTATCACCGTCGCTGCTAGGCAATAATCAAGTCTGAAAAATAGGAGATAAAAATCAAAAGACAAAATCATCACCATCGCTGCTAGGTGATAATCAAGTCTAAAAATAAGAATCTCAAGCTGAGCTGAATGATAAAGTTGAATCAAAGATTAAAGTTGGTAGATATTGCCCCCTTGAAATCGAAATCGAAAAAAGGTAGAGGAGAACAAGAAATTGATAAAATTTATCAAAGCACTAGAAATCATAATCAAAGATGAAGCATGATAGGATAACCATCCAGCATTGAAAACATGCCCCAGGTTAACTAGGTTTGATTGGGAAAGATATAGGATAAGAATTAAGTCAAACCTTAGAGAAATGAAGTGGGTGATAATGAATGATAGACTAGGAGTTTGAAAGAGATGGGGGTGAAGAAATGAAGATGCCCCAACAAAGATCGAAGGATCAGGCCTCAAATGGTCAGCCAACTGCATAGATGAGGGTGAAATTTTGAAATGTGATTTTGACTATCAAGATTAACTCAGATTTTGATTTTGAGTCCGAAAACAGATTCAGGACGTCGAAATTAGCTAGGGATGCAATTTTTGTGCAATTCTGAGGTAGTTTGAAAATTAGGTCAAAAAGTCAAAATGCTATAGACAAGAAGCGAAAGACATGATCGAGAAAAAGCAAAAATGAGAGCTCTCTCCATATGCAAAATGCAAAGCTAATCTAACATGACCCTAAGAATGCAAGCTACTATGAAAAGTGGTTGACTTGCAAGGTCACAACACTTATAGACATCTAATTATCATCATTGAGCATTGTTGGTAGCGTCATAAGATCATACAATACACACTAGCATAACTATGTGGATCTGAATATGATCTATATCAGATATGAATGTGGGAATCCCACCTAGGCACCAAAGACATGTAGGTCAAGATGACTAGTGCAGTGAGATTACCTAAGTTTACTATAGCAAGATTACGCTTGCATCAGGACATAAGAAGGTCAAGATGGCTATAAGCATGCACTCGCATAAAAAAATGGTCAAGGATAATACCTTGTCAATCCCTAGTGTCAAGTAAGACTAGCATAAATGATCATGATAGTTAGGATCAACAAAATATACCCACAAGCAGATAAAGAAATAAAACATGTTCTCATATCCTCAGTCTTCTAGCTATGCATCATCGAAAAATTCTCAGGGAGAGACCACTCATCAAAGAAATCCTCATAGACAGCACACAAAGAAAAATAAAGCCAACATATCTCAATTGAGTTGATCGTTTAAGTGCGTGTGTGTTTAGTCATAGAGTCAAACTTTGAGTATCAAATTTGCTAATGAGTGATATCGCATCATACTTAGACTGGTAGGTAAGACATCTAATAAGTGTTGAGAAACACTTGACGCTAGGGTAGTGTTGAAAAACATAGTTTGGGGTGGTGTTGAAAAACACCTGTTTGTGAAATGCCCCAAGAGACAAACTCACCTAAAGGACCTATGCTAACAGGTATGCCCCCTAGATAAAGACAAAGACCAATTCCAGACCAAGGCAACAAGGTCAAGGCATGATGGAGAATGGCTAAGTGTCGAGGATGCATGCTAAAAGACAAGGGTGCAAAGGCCTCAAGTAGCGCCTATTTCCAGGTTTTCACCACTTGGAGATTTTTTTTGATTTTTTGCTACCAAGGCGCCTGTTTCTAGGTTTTCACCAAGGCACTTTTTCTATTTTTTTGAATTTTTTTTATTTTTTTTATTTTTTGTATTTTTTCAAGACTTTATATGCTTTTTAGGATTTTTTCAGCATCATATATGAATTTTTTTGGAATTTTTTCAGGATCCATAAATATGTACAAAGGATGCCCTCAGATAGAACATACATCATGGATAGAACTTCTTGAGGTGCAAAACATTAATAGGATTAGGGAGCTGTTCCCCATATTCATTAGATAGCAAGTAAGCACCTATCCTGAAAGCAGTAGTAATAATGTATGGTCCAAGCCAATTAGGTTCAAATTTGCCCTTTTGTTCTCGATGTTGTTGGTTCTTAGGATTCTCACGTAGGACAAGATCTCCTACTTGAAATTCTCTAGGGTGAACCTTCTTGTTGAATGCTTTGGACATACACTTTTGGTAGACTTTCATGTGATCAAAAGATGTTCTACGTTTCTCATCAAGAAGTTCCAATTCTTGCAATCTCATGGCATGATAATCTTCATCTATAATCAAACCTTTGAGAGAGACTCTAAGTGAGGGAATCTCAACTTCTAAAGGTAATACTGCGTCAACACCATAAGTGAGGGAAAAAGGAGTAGCCCCTGTGGGAGTATGAATACTCATTCTATAAGCCCATAAGGCTGGATTGATTTGTAAGTGCTAGTCTCTACCATTCTTGTGAACTATCCTATGTAGAATTTTAAAAATGGTTTTATTAGAGGCTTCTGCTTGTCCATTTCCTTGTGGGAAGTAAATGGAGGACCAATGTTGCTTTATCTTGAATTTCTTGTAGAGGTGTGTAAGGTCCTTATTTTTGAACTGACCTCCATTGTCAGTGATTATCTCAGAAGGTATCCCAAACCAACAAATGATGTGATTCAATATGAACAAAGAAATTGTCTTTCCCAAAGCAACAAATAGTGGAACGACTTCTACCCATTTGGTAAAATAGTCAGTAGTAGTAATTATGAATTTATGGCCACCTGATGAGTTGGGATGAATCTACCCAACAAGGTCAAAGGCCCAGTGCTGAAATGGCCAATGAGAAATAGAAGGAATAAGCTCCCTACTTGGAGCATGAATCAGGTTTCCATGTTTCTGACACTTTTCATAAGACTTGGCAAAAGCTATAGCATCCATCTGCATTGTGGGCCAATAATACTCTGCCCTAAGCAACCTTTAGGCCATGGAAAGACCATTGGAATGTCCTCCACAAATGCCCTCATGGATGTCAACTAACACTCGGTCGGACTCATCCTTTTCCAAGCACCTAAGAAGTGTCCCATCTAAACCCCTCCTATATAGATCACCAGAGATAAGGGTATGGTGAGAGGCATTACGGAGAAGGTTTCTTCATTCGGATCAGTTAAATGATTTGGGAATGATGCCATTACGAAGGTATGAATAGATAGCACCATAACGGGAAGACTCATGAGTGACCAAGGTACAAATGACATGGCTTTCAGAGGAGTCAAAGATGGGATGGTGTAGCTCTTCCACCAGGAATTCAAATCTTGATTCATGTTGTTCCAACTAAAGAAGTGAAGCTAATGTAGCCATAGCATCTGCAGCCTTATTTTCTTCTCTAGGGATCTGTTGAAATGTCAAAAATGTGAAGTAGCGTCACAATGAATCAACCATCTTTTTGTAAGGTATCAACTTATCATCCTTAGTTTGGTATTCTTCATTTACTTGGTTGATAATCAATTGTGAATCCCCAAAGACATGCAACTCTATAATTCCCCATTCTATGGCCATCTTCAATCCATTGGTTAGGGCCTCATATTCAACAATGTTGTTTGTGCAGGGAAATAATAACTTATAGGGCTTAGAAATAGTACACCCATGAGGGGAAACAAACAACACTCCATCTCTTGATCCATTTTGCATATTTGAACCATCAAAGAACATTTTCCATGTTCTTGTAGTCATGTACATTACGTGTTCATCTGGAAACTCAACTTTCATTGGTGCTTTGTCTCAAATTGGAAAATCAGCCAATTGGCCTGCAATGGCCTGTGCTTTTATAGCTTTACGCTCAACATACTCTATGTCAAATTCTGAAAGAATCATCATCCATTTAGCAAGTCTACCCATGAGAGCAGCCTTACCAAGCAAGTATTTTAGAGGATCAATTTTGGCTATGAGGTGTATTGTATGTGCAAGCATGTAGTGACGCAACTTTTGGGAAGCAAACACCACCGCAAGGAAAGACTTCTCAATACTAGTATAATTGACCTCATAGGAAACAAGTATTTGGCTGATGTAGTAGATGGCTCTTTCCTTCCCCGTATCATTAAGTTGAGCTAACAATGCCCCCAAGGAAGATTTTGTCATTGAGATGTACAAAATCAATGGTTTTCCTGGGATAGGAGGCATCAAAATTGGAGGATTAGCCAAGTATTGTTTTATTTGATCTAGGCTCTTTTGGCAATCCTCATTCCAAGCACATGTGGCTCCCTTATGTAATGTCTTGTTGAATGGTTGTGCTCTATCTGCAAGCTGTGAAATAAACCTCCGTATGGATTGGAGTCATCCTTGAAGACTTCTCATCTAACTAATGTTCTTAGGAGGTGGCATATCTAATATGGATTGAACCTTCTCAAGATCCACCTCTATTCCTTTGGATGAAATTATGAATCATAGAAGTTTACCTGAGGTAACTCCAAATGCACACTTTTTCAGATTCAATCTTAACTGGAACTGCTCCATTCGATCTAGAATTACTTCCAAATCTTATAGGTGTGTACCCCTTTACTTATACTTGGCCAAGGTATCATCCACATAATCTTCCATGTTTTTATGCATCATATCATGAAATATTATGGTCATAGCTCTTTGGTATGTGGCTCCTACATTTTTTAATCCAAATGGCATGATGTTCCAACAATAGGTTCCCCATGCACATGTGAAGGCTGTCTTTTCTTGATCCTCATGAGCTATTTTTATTTGGTTATAATCATAAAAACCATCCATTAAAGAATATATCTCATAGCCCGCAGTCATATCCACTATCATGTCTATGTTAGGGAGTGGAAAGTCATCCTTTGGGCAAGCTTTCTTAAGATCTCTGAAGTCTGTGCATACATGAATGGACCCATCATGCTTTGAAACTGGAACAATATTTGAGATCCACTCGGCATAATCGATAACTCTAATAAATCCTGCTCTTAAGAGCTTTTCTAATTTAGCCTTAAGAAGGAGAGCTATGTGAGGGTGCATTTTTCTCAACTTCTATTTTACTAGTTTAATTCCTGGAGCTATAGATAAGTGATGCATAATAAGATTAGTGTCAAGTCCCGACATGTCTAAATATGTCCAAGCAAAATTGATTTTCTTCTTTTGTAAGAACTTTGTGTATGCCTCTTTTTCTTGCACTGACAGAGACTAAGATAGATGAATCACCTGTGGAGCCTCTTCTGTATTCAAATTTACTGGTTGTGTAGGCTCAATAAGAACTGATGACCTGTCTTGGAAATAACTTAGTAGGTTATTAAGTACCCCATCCTTAGGTGCCTCAAAGAGGTTTTCACCTTTAGATACATCCTTTCTTTTTACTTTTTTGGGTTCTGACACCGCCACATAGTGGTTTTCTCCATCAAAACTATTTCTCTTTTTTTTCTTTTCTTTTATTTTGAGACTGAGGTACTTAATATCTGGCTCCATCATACTTGTTGTAGGTTCACTGGTGGAAGAGACTACAGGTTCAAGAGCATCCAAGTAGCAAGCTATTTCGTAGTCATTGTGAAAAGTGAGGAGCTGAGGCTCTTGGCAAAGTTGTGACCAATCAATCAAATGATGGTTTACAAGAGGTAGGTCAATGACTGGTTCAACATTATTGATATGAAAGGCATTATCTCTGGTGATCGCATAGTTAGGATCTGTCAAGTTTCCCTCTAAGATACCTGAATTAGGAATCATCCTACCAAATGAAGCATCATCCATGAAGGCAATTCAAGGAGTCCAATCCTCTTGTCCTACACTAGGTTCGTTAGTCACGTCAGGTTGAGTACTATAGGTATGAACAACATCCATGTCTAAATCAACTGTTCCATCTGAAAGTGAGTCCCATTTGAACTCATGTGAGTCTATCTCTGAATCAGTATTTGGGCCTCATGATGTAGAAGCCTCAAGATTGGGAAGGATCTCCCCTTCTCTATCACTAGCATTATTACCATCCATCGCAGCTAGGATATAAATGTTTCCCATTGTCAATCTAGCATTCACATAGTCACTATCCATCACAACTAGGATAGGAGGACTGTCAATTGTCAAATCTTTTGAATCTCCCCAAAGGAGAGCTGTTGAGGGTACCCAATCATCAGACATGTCTTGTTGGTTTTGGAGATTAGGTGTATAATCTGAGTCACTGTCACTATCCGTCGCAGCTAGGATAGGAACACTTTTATTCTTTCCATTATCAAACCCTAGGCCAACCGTTGACTTAGTCCTTTGACCAAAAAGAGCATGGTTGAGTGGTTCAACCTTGGCATCTAACCTGTGACTAAGAGGGCCATGACCTAGGTAGCCCATGTTGGTGACCAACGTGTATCCTCTCCCATAAGTCTTAGGAGATGGAGAAATTTTTTCATTATGTAGGTACTTTTCTTCTCTGTATATCCAATCTATAATAGCCACCTCTTCTTTCTCATCCTGAATAGGTACTAAAGACTCTACAAAAGTATTGAATAGAGTCATGGTTGAAGATGAGGGACACATCTCTTCTGATGGTTTACCATAGGACCTAGGTGAAATTGGTAATTTTGTAAAGGATTCAATTTGATATCCTCCCATACCAAGGTCTATAGACTTGAATTTATCCTTACATTGCTCAAGAGATGTCCCAAAATTATTTGCTTCTCAATTTAAGGGAACATGGGCCCTTGCTAAAATGGCATTAATAGATAAGGTACTATCACCTGGTATGTAGACTTCTATGCCATTGTATGGAAACTTGAAACATTGGTGATAGGTAGACGATACTGCTTGCATGTTGTGAATCCATGGTCTACCTAGTAGGATGTTGTAAGCTAGAGGACTAGCATCAAAGATTTGAAACAAAACATCCTTTTCAATAGGACCAATTCAGACTGGAATAATAGCTAACCCCTTAGAACTTCTCTCAGCCTCATCATAGGCTTTGATAGTAATTTTCTTCCTGGTATCAATGGCATGCTCTGAGTAACCCAAGTTTTTCAAAAGGCTTAAAGAACAAATATTGAGCCCAGCACCCCCATCTATTAACACACGCCTAACACGGGTTCTATGGATCATGATCTCAATGTGAAGGGCAAGATTATGCAGATGGCTCAAGGCTTTGTCATCTTCTTTGGAAAATGTAAGGTAATGTGGGCTAGCAAGGTGGTTGACCATGTTTTGGAATTGGTTGACATCTATATTATTAGGGACATTTGCTGCATGCAAAGTGTCCTCAAGGACACGCTTGTGTCTAGGAGATAATTCTAAGAGCTCAAAAATGGAAATCTGTGCTGGTGTTCATTGTAATTGATCAACAAGGTTGTAACTCATATTAGGACCAACTGCAGATTTGGGAGGAACACTTTTGGACACCGTTTGCTTAGATTTGCTAGAATTAGGACCTCTAATGATAATAGGACCTTGGGACTGACTCCTAGTAACAACATTGAGAGGTTGAGATGACCTTCGAGATTGAGGACCTCTAAGCACAACAATGGGTCCTTCATCAAATATTGGAGGTGAGCTTACATCATAGTCATAGGGATCATTCCCTCTCATCATGTTGACATCATTGTTCACAACCTCAAGCATATTAATGACATTTTTTGCAGTTGTATAGGTATAATTGATTGCGGCCTTACCATTCTTGTTTTGAGAGGTCTCCCCCTTCTCATACTTAGGCAAGGGCTCCTTAAAGGCTTTGTGGTCTGCGTTTGTGGTCAATCCATCAAATTGTAATTTACCATTCTCAATAAGGTCTTGAACAAGATGTTTGAGTTTAAAACAACCTTCAATGTCATGTCCAATCCCATTGTGGTATACATAGTAAGCTTTCTCATTCCACCAATAAGGTTTAGGATTTGGTATGCGAAACTTTGAAGGATCATGAGGTTGTACCAAATTATGAGCAATCAAGGTCTTAAAAATATTTGCATAAGAGTCCCCAAGTTTAGTGAATTGCCTCTTTCCTGACTTAGATTTATCTTGATACTTGGGCTTGTGCTCTTGTTGATCTGAGGATGTCTACAACTTCATAGCTTGAACTGTGTTAGATAAATTAAGAACTCCTTGTTCCTTAGGTTGTGGAGAGTCAACAACTCCGTCATTGACTACGTGCTTATTTTTGTTCCAATATGAGTTCTTTTTGTCTTTATTGTTGTTGTTATTGTTTTGGCCATTGTTGTTGTTACTCTATTTGGCCAAAATACCTTGTTCTTTTAAAACATCCTCGATGTGACATGTAGTTTCTACCATAGTGTCAAAAGAATTAAAGACCATTTTTCTAACTTCATATCTTAATTCTAGCACTAGATTTCTCACAATTATATCAATCATTTCTTCCTTAGGGATGGTCCTAGAATACTTGGAGCATAAGCATCTCCACCTTTGTAAAAATGTCACAAAGGGTTCCCCTTGATTCTATTTTAATTTACACAAATCAAGCATGGTGACTGACCTTGATAAATTATATGCAAAATGCTGCACAAACCTTTGGACAAGTTCTTTGAATGTTTTAACAGGAGGGGTAATGTTAGTAAACCACTCCATAGCTTGGCCTTTAAGGCTCCTTGGGAATAATCTTGTAAGGTAGGAGTCCTCATGATGAAATTCAAAGCTCATGATATAGAACTGTCATACATGGTCATGGGGGTCACTACTACCATCATATTTGTCATATGTGGGGATTTCAACCTTTCTAGGAAAATCTACCATAACCACACTTTTGTCAATGGGATTAGGACATATGGAGTCTAAGTTGAAGGTATTCTTAGGAGCCATCATTTTCTCCATAGTCTTTTGCATCTGCTTAATCACCTCATCAGTTGAAGGGTTTTGCTTCTTAATCTTTTGGTCCACATCAAAGTTGTATGGGACTTTTGCACCCTTATTGATTAGACTTTCTAAGAACTGATCCTTATTTTGCTCCACATACTTTTCCACATACTGTTGGAAGGATGGTTCTTGTTGCATTGTCATGAAATCAATAGTGTCAAAGTTGGCATTACTTCCTCCATGTTGAGAGCCATGATGAGCTCATTGGGAGGGTTGTCTTGAATATCTAGGAGGTGATTGTCTCCTATGATGGTTATACCAAGAAGTCCTTCTTCCTCTAGGATTAGGTGATCTTGATGGGGTCCTTGACCTTCTTCTTGGACTTGGTGAGGGAGTAGATGGTGGAGAGTTGGTTCCACTATTGGTACCCCTATTGTTGAATTGATCATGGAGTTGTTGTGCTAGGAGCCTATCTCGTTCTTCTTGTGTGGCTCTTCTCCTTATGTCTCACAAAGCTCATTCCTCATCCTCCAATTGTTTGAACCTTTCTTCCTTAGTCACTTGTTCATCCAAGAAGGCTTGCTTTTCTCTCTCAATGCACTTCAACCTATCACTTGTGTATCGTGAAGTATCTCTAAGTGGAGAAGGTTGTCTTGAATGTCTGGATACATTAGCTACATTGATATGAGCATCACCAGATTCATTGTTTTGGTCATCATGTTGTGATCATGTATCTGAGTGAGCTTGCCTATGATGTCTCTCAGTTCATTGATGAGAATCTAGATACCTTGTGTTGATAGGAGGTGATCTAGGTGGACTATCGGAAGAAGACCCAACAGACATCGCATCACCCCTATGTCGTTGGAACATGTCATTAAGAGTTTGATTCATTGCTTCTCTTTGTTGTCTAGTGAAGGTGTAACTCATGTCCATATTTGATGAAAAAGGTGCTAAAGAGGAACTCAATCCTTTAGGATTACTCTTTGGGTCAAAACCAACCTCAGACTCACTCTTAGGGGATTGATCGAAAATGGGTTCTTTTCCCTTTCACTGTTGACGAGTCTTAACTAAGGGTAATTGATTAAAGACAACCGGGGGTCATTTTCCTTAATTCACTTGGTACCTTGTTGTAACTGACATGAAAGAAAATAAGTCTTGATGATAAGGTGACCTCTTGAAGTGTCAACACCAAACTAAGATAATTAAAGTTCTCTAATGTCCAAAAGGAGATGGAAAGATAAAAATTGCAAATGGCATTACCAACACTGTCAAAGAGGTGCTAAACTCAAAGGATCAATATCCTTGCACGTTTGAATCAAGAGGATGGACTTAGCCCAAATTGTTACTAACAACTCTAGAGATATAATTTCTCAATAGGAATAATCTTCTAACTTGACAAGTCTTCCCAGGGTGACTTTGTAAATCGAATGACACTACCCCTAGAGGGCTAAAATAGAAGTTCTAAGTAAAGACAGGCTTCTAACAGTAAAATGAAAGGTTCAAAAATAGTATGGGATCAAACGTGCCTTCAAGCACTTGAAACAAGGGCAAAAAAAACCTTTCCAATACAAACACTTGTGATATCAAAATAGAAAAACACCCTATGAGTACTACCGATTGTTTGAATGTTCAAGAACGTTAACACTGGTATTACACAATCGAAGACACTTCAAGAAATATCTATCCTAGAAAGTCAAGGCTCAATACTTAACAACTTGGCCCACACTTGATGCTCCCTTGCCTCACACAAAGTGGTTTCCCACAATAGATATTGGCTTTGTCATGGAAGTGCCAAAGACACAACCAAAGGAACACATATGGTGAGTAATCTTGGGGTGATCTGAGTTATTCCACTTGGATCAATCCTTGCACCAAGAAGCTAAGTGGCAAAATAGGGTGGCCTCTATCTATGGTTGTTAGTAAGGGTTTCCATTCGTAGTACCCCTCTTGCTCCTCATAAAGGACTGGGACCTTGCGGCCTCAAGAGTACCTTAAGCATACTTGCTCAACACTTTCCTTATGGTCACAATCCCACAAGTACTCACATCAAGCGAAGATAAGCACTACGTCTACCAAGGTTTTGTGTCCTTGATAGCCTTGAGTTTATAGTGGGTTGGAATAGCCGACAACAAGCTTGTCCCCACTTGGGTTGTTCCTCTTGATTGCTCAAGAGCAGGCCCACTAAAGGATTCTAAAGATCTAAACAAAAAGTGGATCAACTTATGAGATTCAAGAATTTTGTCTTACCACAAGGGTGAAGAGCATACTCCCCTTATCTCAAAGCCTTCTCCCAAACACACCAAGAAAAGGTTCAATTACTCTCTTGCTTTCAAAATCCAAAGATGGGTCAAGATTTTCTGATTCACCACAAGGGTGAAGAGCATACTTCTCCTACTACCCAAGAGTTCCTACAATAAGATATTAAGTGCCTATGAAATGAAACAACTAGTATATGCCGCACTCAATACAGAAAGCAATTAAAGAAGCACTTGATTTGGATTTTTATGCTTTGGGCAGCCTTGCAAAAACCATTAGTAGCCCTTGTGCATTTGAAGCTTTGACATGCATTCTTTTAGCAAAATATTTCAAGCAAATGCACCTACAACCACAACTTGTTAGGCCAACAAGGTTAGAACAATCCAAAATTCAATTAGCTCTAAGCAATCCACTATCAAAAGTATTTAAAGCACTAAAGGTGGAACACTTAACTTGCCAAATAAATGTGAAGTGAGTCCAAAAAGTGGAACATTTAACTCTTCACACAAACTCAAAGCAAGTCAACACCTTAGAAAACTAATGAGATCAAGAAAACATAAAAGGGAGAACTTTGTGGAACACTTAATGCTCTTTTCAAGTAGACCCCTCCCTTATGTATGAATGCTGACCTTGCATCCAAAGGGCAGTAATGAGGGGTGATTAGAAATAAGCAAGTCCAACACCCAATTTAGCTAACAAGATCAATCAAAAGTACTCTAAAGTTGCTTTTCAATACTACTCACAAATGAAAAAGGGTTGAATCAATGTAATATTTAACTTTCCAAGAAAACATAGAGTGAGTCCACAAAGTGGTGCATTTAACTCCCTATGTAAACAAGGAATGAATCCATGCCCCCAACCACTCAATGAGATATTTGATATTGGAAACCAAGAAGCATTCACTTACACAAACTTGCAAAACAAATCTATGTTCTTTCATTCACCATTAAGAGCATAAAAGAGATGTGCCTATGAAAGCAAGTAAACATTCAAGCCAAACACATGAGAGGTTGTTTTTAGATCCAAAATCCAAATGTTATAGAGATGCAAATAAATACCTCAAATCCACGCAATGCGCTTAGACTGTCTAGTAGATTTTTCTTGTTTTTATTTCAAGCATGTATGCAAAAGCAAGCCACAACTTGTTAGGCCCACAAGGTTAGCAAAATAACAAAAAAAAAAGAATAATCTGCAAGTAAAATAGCTAATCAAATAGAAAAATTTGAAAATGAACCCAACATGGTTAGATCAAGCTCGGAAAGAGCTTTCCAATGATATATCACACTTAAACTTTTGATACCGTTTGTAAAAATTTCTCAAAAATGGGTGCCAGTTTTCTAGAGTGGCTCGGATTTGAAAATGCTGAAATTTTCAAAAATTTTCAAAAAGAGCTAAAAACAACCACTTTCAGGCACAGGTGATAGGAGAATGTGCACAGGCAACAACAAAATGTGCATAGGCGACAATAGAAATATGCACAGGCACAAGCAGAATGTGCACAAGCGACAACAGAATGTGCACAAGCAACAATAGAATGCGCATAGGTGCAAGCAGAATGTGCACAGAAGACAATAGAATCTGCACAGGTGACAACAAGATGTGCACAGGCGCAAGCAGAATGTGCACAGGCAACAACAAAATGTTCACAAGCGTGAACAGAATGCTCACAGGTGCGAATAGAATGCTCACAAGTGCCAAAAAAATGCTCACAGGTGTGAACAGAATGCTCACAGGCGTGAACAAATTTGTTGTAAGAGGCGTTTCTCTTGTTTGCACAAAATTAATGAAAAAGTGACACTGAAAATATACAAAACTTGATAAAAATACAAAGAATGAGGCTCAAGGCCCCACGGTGGGCGCTAGAAATGTACACACAAAAGTAGTGCACTTCTATGAATCCTTACAATCAAGAACACTCAAGAATGAGGTCCCAAAAATTGATCCATAGCTCTCTATGTATGGAGTTGCAAGATTGTAAAATTGCTCTCAGCTAGAGCTATGAAGCTAATGACCTTGCTAGTCAACCACACAATGAGAGATTCAAGTGAAGACAAGGGCAAGAGTGCCAATATCTCCAAGAAATCAAATGAAATGCAAATGCAAACTAGATTAAGATGAATATGCAAGCTAGAAATAAGAGATGCAAGCTAAGCTAAATGATAACAATGCAATGCTTGAAAGGAAATCTAATCTATGAAAGGAAAGTGCAAACTAGACTATGAAAGGAAAGTACAAGTTTTACAATCCCTCCTAATTAAGCTATGTGAGATTAATCTATTGCATAAAGGAAATCTATACTAAGAATGCCATGATTATGCAACTATGAAAGAAAACTAAATAAAATGCAACAACAATGTCTTCAAAGCTTGAATGCAAGGATGTCTTCAAAGAGCTCCAAATGACCTAGAAAACCTATAGCATAACATTAGTATTCAAAATTGCATATGAAAATGAGGAAGAGAGCTCTCCTTTTATAGGAAATGAAAAAGAATGGACCATGGAGATTAAGAGGCAAAAGATTTAATCAATGGTGGAGCATCAGAGAAGAGCAATCCATGTGCACAAATATTCTCCAATGAGAAAATAAGAGTTGACTTTTGTGCCCACATGAGACCAAAAGTTCTTTTTCCCTTTTTATAAAATAAGATTAATGCTTTATTTGTGCAACTTAGGATAAGAGGAAAAGGTGGGACTTTTTATTTATTTAAAAAGGGAGGAAATATTCCTTTTAAATAGATAAAAACTTTAAGATAAAATTGTTAGCCCAAGGAATAATCGAAAAAATGATAAAATAGGATTTGATCAAGGAAATTAATATAATTGATAAAATGTTGATTTTTGAAAATCTTGATTCAGGGATTTGATAAATTGCTGAATGGGGGCCCAAAGTCTAGGTGACCACTTTAGGGTGCATACATCTCTGACCAAACCCCTTAAGACTCACCCTGTCTTCACACTTAAGACTCTCTCTCTCTCTCTCTCTCCAAGAGGACTTCTTAAGTCCTAACATGAGTTTAATAAGACCAGAACTTTCTTTGCATCCATCCACCCCCGACTATTAGAAGGAGTTGGTTCACTGGACTTGGGCTCACTGGAGCCCATAGATAACCTCACCGCACATTGAATTCAGATTACGGGCCTTCAAAACTCTAGGCGTAACCTTCTGGCACATCAGATTATAGGATAGAGCTGCCTTCACTTTTGGCGTTCCTTCGTAGATCTCCGGATTTGATCCCTACACACGAAATTCCACTCTCCCCACCACTTAAGACCAATTAAGATCTAACATGTGACTAATAATACCTAATAGGAAGTTTATAAGACCTAGAATACCTGACTACTAAGACCTATAGGGACTAATAAGACCTAATAGGACAAGACCGAATAGAGCCACTTAAGAATTAATAGGACTGCTTAAGACCTAATGTGACTAATAGGACCTAATAAGACAAATTAAGAGCTAAAAAAACCTTGACTAAGACATAATAGGACCTATTAAGACCAAATAAGACCTAATAAGACCCTTAAGACCAATTAAGATCTAAGATTCAACCAATAAGACCCTTAAGAGTCAATAGGACCCAATAAGACCCTTAAGTCCCAATAGGACCTAAGTAAGACCTAATAAAACCTAAATAAGACCTAATAGGACCCAATAAGACCCCTTAATAACCAATAGGACCTAATAGGACCTAATAATACCTAATAAGACATAATAGGACCCCTAAGACCTAATAGGACCACTTAAGACTTAATAGGACCACTTAAGACTTAATGTGACTAATAGGACCTATTAAGACCAATTAAGACGTAACATGACCTTGACTAAGACATAATATAACCGATTAAGACCAACTAAGGCCTAATAAGACTCTTAAGACCAATTAAGAGCTAACATTCAACCAATAAGACCCTTAAGACCCAATAGGACCCAATAAGACCCTTAAGACCCAATAGGACCTAATTAAGATATAATAGGACCCAATAAGACCCATAACACCCAATAGGACCTAATAATACCTAATAATACATAATAGGACCCTTAAGACCTAATAGAACCACTTAAGACTTAATATTGTATGCACCCTAAAATGGTCGCCTAGACTTTAGGCCCCCATTCAGCAATTTATTAAATCCCTGAATCAATATTTTCAAAAATCAATATTTTTCAATTATATCAATTTCCTTGATCAAATCCTATTCTACCATTTATTTGATTTTTTTCTATGGGTTAACCATTTTATCCTAATTCTTTATTTATTTAAAAGTAATTCCCTCCCCTTTTATTAAATAAAAAGCTCCCACTTTCCTCTTATCCTAAGTTGCACAAATAAAGCATTATTCTTATTTTACAAAAATAAGAAAAAAATACTTTTTGTCTCATATGGACACAAAAGTCAACTCTCATTTTCTCATTGGAGGATATTTGTGCACATGGATTTCTTCTCTTTCAAGCTCCACCCTTGATTAAATCTTTTTCCTCTTAATCTCCATGGTCCATTCCTTTTCAATTCCTATAAAAGAAAAGCTCTCTTCTCATTCTAGATCCCAACTGTTTATGGTAATCTTATGCTGCAGGATTTCTTGGAGACTTTGGAGATTTTAGAGATCTTCATGCATTTAGCTTTCATTTCTTGCATTCTTAGCTTAAGCTTCCATGGCATCTAGCTTAGTTTCTTTTATGCTCTAGATTAGCTCACATAGCTTAATTAGCAAGGGTTTGTAATACTTTCATTTCCATAGCTTAGCTTGCATCTTCATTCTTAGTGTAGTTGCATTGCATTTCTATTGTTGATTCTTGAGGATATTGGCATTCTTTCCCTTGTCTCTTTGAATCTCCCATTGTGTGGTTTACTAGCAAGGTTGCATGCTTCAATAGGTCTAGCTGAGAGCACCATCAACATCCTTGTGACTCCATACCTAGGGAGCTCTAGGTCACTTTTTCAAGGTTTCCCATTCATGGATTCTCTTGGAAGTAATGACTTAGAAAAGTGCACTATTTATTGTGTACATTTTTGGCGCCCATCATGGGGCAAAACATTCTTGTTTTGTCCTTCATTTTCTACATTTCCATCATTTTTTTTCGTCAATATTTGCTTGCTATTTCATCAAAATTTGCTCTTTGGTTTTTTCTAACAGGATTATCACGTGATAGTTTTCCAGTATCGTATGATAGTTTCTTATATACTAGTGTGATATTTTACCAATTAAAATATCATGCGCTTTGGTAGATTATATCGCACTATTGTTCTGTTCTCTGTCGCACGTAGGTATCAGGAAATATCACACAGAGATATATTATCGCACCAGTACAAGATGAAATATCACACAACTATTCCTCTGACAAAAATATTGCTCAGGCCTGACAGTGAGCAATTTTTGTCATTTCTTTGCAAGATTTACTTGGTTTTGATTCAAATTTCTGATTTGTTGTTGTAGAACAGGGGTCTATTTGTAGATTTCATTTGGATTTTGATGTGCTAACCCTTGTGCTCCTATTACTTGCTTATTTTCTTGAAAGAACGCATGTCAAAGCTCCAAATGCACAAGGGCTACTAATGGTTTTTGCAGGGCTGCCCAAAGCATAAAACCCAATCAAGTGCTTGTTTAATTGCTTTCTTTTGAGTGCAGCATATACTAGTTGTTTCATTTCATAGGAACTTAATATCTTATTGTAAGAATATTTGGGTGGTAGGAGAAGTATGTTCTTCACCCTTGTGGTGAACCAGAAAATCTTGACCCATCTTTGGATTTTGAAAGCAAGAGGGTAATTGAACCTTTGCTTAGTGTGTTTGGGAGATATTTTTGAGCTAGGAGATTATGCTCTTCACCCTTGAGGTGAAACAGAAATCCTGACACTCAAAGGTTGATCCACTCTTTGTTTAGTTTTAGAATCCTTTAGCGGGCCTACTCTTGAGCAATCAAGAGGAATGACCCAAGTGGGGACAAGCTTTTCACTGGCTCTTTCGACCAACTATAAACTCAAAGCTATAAAAGACACAAAACCTTGGTAGACGTAGTACTTGTCTTCTCTTGATGTGAGTACATGTGAGATTGTGACCATGAGGAAAATGTTGAGCAAGAATGCTTAAGGTACTCTTGTGGCCACGAGGTTCGTTACTTGCCGCAAGGTAAGGAGTCCCTTTGGGGAGCAAGAGGGGCATTACGAATGGAAGCCCTTATTAAGAACCATAGATAGAAGCCACCCTATTTTTCCGCTTAGCTTCTTGGTGCAAGGATTGATCCTAGTGGACTAACCCGGGTCACCCCAAGGTTACTCACCATCTATATTCCTTTGGTTGTGTCATTGGCACTTCCATGACAAAGCCAATATCTATTGTGGGCAACCATTTTATGTGAGGCAATGGGACATCAAGTGTGGGCCAAGTTGTTAAGTATTGAGCCATTATCTTTTTAGGCTAGTAAGTTCTTGAAGTGTTCTTGCTGTGATCTACCCATGTAAACATTCTCAAATATCAAACATCACGGTAGCATTCATAGGATTTTATTGCTTTGATATCGCAAATTGCTTGTCTTGGCAAGGTTGCATTTGCCCTTGTGCAAGTGTTTTATGACATGTTTGATCACCTACTATTTGCAAACCTATCTATTTACTGCTGTCACTATGCTTGAAACTGAAAAATCTAACCTTCAAACTAAAATTTTGAACAAACTACCCTTAAAACTGAGATTTTTAGCACTCACTAGTCAAGAGTCGTACAATCCTAAAGCTGTATCACACACTGTACTAAGAATTATCGTGCGATAGTTTGTCACTGGAAGACTATCGCACTGCCTTCCTGGAAAGTATTGCATAGGTTGCCTGGAAACTATCGCATTGCTTACTGAGAAATATCGCCTGGTCAGAAATTATCACACTGTTAGCCTAGAAACTATGACACAGAGTCTTTTTGTTGCCTTTCTGGTTTATGCAATTTTTAGCTTTTCCTTAGTTGACTAGATTTTAGTAGGTGACTTACTCTACTGCTGGAAACCTATTTGTACCTTGGGTTCCTAATTTTAGACCCCTCCGAATTAGTATTCTCTGATTTTTCAAAGTAGTCTTGTTTGGCATCGATAAGTTAGGAATTATCCTTGTTGAAAAAGTACACCTTTAGATTCTTTGGTAACACACTTGGAGAGTTTCAGTACTCTTTTGTCCAATTCACTTCCATCAAAATTTGATTTCAATTATATATTTGGAAAATCCATCCTCCTGGTCCATATGTGTTAGGATACTCATCCTTTTATTATACACCTCTTTGGTAGTGTTGGTTTTCACCTTTTGCAGCTTTTTATCTTACCATCTCTTTTTTTGGACAATTGAACACTTTTACTATCCTAGTTTGGTATTGACATCTCATAAGGTCATCTTATCACCAAGGGTCTTTTTATTTCATGTCAGTTATGACAAGGTACCAAGTTAGTCAAGGAAAATGACCTCAAGTTGTCTTTGAACAATTACCCTTAGTCCAAACTCATCAAAAGCAAAAGGGAAAGAAACCCGTCTTTGATCAATCACCTAGGAGCGAGTCTGAGGCTTGGTTTGACCCAAAGAGAAATCCTAGTGAGTTGAGTATCTCTTTACCATATTCTCAATCAAATATGGACATGAGCTACACCTTGAATAGGAAACAAAGAGAAGTGATGGATCAAACTCTTGATGACATTTTCCAAAGACATAGGGATAACATGATGTTTGGTGATGACAATCAACTTGAATCACCCCCTATTAACTCAAGATATTTAGACACCCATCAAAGAGCTGAAAGACATTATGCACAAGCTCACCAAGATGCATGGTCACAACATGAAGACCAAAACAAAGAATCTGGTGATGCTCATGTGAATGCTGCATTCACTAACGACTTGTTCAAACACTCACGGTCCAACTCTCCGCTCAAAACAACCTCAAGATATGCAAATGAAAGGCTTAAAATAATTGAGCGTGAAAAGAAAGCCTTTTTGGATGAACAAGCCACTAAAGAAGAAAGATTTAGACACCTAGAAGAAGAACAACAAGCCTTGTTAGAGTTGAGAAGAAAAGCATTCAAAGAGGAACAAGATAGGCTTTTAGCCCAACAACTCAACAACCAATTTAATAAAAGGGGTACCAATAGTGGAAAAAAATCTCCACCCTCTACTCCCTCAAGAACCCCAAGAAGTAGAAGGTGGTCAAGGACCCTTTCAAGATCTCCTAGTCCTAGAGGAAGAAGGATTTCACAACATAGGAGATGAACACCTCCTAGGAACTCAAGACAACCCTCCCAATGAGCTCATTATGGCTCTCAACATGGAGGAAGTAGTGCAAGTTTTGATGATCAAGATTTTATGAGGATGCAACAAGAGCCACTATTCTAATAATATGTGGAGAAGTACCTTGATAAAAACAAAGATAGGTTCCTAGAGAGCTTGATTAACAAGGGTGCTAGAGTCCCTTACAACTTTGATGTGGATAGGAGAATCAAGAAACAAGGACCCTCTCAAGAAGAGGAGATCAAGAAACTCAAACGTATGATGGAAAAGGTGTTGGCACCTAAAAGTTCCTTTTTGCTTGATTCTATTTGTCCCAATCCTTTTGACAAAAGTGTGACTATGATGGATTTTCCTAGGAAAGTTGAAATTCCCCAATATGCCAAGTATGATGGAAATGGTGACCCACATGATCATGTGCATCAGTTTTACATCATGATTTTTGAGTTCCACCAGGATGACTCTTACCTTATGAGATTATTTCTAAGGAGCCTCAAGGGCAAAGCCATGGAGTGGTTTACCAACATAACCCCTCCCGTTAAAACTTTTAAAGAACTTGTCCACAGATTTGTTCAACATTTTGCATAAAATTTGTCGAGATCAGTCACTATGTTGGACTTATGCAATTTGAAATTGAACCAAGGGGAATCCTTTGTTACCTTCTTGCAAAGGTGGAGATGATTGTGCTCCCGCTATTCTAGGACTATTCCTGAGCATGAAAGGATTGACATCATTGTTAGTAATTTGGTGCCTGAAATGTGTTATGAGGTTTGGAAAATGGTCTTTGATTCCTTCGATACTATGGTTGAGACCGCATGTCGAATCGATGATGTCTTAAAAGAACAAGCCTTTTTGACCAAACATAGCAATACCAACAATGGTCAAAATCCTAACAATGCCAATAAGGGCAAAGGTAAACACTCGCACTGGAACAAGAATAAACAAGTAGTCAATGATGGAGTTGTGGACTCTTCCCAACCCAAGGATCAAGAAGTCCTCCATTTTTCTAGTGCAGTCCAAGCTATGAAGCTCAACACATCCTCCAACCAACAAGAGCATAAACCTAAGTGTCAAAAAAAGCCCAAGAAAAAGTTGCGACAGTTTTCTAAACTGGGTGACTCCTATGAAGATGTTTTAAGACCCTTATTGCCAATAATATTGCACAAAAAAAGATCCAGAAAATTTCCACATACCTGACGTTAAGCCACATTGGTGGAACGAAAAAGCTTTCTGCAAATTCCACAATGGCATTGGACATGACATCGAACATTGCTGGAAACTTAAACACCTCATTCAAGATCTTATTGAAAGTGGTAAACTTTAGATTGATGGGTTGAATACCAATGCAGACCACAAGGCATTCAAGGAGCCTTTGCCCAAATATGAAAAGGGGGAAACCTCTCAACCCAAGAATGGAAAAGCTGTAATCAACTATACCTACACAGGTGCAGAAAATGTGATTAATATGCTTTAGATTGTCGAGGAAAGTGTCAACATGATGCAAAACAAAGATTCTTATGGTCATGATGTGGGCTCTCCTATATTTTATGAAGAACCCATGGTGGTGCTTAGGGGTCCTCACTCTCAAAGGTCATCCCAAACTCTTAACGCTGTCACCATAAGCCAAAGTCAAGGTCCCGTGGTTATTAGAGGTCCTAGTCCCAACCAGTCCAACAAACCCAAGCAAGTGACATCCAAGAATGTCACCACCAAGTTAGCAGTCAATCCTGAAATGAGCTACAATCTTGTTGACCAGTTACAAAGAACACCGGCTCAAATCTCAATCTTTGAACTCTTGGAATTGTGTCCACAACATAAGCGTGTCCTTGAGGATGCTTTGCGTACAACCAATGTTCCTAACAACATAGATGTTGGCCACTTCCAAAACATGGTTAACCACCTTGCCAGCCCTCATTACCTCACATTCTCAAAAGAAGATGACAAAGCCTTGAGCCATCCGCATAATCTTTCCCTTCATATCGAAGTCATGATTCACAAGACCCATGTCACGCATGTGTTGATTGATGGGGGTGCTGGGCTCAATATTTGTTCCTTGAGTTTGTTGAAAATAATGGGTTACTCTGAGAAAGTTATTGATACTCATAAGAAAATCACCATTAAAGCCTATGATGAGGCAGAGAGAAGCTCCAAAGGCTTGGCTATCCTTCCTGTCAAGATTGGTCCTGTTAAAAAGGACATTTTGTTCCAAATTGTTGATGCTGGTCATTTAACGTATAATATCCTACTTGGTAGTGTACACTCAAATTATGTGCACTTCTCTAATTCATTATATCTAAGGGAATCCATGAATAGAAAACTTTAGAAAGTGACCTAGAGCTCTCTATGTATGGAGTTGCACGATTATTTAAAATTTGCTCTCAGCTAGAGCTATTAAGCTAATGACCTTGCTAGTCAACCACACAATGAGAGATTCAAATGAAAACAAGGGCAAGAATGCCAATACCTACAAGAATCAAAATGAAATGCAATGCAAAGCTATAATATGAATGAAAATGCAAGCTATGCAAGCTAAGCTATAAAAGGAAATATGCAAGTATTACAAAGCCTCCTAATTAAGCTAGATGAAGTAATCTAAAGCATAAAGGAAACTAAGTTAAATATGAAGCTATGAATGCCATGACAATGCAAGAAATGAAACTATGATAGCATGTAGATGAAAAAGCCAAGAATGCTCCAAATCTTCAAAAAGCTCCAAAGTGACCTAGAAAACCTGCAGCATAACATTAGCATAAAAATATTGATATACAAATGAGGAAGAGAGCTCTTCTTTTATAGAAAATGAGAAACTAAGGACGATGGAGATTAAGAGGCAAAAGTCTTAATCAAGGGTGGAGCTTGAAAATGGAGCAATCCATGCGCACAAATATCCTCCAATGAGAAAATATTTTGTGTCCATATGAGACAAAAAAGTTCTTTTCTTCTTTTTATAAAATAAGAATAATGCTTTATTTGTGCAACTTAGGATAAGAGGAAAGTGAGGGCTTTTTATTTAATAAAAGGGGAGGAAATATTCCTTTTAAATAAATAAAGACTTAGGATAAAATGGTTAGCCCAAGGAAAATAATCGAAAATGATAAAATAGGATTTGATCAAGGAAATTGATATTATTGAAAAATGCTGATTTTTGAAAATATTGATTCAGGGATTTGATAAATTGCTGAATGGGGGCCAAAAGTCTAGGCGACCATTTTAGGGTGCATACATTTGCCCCTCTTTGACTAATGTGTGATCATTCTGGGAACACATGTGGTCAAAGAAGAATTGAAATGTGAGATCGATTTGGGATCACAAAACAATCTAGACGTGTGATCATTCTGGAAACACGCTAGGACAAAAATAAACTAGCTGAAAGACAAGACCAACACCGTTGCTGTTAAGTGATAATCAAGTCTAAAAATAAGAGATAAGAATCAAAAGACAAGATCAACACCATTGCTGTTAAGTGATAATCAAGTCTCAAAATAAAAATCTCAAGCTGAACTGAATGATAAAGCTGAATCAAAGATTAAAGCTGATAGGTATTGCCCCCTCGGAATCAAAATGGAAATCAGGTAGAGGAGAAGTAGCAAACTGATAAACTTGATCAAAGCACTAGAAATCATGATCGAAGATGAAAGATGATAGAATAACCATCAAGCAGTGAAGGTATGCCCTAGTTTGACTGAAAAAGATAAAGTCAAACCTCAGAGAGATGAAGATGAATGAAAATGAATGAAAGACTAGAAGTTTTGAAAGAGATGAGGATGGAGATGCCCCAATGAAAATCGAAGGATCAAGCCTCAAATGGTCAGCCAACTGCACAGAAGAGGGTGAAAGTTTAAACTATGATTTTGACTATCAAGATTAACTCAGATTTCAATTTCGAGTCTGAAAATGGATCTAGGACATCAAAATTAGCTAAGGGTGCAATTTTCATGCAATTCTGAGGTGTTTTGAAAATTAGGTCAAAAAGTCAAAATGCTATAGACAAGAAGCAAAAGACATGATCAGAGAAAAGGAAAGGTGAGTGCAGTTGACCGACTAGTTCGTGAAAGATAAAAGGAGAGCTCTCTCCACATGCAAGGTGCAAAAACTAATCTAACATGAACCTGGGAATGCAAGCTACTATGAAAAGTGGTTTACTTGCAAGGTCACAAAACTTTTAGACTCTAATAATCATCATCGAGCTTTATTGGTAGCGTCGCAAGATCATACAATACACACTAGTATGACTATGGGTATATGAATATGATCTATATTAGATAGAATGTGGGAATCCCACTTAGGCACTAAAGACATGTAGGTCAAGATGACTAGTGCAGTGAGATTACCTAAATTTGATATGGCAAGATTATACTCGCATCGAGACACAAGGAAAGTCAAGATAACTATAAGTATGCACTTGTGTAAATAGTCAAGGATAATACCTTGTAGATCCCAATGTCAAGTGGATCAAGCATAAATGCTAATGACAGTGAGAACCAACAAAGTATACCCACAAGAAGAAAAAACAATAAAACATGTCTTCATGCCCTCAGTCTTCTAACTATGCATCATTGAAAACTATCATAGGGAGAGAACACTCATCAAAGAAATCATCACAGACAACACACAAAGAAATAAAGTCAATCAAGTCTCAGTGAGTCGAGTGTTTAAGTGCATGTGTGTAGGTCATAGAGTCAAACTTTGAATATCACATATGCTAGTGAGAAATATCGCATCATTCTAGACTGCAGGTAGGATATCTGTTAAGTGTTGAGAAACACTTGATGCTAGGGTAGTGTTGAAAAACATTGTTTGGGTGGTGTTGAAAAACACTGTTTGCAAGATGTCCTAAAGACCAACGCATCCTAGAGACCAAAGCTAACACAGTTGTGCCCCCTAGACAAAGACAAAGACCAATTCCAAACCAAGGCAACAAGGTCAAGGCATGATGGAGAAAGGCTAAGTGTTGAGGATGCATGTTGAGAAACAAGGGTGCAAAGGCCTCAAGTAGCACCTGTTTCCAGGTTTTCACTACTTGGAGATTTTTTTTATTTTTTATTTTTTTTGTATTTTTGCTACCAAGGCGCCTGTTTCCAGGTTTTCACCAAAGCACTTTTTCTATTTTTTTGAATTTTTTGCATTTTTTTTGCATTTTTTTAGTTTTTTTTGGAATATATAATTTTTTGAAGATACATCAAAGCGCCTATTGCTAGGTTTTCACTAAGATGATCATTTTTTTAAGGACATTTTCCAGTTTTTAGAATTTTTTAACAATATACCATTTTTTTTGGATTTTTTCAAGATCAATAAGTATGTACAAAGGATGCCCCCAGATAGAACCGACATCACATTCCCAAGCAAGATCACATCATGTAGTCCCAATGTATAGCAAGGTGGAGAACAAGAGGGATGCGAAAGCTAGTGGAAGAGATGGAAGACAAGAGAATGAAGGAGAATAAGGGAAGAAATCCTCAAAGGCAAACTCCTCAAGAGTACTCAAGCTAGGGAGAAATTGTCATGTAAAGCACATTTAGACAAGAAATGAAAGGCCAACATAGGATAAGTCACAAAAGTGTAATGCAAAAGAAGGAAAGGATGCAGTCCAAAGGAGTAGACATGTTAAGAGGCTTCATAGCATCCTATTTTACTCTTTTTATTAGATCAAGACCAAAGGGGAAAAGGATAGCGAAAGGCTAGAATGAATGGAGGAAAATAAATATGAAGGTTAAACATGAAAGGAATGAGAGAAAGATCATCGTAAGATAGCTCACAAGATAGAAAAATGTTCGTGTATAGGTCAACATTGTCAATATCAAAGAGAGAAGACAGAATGGATGAAATATGTAGAAAAACTACGCATGATGCTTGATTGCCAAGTTTTCATCACGGTACTTATCTAAGGTGCCACAAGGGAATAGTTTTCACCATAGGAGGAATTTATTTCTCTTTAATTTTTCTACCAAGGTGCCTATTTCCAAGTTTCCACCAAGGCACATTTTCAATTATTTCATTTTTTTGTCTTTTTTTCTATTTTAAAAAAAAAATTAATTTTTTTTTGGAAGGAAAACTTTTTAAATAATGCTCCTTGAAGGGATAAACCATGATATGCCAAGGATTCAAAATGATATGCTCAAAGATGTTGATAGGGAAAGAAAGATGGAAGAGAAAAATGGAGGATAAGGGTTTATGTAAAGCGAGTGAGGTTGGAAGATAGGAGGAATAGGCAAATGAGGAAAAATGATAGAAGGTAGAAGGATAATGAAGGAAAGGAAAGAAAGATCAATGTCTACACACACCTTGAAGGGTGGTGAGAAGATGGAGGAAATGTGAATGAAGGAATATGAGAAGGAATATGGAGAATGTTTAGCAGAGGTTGCAGTTTAGGCGCATGGAATGGAAGAATGTTTTTGGAAAAAGAATGGAAGAATATCTTCAATGATGGATTTTGGAACCCATACTTGTCTTGTAGCTTTCTTCTTAGATATCTCTTTTGACTTTATGCCTCCATGTTGATTAGAGGAGACATGGTGATCTTTTTTTTTTGATGGATTATTGTATTGCTTCATTTTCTTGTATTGAACATTCAAGTTACTTCCAAAAGACTTGGGACTTGTGGAAGAAGAAGGACGATATGACTGGTTTAGATGGGTGGGTGGATGAAAAGGATTCAAGGGTATGCATCTATGTTGATCTTGAGGAAAGATAGGAGATGGAGGGATGTAAGGACCCAAGATGGATGATGAATTAGGAGAGTTAGGAGGGGAAAGTGAAGGGACATAAGGGCCCAATATGGAAGGAAGACGTGAAGCCCTTAGTATTGGTGGAGGAGGTCCAAGGATGGATGCGAAAGATACAAAAGGATAATCAATAAGTTCATCAGCATCTATATGACAACTAAGGATATCAACATCTTTAGAGTGAGCATTAGGATTTGAAATAGGACCATGAACATCTTGAATAGGAGAAACTTCTTTGATAGGATTGTTTGGAGCTTGAAAAGACTTAGGAAGAGTAGAAAGTGGAAGTGAACATGGAATGGTAGAACAAGAAGATGGAAGACTTTGATCTTGACAAGGATCTTTGGGTAGCATAAACACATCATTTTTTTCTTGATTTTCAATAGGCTTAGCATTGGAAGTAACATCACTATTTTCAATAACCTTAATGGAAGTATCATCTTTGGAAGGTGCAAGTGTAGTAAGGTTATTTTGATTGTCAATAAGCTCAACGATGTAAGTAGTAGCTTGATCTTGCTTAGGAAAAGACTTAAGACATGGTGGAATGAAGGCGGAAGAGCGTGGAGGAATAAAAGAACCGTGAAATAGAGGAGAGATGTCATGAAAAGGATTGGATGACATGGAGGGTTCTTGATCTTGATCTTTCTTTATGTTCTTTTCTTTATCTTTAGAGTCCTCTTGACACGAAGCCACTTCTAAGGACAAGGAAGTATGTTGGAATTGTATGGAAGACTTTGGAAGAGATGGGGAAGGACTAGCTGAAGTAGGTATTATAGCACATAAAGGCTTAGGCTCTTTAGGTTTAGCATTATTGAAAGTATTTTCAGCCAAGTGAAGGTTAGCTTGAGTTTCTTTAAGAGGTGGCCCTTGAGGATAACTATAGGGAACCGCATGAAAAGTATTAGGATCTTTGTTGGATGAAGGATTTGTGAAAGATTTGGAAGACTCAAAAGCTTTAGGAAATGTATGAGTATTGGAGAAAGTAGGGGATGGAAGGGAACCATCACAACACAAACATCCATCAGTAACATAATCTTTCTTGAGAGTGTAATCTTTATTTTCAACATGAATGTTCTTAGAGGAATTATTCTTATAATATTGATGTTTCAAATTAGTGCGGTGCATTTTATAGTCCTTAGTAGTAGTAGATGGATCATCATCAAGGTATTGTTCACATAAATTGTCAAAGTCTCTTTCAAAATCAGAATCATACGGATCACCATCACGATCTACCCAATAGGATGACCCTTTAGCAAGCACGAGCACACGATGAGGACTCTTAGGAATAGAGGTTTCATAGGTATGACTATATGGTTCATCATCATAACCATCATAATAGTCATCATAGTCATCAAAGGTAGGTGTGTCACTCTTCATGGGAGAGGTATCACAAGGATTACTATATTGCTCATATTGAGAAGTAAGACTCTTGGGAGAAGTAGAAGAGGAATGAGATTGTGAAGAATAGGAAAGTGAAGACCGATTGGAGGAAGAAGACTTGGATAATGAGGAATGTGAATAATGTCTAGAAGAGTCATGGTAAGACTTGGAAGATGATGAATTCAAATGATGTCTAGAAGAGTCATGATAAGACTTGGAATGTGAGAAAGGATGAGAAGAATTAGAAGATGAAGATTTTTTGGAAGAAGAAGGTCATGACAGGATCATGTGTATGATCCTAGAAAAGGTGTCTGATTCAATCAATTTTTCTTTTATTTTTGCCATAAATTTATCACCCATGAGATAGATAGAAGGACTATTGGAGGAATAAAATTCTTCAAATTGAGCAATGAGTTCGAGATCATCCATTCTCAAGATAGGTTCCATAACAAGATAGTTGAAATTCATGGTTCTAGAAGAGGAGGAATCAAGCATGAAAGAAATGAATAGAAGAGATGAAATAGAAGAAGGTAGACTAGATAATAAGAGGAAAAGAATCAAGAAGACATGGAGAATTTAGGAAGAATCATGAAGAAAGAAGAGAAAGGATGAAAATGTTGGATTAGGAAGACATGGAAGAAGTGGAAGAAAGAAGACTAAGAGTCATTCTTTGCAATTTGATACCATTGAAATTCATTTGGATATTGAGCAACATGTCACAACACCTAAGATCTGAGATTTGGACTGACCAAGGAAGACTGGAAGTGACACAAATCAACTACAGATTGCAAGCAGTAGTGAGACAGTGAAAGGACTCTGTGCAATAGTTTCCAGGCTAATAGAGTGATACAATTTATTAGGGTGATACTTTGTAAGAGGCAGTGTGACAGAATCTAGGTAGGTAATGCGATAGTATCTAGGCAAGCAGTGCGATGCAAAATCAGGAATGAAATGTTGCATGATAAAACTTAGGATAGGGTGCGATGGTTTGTGAGTATTGTATGACTCTTGACCAGTGAACATAAAAAAAAACTCAGTTTCAAAGGCAATTGGTCAAAATGATAGTTTAGCAAGTTCAATTTCTCAGTTTAGAATACAGTAACAACAGATAATAGACAAGTTTGCAAATAGTAGGTGATCAAACATGTCATAGAACACTTGTACAAGGGCAAAAGAAACCTTTCCAAGACAAGCAATTGTGATATCAAAGCGAAAAATCCTATGAATGCTACTATGATGTTTTTTGTTCAAGAACATTTACACGGGTATATCACAATGAGAAAACTTTAAGAACTTGCTACCTAGAAGGACAAAGGCTCAATACTTAACAACTTGACCCACACTTGATGCTCCATTGCATCACACAAAGTGGTTGCCCACAATAGATATTGGATTTGTCATGGAAGTGCCAAAGACACAACCAAAGGAACATAGATCGTGAGTAATCTTGGGGTGATCTGGGTTATTCCACTTGGATCAATCCTTGCACCAAGAAGCTAAGCAAAAAAATAGGGTGGCTTCTATCTAATGGTTCTTAATAAGGGCTTCTATTCATAGTACCTCTCTTGCTCCCCAAAGGGACTCCTTACCTTGTGGCAAGTAACGGACCTTGCAACCACAAGAGTACCTTAAGCATTCTTGCTCAACACTTTCCTCATGGTCACAATCCCACAAGTACTCACATCAAGCGAAGACAAGCACTACATCTACCAAGGTTTTGTGTCCTTGATAGCCTTGAGTTTATAGTGGGTCAGAATAGCCGGCAAAAGGCTTGTCCCCACTTGGGTCATTCCTCTTGATTGCTCAAGAGCAGGCCTGCTAAAGGATTCTAAAAACTAAACAAAGAGTGGATCAACTTATGAGGTTTAAGGTTTTTGTTTCACCACAAAGGTGAAGAGCATGCTCCCCTATCTCAAAGTTTTCTCCCAAACACACCAAGAAAATGTTCAATTACCCTCTTGCTTTCAAAATCCAAAGATGGGTCAAAATTTTTTGGTTCACCATAAGGGCGAAGAGCATACTTCTCCTAACACCCAAGAATTCCTATAACAAGATATTATGTTCCTGTGAAATGAAACAACTAGTAATTGCCACACTTGAAATGAAATAAACAACAAACACTTGATTGGGTTTTTATGCTTTGGGCAGCCCTACAAAAACCATTAGTAGCCCTTGTGCATTTGAAGCTTTGACATGCATTCTTTTAAGAAAATAATCAAGCAATGAGAGTACCTACAAGCACAACTTGTTAGCCCCACAATGGTTAGCACATAAAAAATTAGATAATCTGCAAGTAAAATAGTTGATCAAATGACAAAATTTGAAAATGAAACCAACATGGTTGGATTAGGCTCGGAAAGAGCTTTCCAACGATATATCATACTTAAATTTTCGATACCGTATGTGAAAATTTTTCAAAAATGGGTGCCAGTTTTCCAGAGGCACAGATTTTGAAAATGCTAAAATTTTCAAAAAAATAACAGAATACCCAAAACTTGCAAGATAAAAAAAGAGCTAAGCACAAATTTTGAAAATGCTAAAATTTTCAAAAAAATAACAGAAAACCTGAAACTTGCAAGATAAAAAAAGAACTAAAAACAACCACTTCCAGGTCTGTGTGATATTTTTGTTGCCAGAAGAATCACGTGATACTTTGTAGTATACTAGGGTGATAATATATTTTTGGGCGATACTTTACTATACCTCTAGGGGACAAAATGTCTCAAACAGTGCGATAGAATGTCTCAAATAGGGCGATACTTTAACTGGCAAAGTATCGCACCACCATACAAAAACTATCATGCGATACTGGCAAACTGTCGCGCGATAATCTAAGATTGAAAAACTAGAGAGCTGAAAATGAAGCTAAAAATTGATGAAAAATTAATGGAAATGCAGCAAATTAAGGACAAAACAATAATGCTCTGCCCCACGGTGGATGCCAAAAATGTACACTCAAATTATGTGCACTTCTCTAAGTCATTATATCCAAGGGAATCCATGAATAGGAAACCTTAGAAAGTGACCTAGAGCTCTCTATGTATGGAGTTGCACGATTATTTAAAATTTGCTCTCAGCTAGAGCTATTAAGCTAATGACCTTGCTAGTCAACCACACAATGAGAGATTCAAATGAAGACAAGGGAAAGAATGCTAATACCTCCAAGAATCAAAATGAAATGCAATGTAAAGCTATACTATGAATGAAAATGCAAGCTAAGCTATGAAAGGAAATATGCAAGTATTACAAAGCCTCCTAATTAAGCTAGATGAAGTAATCTAAAGCATAAAAGAAACTAAGTTAAATATGAAGCTATGAATGCCATGCCAATGCAAGAAATGAAACTATGATAGCATGTAGATGCAAAAGCCAAGAATGCTCCAAATCTTCAAAAAGCTCCAAAGCGACCTAGAAAACCTGCAGCATAACTTTAGCATAAAAATATTAATATACAAATGAGGAAGAGAGCTCTTCTTTTATAGGAAATGAGAAACAACAGATGATGGAGATTAAGAGGAAAAAGTCTTAATCAAGGGTGGAGCTTGAAAGATGAGCAATCCATGTACACAAATATCCTCCAATGAGAAAATAAGAGTTGACTTTTGTGTCTATATGAGACAAAAAAGTGCTTTTCTTCTTTTTATAAAATAAGAATAATGCTTTATTTGTGCAACTTAGGATAAGAGGAAAGTGGAGGCTTTTTATTTAATAAAAGGGGAGGAAATATTCCTTTTAAATAAATAAAGACTTAGGATAAAATGGTTAGCCCAAAGAAAATAATAAAAAATGATAAAATAGGATTTGATCAAGGAAATTGATATTATTGAAAAATGCTGATTTTTGAAAATATCGATTCAGGGATTTGATAAATTGCTGAATGGGGGCCCAAAGTCTAGGAAACCATTTTAGGGTGCATACAGGTAGATCGTGGATCCATGACATGCAAGCAGTGTCATCCACCTACCACCAATGTGTTAAGTTCCCCTATAATGGAGTAGAAGTTTATATACCCGGGGATAGCACATTATTTGTTAATGCAATTTCAGCAGGGACTCATGTTCCTCTCAATAGACAAGTAGAGAATTTTGATGCCACTTTAGCACAATGCCAAAATAAGTTCAAAGCCATAGACCTTGGTATGGGTGGTTATCAAATTGACTCCTTCACAAAACTACCAGTCTCACCTAGGTCCTATGGTGAGCCTTCACAAGAGATGCGTCCCTCATCTTCAGCAATGACTCTATTTGGTACATTTGTAGAGTCTTCAGTGCCCACCCAGGATGAAAAAGAAGAGGTAGCTATTAGAGATTGGATTTACAAGGAGAAAAAATACCAGCATAATAAAAATTTCTCCCCATATCCTAAGGCTTATGGGAGAGGGTACACTCTTGTCAAGAGTATGGGCTATCCAGGTCATGGTCCTCTCAATCGTAGATTAGATGCTAAGGCCGAGCCACTCAATCATGCTCTCTTTGGCCGTAGATCTAAGACAACAGTTGGCCTAGGTTTTTAAAGTTAGAATAAGAAAACTGCTCCTATCCTTACTGCAATGGATAATGATGATGAATCAAGCTACATACCCAATTTGCAAGATCAACAAGATAGGTGTGAAGATTGGGTCCCTTCCACCAATCTCCTTTGGGGAGATTCAGATACTCCAATTGCCAATCCAATAGTTTCAGACCTAGAACAAGAATAATCCGCTGTTGAAAATCATGTTGAGGACCCCATTTAACAAACTCAATACACAAATGGCATTCAAGCAAGTGTTACCGTTGGTGATATCAAAGCCTCTACCTCAAGGCCTGAAAAATATGCTTGGTGTAAACATCCCAGCCGAGATTCATATACAGACTCACATGAATATGAGTGGGAGACACTTTCTGATTGTTCTATAGTTGACATGGACATTGATGTTGTCCATACATATGGTTCCCAACGTGAGGTAGCTAATGAGTCTAGTGTAGGATTAGAAGATTGGAATTTGTGAGTCACTTTAGTGGATGATGCTTCGCTTGGTAGGATAAGTCCTAATTTGGGTACCTTAGAGGGATACTTGATGGATCCTAACTCTACAATCACCAGAGATGATACCATTCGCATACACAACATTGAACCAGTCATTGATCTACCCCTTGCCAATCCTCACTTAATTGATTGGTCTTAGCGCTATCAAGAGCCTCAGCTCCTAAATTTTCAAAATGACTATGAGATAGCATGTTACCTAAATGCCCTTGAGCTTGTAGTCTCTTCCACCAATGAACCAACTACAAGCATGATAGAACCAGATATCAAGTACCTTAGTCACAAAATGAAAAAAAAAAGAAAAAAAGAATAAGAGTTCTGATGGCGAAAATCACTATGTGGCGGTGTCAGAACCTAAAAAAGTAAAAATAAAGGATGTATCTAAAGGTGAAAACCTCTCTGAGGCACCTAAGGATGAGGTACTTAATCATCTCCTAAGTTACTTCCAAGACAAGTCTTCAGTGCTTGTTGAGCCTACATAGCCAGTCAATTTGAATACACAGGAGGCTCCACAAATTGTGCATTTAGCTCAGTCTCTATCAACACAAGAAAAAAAAGCATATACCAAGTTCCTACAGACCAAGAAGGTCAATTTTTCTTGGACTTAGACATGCCAGGGTTGGACACTAGTCTCATTATGCATCACTTGTCCATAGCTCCAAGTATCAAACCAGTAAAATAGAAATTGAGGAAACTGCATCCTCACATAGCTCTTCTTGTCAAAGCTGAATTAGAAAAAATCCTTTGTGCAAGATTTATAAGAGCCATTGATTATGCCAAATGGATATCCAATATTGTACCAATTTCAAAACATGACAAGTCCATTCGCATCTGAACAGATTTTAGAGATCTTAATAAAGCATGCCCAAAGAATGATTTTCCACTTTCAAACATAGACATGATAGTGGACATGACAATGGGTTATGAGATCTATTCTCTAATGGATGGTTTTTCTGGGTATAATCAAATCAAAATAGCTCCTGAAGACTAGGAAAAGATTGCATTTACTTGCACATGGGGAACCTATTATTGGAACGTCATGCCATTTGGATTAAAAAATGTGGGAGCTACTTACCAAAGAGCTATGACTACTATTTTCCATGACATGATGCATAAGAATATGGAAGATTATGTGGATGACACCTTGGCAAAATTTAAAAAAAGGGATACACACCTAGGTGATTTGGAAGTCATTCTAGATCGTATGGAGCAGTTTCAACTCAAATTAAATCCCAAAAAGTGTGCATTTGGAGTCACCTCTAGAAAACTCCTAGGATTTATCATTTCAGCTAAAATAATAGAGGTGGACCTAGAGAAAGTTCAAGCAATATTGGATATGCCACCTCCCAAAAACATTAGCCAAATGAGGAGTCTTCAGGGACACCTTCAATCTATAAGGAGGTTTATTTCACAACTGGCCAATAGAGCTCAACCCTTTAATAAGACTTTACACAAAGGGGTTAAATGTGTCTAGAATGAAGATTGTCAACAAAGCATGGACCAAATCAAGCAATACTTGGCCAATCCTCCAATCTTAATGCCTCCTATACCAGGAAAACCACTCATATTGTATGTAACAGCAATAGAATCTTCCCTGGGGGCATTATTGGCTCAACTTGATGATACTGGAAAAGAAAGAGCTATATATTACATCAACTATACTCTTGTGTCATATGAGGATAACTACACTAGTATTGAAAAATCTTGCCTAGTGGTGGTGTTTGCTTCCCAAAAGTTGTGACATTACATGCTTGTGCATACAATACACCTCATTGCAAAAATTGATCCTCTAAAATATTTGCTTGGTAAGGCTACTCTCACAGGTAGACTCGCTAAGTGGATGATGATCTTATCAGAATTTGACATAGAGTATGTTGAGCGTAAGGCTATAAAAGGAAAAGCCATTGGAGACCAGTTGGCTGATTTTCCAATTCGAGACAAAGCACCAATTCAAGTTGAATTTCCAGACAAGCACATAATGTACATGACTACAAGAACATGGAAGATGTTCTTTGATGGCTCTTTCATGCAAAATAGTTCAGGTGCAGGAGTGTTATTTATTTCTCCTCATGGGTACACAATTCCTAAGTCCTACAAACTTTTGTTCCCATGCACAAATAACATTGCTAAGTATGAGGCCTTGACAAATGGACTAAAAATGGCTCTAGAGTGGAGAATCACAGAGCTGTATATTTATGGCGATTCACAATTAATAGTCAACCAAGTTAATGAAGAATACCAAACCAAAGATGAAAAATTGGTACCCTATAATAAAATGGTTGATTCATTATGATGATATTTCACCTTTGTTACATTTCAAAAAATCCCTAGAGTAGAGAATAAAGCAGCTGATGCTATGGCTACATTGGCTTCACTTCAACTAGAACAACATGAGTCTAGATTTGAATTCTTGGTGGAAGAACTACGCTACCCTATGTATGACTCCCAAGAAAGCCAAGTTGTTTGTACCCTTATTGGCCATGAGTCATCCCGCTATGGTGCCATTTACTCATACCTCTGTGATGGTACTATCCCTGAAACCTTCAATCATTTTGAATGAAGAAACCTAACCGAAAATGTCTCTTGCCACACCCTTATCTCTGGTGATCTATATAGGAGGTGTTTAGATGGGACACTTCTTAGGTGTTTAGAAAAGGATGAGTCCAACCATCATTAGTTGACATTCACGAGGGCATTTGTGGAGGACATTCTAATAGTCTTGCCATGGCCCAAAAGTTTCTTAGGGCGGGGTACTATTGGCCTACCATGCAGACAAATGTAGTAGCTTTTGCTAAATCTTACAAAAAGTGTCAAAAACATGGTAACTTGATACATGCTCCAGGTAGGGAGCTTATTCCTTCTATTTCTCATTGGCCATTTTGATGCTGGGCCTTTGACCTTGTTGGGAAGATTCATCCCAACTCATCAGGTGGACACAAATTCATTATCACTGTTACTGATTACTTTACCAAATGGGTAGAAGCTGTCCCACTTTCTGTTGCCTCAGGATGGACAGTTTCTTTGTTTATTTTGAACCATATCATCTATCGGTATGGAGTGCCTGCTGAAATCATCACTGACAATAGAGGTTAGTTTAAAAACAAGGACCTTAAACATCTCTACAAGAAATTGAAGATAAAACAACATTGGTCCTCCATTTACTTCCCACAAGGAAATGGACAAGCAAAGGCTTCAAATAAGACCATTCTCAAAATTTTCCATAGAACAATTCACAAGAATGGTAGAGATTGGCATCTACAGATAAATCCAACCTTGTGGGCCTATAGAATGAGTATTCATACTCCAAAAGGGGCTACTCCTTTTGCCCTCACTTATGGTGCTGAAGTAGTGTTACCTTTAGAGGTGGAGATTCCTTCTCTTAGAGTTTCCCTTAAAGGTTTAGTGATAGATGAACACTACCACACCATGAGGTTACAAGAACTAGAAATTGTAGATGAAAAGCGTAAAGCATCTTTTGATCACATAAGAGTTTACCAAAAGCGTATGTCCAAAGCATTCAACAAGAAGGTTCGCCCTAGAGAATTTCAAGTGGGGGATCTTGTCCTACGAGAAAACCCTAAGAACCAACAACATAGAGAGCAAAAGGGAAAGTTTGAACCTAATTGGCTTGGACCCTACATCATTACTGCTACTTTTGGTACATGTGCTTATTTACTATCTGATCCAGAGGGATAACAACTCCCTGATCCTATCAATGTTTTACACCTCAAGAAGTTCTATCCGTGATGCCTATTCTATCTAGGGGCATCCTTTGTACATATAGTATTGATCCTAAAAAAACTCCAAAAAAAATTCATATATGATGTTGAAAAAATCCTAAAAAGCATATAAAGTCCTAAAAAAATATTAAAAAAAAAATCAAAAATTGCAAAAAATTTAAAAAAATAGAAAAAGTGCCTTGGTGAAAACCTGGAAACAGGCACCTTGGTAGCAAAAATACAAATTGTTTTTTTGAAAAAAAAAAATAAAAAAATCTCTCCAAGTGGTGAAAACTTGGAAACAGGCACTACTTGAGGCCTTTGCACCCTTGTTTCTTAGCATCCATCCTCAACACTTAGCCTTTCTCCATCATGCCTTGACCTTGTTGCCTTGGTTTGGAATTGGTCTTTGTCTTTGTCTAGGGGGCATAACTGTGTTAGCTTTGGTCTCTAGGATGCGTTGATCTTTAGGACATCTTGCAAATGGTGTTTTTCAACACCACCTCAACTGTGTTTTTCAACACTACCCTAGCATCAAGTGTTTCTCAACACTTATCAGATATCTTACCTGCAGTCTAGCATGATATGATGTTTCTCACTAGCAGATGTGATACTCAAAGTTTGACTCTATGACCTACAAACACACACTTAAACACTTGACTCACTGAGACTTGTTTGACTTTATTTCTTTGTGTGCTATCTATGATGATTTCTTTGATGAGTGTTCTCTCCCTAATAGTTTTCGATGATATCGAGCTAGAAGACTGGAGGCATGAGGACATGTTTTATTTCTTTTTCTGCTTGTGGGTATATTTTGTTAGTCCTAACTGTCATTAGCATTTATGCTTGTTCCACTTGACATTGGGATCTACAAGGTATTATCCTTGACTATTTTTGCAAGTGCATGCTTATAGTCATCTTGACTTTCTTGTGTCACGATGCAAACATAATCTTGCTATATCAAACTTAGGAAATCTCACTGCACTAGTCATCTTGACCTATATGTCTTTGGTGCCTA